>WBMZ01009352.1:0-189133 GCA_013400975.1 Atrichornis clamosus | reverse complement strand
TGTGACTGACACCGCCAGGGACCGTCCCATCACAGGGACAGCCTTGTCCCTCTCCCGGTGTGACGGAGGCTGAGGCTGTGCGCTGTCCCTACAGCTGTGTGACACACACCTGTGTGACTGGCAGGGGCAGCGACCGACCCCTGCCCTATCCCCCGACGTGCCGGACATGCTGAGGCCATCCCTGTCCCCGGGCTCATCACACTCCCGTGAGGCTGGCAGAGCCACCACCGCAGGGCCCTCAGCCATGGAACACACCTTGTCAGGGCATAAAGCCCTCCAAAATTATTAAAAGTGCCCCACGTCCCTATGTGTCTAAGTCCACCTGCTCAATCCCCCTCCAAAACACACCTGGAAATCTTTCAATTAAACATGTAAATGCCCACAGACTCCTTAGATTCCAGGTGAAAATCACTGGCATCCAACTACAGCAGGGTTAGGGATGCCGAGGTGTGGGGTGACACAACTCCTTTTCCTGCACTTCATCCCAATTCCTTGCTGATAACCCACATCCCAGCTACTCAAGATTTTTTTTATCCCCTCCAAAAGTCCCTCACAGGTTCAATAAGTCTGGGGACAAACTTGCCTGTAGTTCCCAACGAAAGGTCACGGCATTTGGGAGACTGGACACTCTCCTAGGGCATCACTTCCACCAGTTTATCAGCACAGCCCTTATCACAGTTAGCGCATTTTTCCACGTAAAATATCCCAGCTGAACACTCGTTTTTAACAGCTCGGGGTGCCAGGATGCAGCGTGGGGATCCGCCAGCAGAGGCCACATCCCCAGGCCAGGCTCTGTGATTCCTTCTCCAGCCAGCTGAGCTCCACAGATAATGGAGAAATGACTGCACGGGAGAGCGCTGTGTGTGCGAGAGATCCCTAAATATACAGGAGAGATGGGAGAAGCCTCCGGATCCGGGAGTCTTTTTGCTAAATCAAGTCAGGGGAATGATGCCTGTGCTATGCAGATGAGCTGTCATATTGTCTCCCACACAAGAGCGTCTCCAAAGGAACCTACACCTACTGCAATTATCCTGCAGCATATGGACATTTATAGGTCAACCTGGAAAAAAAGTGAGAGTAATGGTTGTCCAAAAAAAGCAGGAGCCCAGATAATTTTCCAGTGTTATTTTGGAAAATGCAGACATCGAACAGGATAAATTATACATACCTGAGAGCCATTAGAAAATGTCAGATCGCCCCTAAAATGCATTAGAAGGGAAAAAAAATTCCTCCAGCTTTCTTGTGCAAGAGGAGAATGCAGTATGTAAATAATATTCCCTAAAAAAAATCATCACTGGAATGAATTTTCAAGCTCATTCCAATCCTCCATTGTGACGGGGACAGAGTGTGAGGCTGCATCCCGAGAGCCAAAGACATCACCAAGCTGAAACTCTGACAGAAGAGCTGCACTTTCATTGCTGGAGCAACCATGATGTATAATCCAGGAGCTCCTCCCGTAATGATTTCAGAGCAAACCCAGAATATTTGTTACCCTTCTCTAAATTGAGCTGGAAAAAAATAATAACTTCTAGTGCCAACTCTATGAAAACAACACATGTATCTTGACAGCAGATGATTTAAAAATGAAGACCAACCAACAGTGCAATATTCTGGGTGTTGGGGGAGGAAGGGGACTGGAAATCCTGAAGCCTGCATATCCAAACTCTCAGCATTCACCTCCAGCACATACCTGCCACATCCCACAATTTTATGCAGCATATTTTTCCAAAGCTTCAGCCTCTGATAAGAACCAAATCCTCTGTTGACCGATGCTTCTGCTGGAGAGCTGAGATTTCTATAATTAGCATTAGAAAGAATTTGGGGAGGGATCTGTCTCTTTTGGTTTGGGGTTGTTTGGCTTTTTTGTAAATTTGGATGTTACACATCTTAAAACAAAACATTTGACTTAAAACATCAGCACATCGGTTCATAATTGCAGAGTGGAGACGAGGAGCACGTCAGTAGCTGAAAAAACATTAAATTTGCAGGAAGTGACTGAAATGTTTGCACAGAAGGGGGCAAATGGAGATAAGACAAGCAGTCTGCTTGCATTCGGCTGCAGGCAACTTGTACAGCAGAGATTTGCCCTTTACAAGAGAAGCAAGGAGGGGGAAAAGGGTTGCAGGACTGTGCTGGGAACCATGTTCACAAAGGTCACATCATTCAAGGGTAGAAACCCTCTTCCCTGAATATTTTGGTCACCGCAGGGATGACCGAGGTGCTGGTCTGTGCACATTTATATGAGTGCCTTTTCTTTTGGCTTGCTTTTAGATTTCTTCATCAGAATCTTCAGGAAGAGTCAAGGCGTAAAAATCACAGAATCATAGAATGGATTGGGTTGGAAGGGACCTCAAAAATCATCTAGTGCAACCCTCCTGCAAGGACGCCTTTCACTAGACCAGGTTGTTCAAACCCCATCCAGCCTGGCCTCAAACACTCCCAGGGATGGGCCTTTCCAGGCCGAACTGCTCCAGCAAAATCCACCTACAGCTGCTGACTGCACAAGGAGGACACACAAACTATATAAAATACACAAAGAGCTCAGCAAAACCCCTCTAACCCATGAGGCACACAAGGTCTGGTTTGATTTGCATTTCGCAGCCTTCCCGACCTGAACTATAACAGGCACAGGATCATCTTCTCACACCAGGGAGAGCTCACAAAACACTTACCTGAAATAGAGGCGTCTATTCTCCATCTGGGAGGAAAACAAGCTTAACATTTCAATCCGTCTGCAGGGTGGGAGCAAATGAAGGCCTGAGCGGCTGCACAAAGGAACAAGAGCGTAATAAAACTAAACAGGTAATTGCTGATGGATTATCTGGAGACTCCGGCTAGCGCCAAGCCACCCAGGAGAGAGAGCTGAAAAATACCTGATAACCAAAGCACAGCTCCAGGGCAGGGTATGGTAAACAGGCAATCTTGTCCTTGACACCCTGTATCTGCTTTTTTTTTTTTTAATTTGAAACTCAGCAGTTACTCAGATTAAAAAACACCACTTGCATGAATCCAGCTAAATTTCTTCACATCACTTTGTTCACAGATAATCTACAAGTGCCTCTGTGACCACACGGAAAGTAAACCTTACTTTATATAAAATGATTGACTTGCCAAGTAATCATTAGGTTTTCCTACTTTTTTTTTCCCCCAGAGAACTGAAGCTCGAGCTAATGAATCAGAAAATGTAAAACGATCCAAAAACACCTGGAAAAGAGAGGTTAAAATAGTTATCCTCGTCCAGCTGAAGAATCTATTGGTTATCTGTCCCAGATTTAATTAGTGAAAACCCCAAAGATTGACTAGCTCAGCACAAAATTCCTGACCTGAGCCAATTTCATATTTGACAGGATAAAATACAGCTCCTTAGAAGAGCTAGAAGAACAACACCTACGATGTGTGCATGCTGATGAGCTTTTGGAGGGGAAATGGCTCTACAAACCCAGCCCCGTACTGAGGAAACACATTTGAGAGAGCCAACAAGTTCCTTTGGGTACCCAGGATTGCCTTGGGGTGAGGTTCTGGCTGCTGCCTCCTTTTGGGTGACTTTTAAACTGAAGGAAAAAGGGCAACACAGAGCAGCCAACACAGAGCAGCCAACACAATCAAAGCCACTGTCGTAGGAAATAACTTCAAGATTCCCAAATTGCTTATAAATCCGTGATTCTCATATAAAAATTAATGACCCATTGACTGCAAACAGCAAAGTGCAAGGCAAAACCAGATTTGTTGATGTATCTATTTGCCATTTGCTGCCTGTCCTCACACTAAAAGTGTTTCTGCTTATGGTTACTGTTAATTGCTTTTTATCTAACAGTGGAGCTTAGAGGCTTCAGCTGAGATGAGGTTTCACGGTGTTAGGCAATTACACAAACATCCAGATGCACGAAAATTCCCTGGTTTGTAATCTGGACGAGGCAGAACACAGTGTGTTATCTCGGGCCTAAGGAGAGGCTTCTGATTTGGAAAGAAAACAAGGTCTGACTGACCAAGGAACCATCAGGGAAGGTTAAAAAATGACTCACTGCCTCCTTGTGCTTCACCTGTTACAGCTCACAGATTAAAAATTCAGCCACGGCTGCTTGAATTTTAACTCATCAACAGCAACACACAGAAGCATCATGTTTTCAAACACTCCACATCTTCAGAAGACATCCCTCCTAAGGAGGGCTTCCTTGTGCGGTGTCATTATCTCCGACAGATCTGCTTTGGAAATTTCCTCTCGGGGCTCCTCCACGTTGACAAGTGAATTCTCTGCATCAGAAATATTTGTTCAGAGGCTGCCAGGCTCATCAGTCACTTCCCTGCCAAGGAGGTGGTCCAGGGGGGATTCTGCTCTTCCCCCTCCTCTTGCCCCTGCAAAAATGATGTTATTGAGGAGACAGTGAGTACAGCCACTTGACTGTGCCACTTGTCCCTCTGTGACACTGCTCATTTCTCCGTGTCGGGGCTGGGGACAACACTGCTGCCTTGTCTGGGCTCTCACAGCCTCATCACCAACACGCCAGAGGCGAGGGGGTAACCTGGGCTGGCCCGAGCAGGACTTCCAGCACCTCCTTCTCTGGGGATTAGGAGGGCTCAGACATTCCTGCTGGCTGTCGTCCACAGAGCTAATTATTTGGCACCTATCCATGCAGAAAGGAAACACAAGCATCCCAGCACAGGATTGTTTAACACACACCTTTGGCCTGACGGCAATTCTTCGTGGAGTGTACGAGTGATTTACGGTGTCTCGGTGTGGATGAGGGGAGAGGATGCTTGGATCTCAGGCAGCATCCGGACTGGTGGGTTTCCAACGGCCTCCCATGGCTCCTGCCTTACCTAAGGAAGAGCTCTGCCTGCCACTTCATCATTAACAAAGCACTCAGGTGTCTTATCTCTGAACAGGGAGATTTCTTGTGCACACATAAATCAGCCTCTCTCTAGCTGGAAAGCTCAGTTTTTTCCTAGCCAGCCCTTTCTGAAAGCAAAGACTCTACCACAAGAAGGAAAAATACCTTCCTCTATTCATTCTCAGACATGGTACATGACAGTCTTTTCTCTTACTCAAATTATTTCATCCCATGTTCACCAATTATGAAAATGATTTTTCTTAGACAGGGACAAGGAAAACACAGTGTAGCTTGTTCTTGTTTTTGTCACTGGAGAAGGCTCGATTTGGCCACTTTGAAAGATGGCTAAGGACTCATTTGTCCTGATTATTCTGCTTTTGAGCTGCTCTCCTACACATCTGAAACCAGATGAACCCGTTGGTGAACGTGTCAGGCTTTGAAAGGTGTCGCAGGAGAAGGAGTGTTATTAGTTCATCCCGCTAACAAAAGTGTCGCGCTGGATTTTTCAGCCTCTCCGTTACTGCTGTATCTATGGTTTCTGCAGCCAAAAGGCAAAGACTCATTAATTAACAAAAGAAGCTGGGAGATAATCTTGTGATTAAGTTATTGGAGTGGGACCTGGGTTGATTTCTCAGTCCTGGGCTGGTTGCTATGTGATATTATTCAAATCACTGCATGGAGATGAGCGCGGAGCGCGGGCAGTGCCAGCTCCCCGTAGGCTGCTGGTGCTGTGGGCAGGGGCTGCTGCACAGCACATTCCTCATTATTACCAGCTGGAGTCACCTCTGCGGGGAGACAGCTGGAAAGAACCCCCCAACTCCAAATGCATTGCACGTTCTGCAACTGGCCTTTGCTCAGGCTTGCTGTTTTTCCAGAATCTCCTGTGATTGACTTAATCACTCCTTTTAATGTGGGTTTTTTTCCCCCCTTCTTTCTTCTGTTTCCTAGTGAATGTCTTTACCTTCTGTCTGTTGCAAATGTGAACAGTTTTAATTAGGTGCTGTTGAAATGTCTTTTACAGTTTGGCATCTAGTTTGGTTTTGCTCCTCTCGTTCTCTTTGCAGTTCTGTGCCTTCCCACATTGCTTATGTTTTCTTGTTTGTGGAAGCTTTTCTTTATATGCATAATTTAATCATGCAGCACTTCAATTTCATCTCTAATAAGCATAAATAGGGAAAAGGGCAGCTGAAGCCCATCTCTCCAGATGCTCTTTAAATAGGCCTCTTCTCCTCCAGAGTGTCCCTCAAATGTTACAGGTTTTCAGCTGAACTCAAGGACAAAGCACTCAGCTCAAGAGATTTGTTGTGTTTTCAAATTATATTCTTATATGACTTGATTTTTTGTACAACTTCAGAGATCAGACTGAGCCTACACCTTCAACTGAGGTCTGGAACAGCAGGGAAGTGCTCAGGAAACTCAACGAAGAACCAAAACCCCAGGGGTGGTGCCATTAATCCAAATCCTCATCCCCTCTTTTTCCTGCTCTAGGATTGAGCTACTGGATTTTGCTTTTGCTCAAGTTATTCTCATTGAGTCAGCAGCACATCTACACAGTCTTCTACCATGTGGATTTGGTTTTGGTGTCTCCCTACTCCATCCTCAGTGCTCTAATCTACGGGCACCAGGTGTCACAAAGTCATTTTTTATATATTAACCAGATCACTGTTGATCTAGTTACATCCAGCTTATCTGGGGAAGTCAGTAATTTCAATTAAGCTGCATTATGCATTTATTTCTAGTTATATAAGAGAAGACAGACCTTCCCTTTTATTCCTCCTGATCTCCAGCAGCAGTACCACAAAAATCATGAAAAATAGGGCTGAAGTGAATGGCAGAGGTCTGACAGCTCATCTCTCTGGCACAGGGCATGGTCACCTACACCTGAATCAACTTCAGAGAGAGAACTCTGACAGGCTCCACACACAACATTTCCAGCTGCAGCCTCTGCTATCTCTCCCATGATCTGCTCTAGCATTTACCTTACACCCATCAGGACCAGGCTTCCTCTCACTCCTCTGCCATGTTCAAACTGCATCTGCTCTGCTGTTGTTTAAACCTCCTGCTTCTCCCACCCAGCCCACGAGTGGTGAGCAGGGTTTTTACAACATGCAGCCTGTTACCAGACCTCCACGAGGAGCTGTGGATGCTCCATCCCTGGAAGTCCTCAAGGCCAGGCTGGATGGGACTTTGAGGGCAGGCAACACATCCCCCGAGCAGCTGAAGTCCACCCCACCAGAAGGAGGTATTTGAGGAGCAAGGATGAGCAAGATGAGGTTCTGAGGAGCGGATAGATTAACAGCGACACCTCTTTAACATCCCTTTTGCTGAGGTTTGACAGAAGCCAGCCAGCCATCCCCTGCCATCACCTTATCAGGGACAACTCCCTGGCTGCAGGGAAATCACTGAGCCAGGCGTGGCAGAAGAGAGGATTAGGCAGGAGAAGGCTTGGTGTGTGATGAATGGGATTTACAGGCAAACCCTCACAGTGCAGTCGCTGCCTCCATCCCTGGGAGGGGGCCACGAGCAGAGCTGAGCTGCTCCCTGAGGCACTTTGTCCTTGTGTGCGTTCTAGGCAGAAGGTGCAGGACCTTGCCAGCCTCTCCTTTGTGCTTTGGGGTATCAACAAAACCCTCTGGAGTGGGATATGTGGCTTTATCCTGACCTTGGGAAGCACAAAGGCTTGTCCCTTCTTCCACACGTTCTGGGAGCACGCCAGCAGGGCTGTCCACAGCTAACGGGATGCTGCAGTTCCATCTCTGCATGCAATCAAACCAGGAATTCTGGTTTAATGCTTTCTAGCACATGGAAGGATATTATTTTTTTACTTTTGTGTCAACAAATAAGGACACACAAAAAGATCAGTATCCTGTAGTGTTTTCTCCAGTAAATAACACTTCATCCACCAAGTACTCCCAGTTCAATCCTGAGGGGACACCTGTTGAATTTTATTCCCTTCTGCTCTTAACCACTTACTGGAAAAGCTGCAGCCCTGCACTGGAAACTCAGAGCTCTGTTCCAGGCCCACGGTAAAAAACCCAAACTATTAACAAGTGGCCTTTCAACTGCAGCAGATGAAATCAGTACCCTAAGAATTGATTCCTTCAGTGCATTTTTCAGACTTCCCTGGGACACTCTGGAGGATTCAAAGCTTTGATGTGACTCATGGCTTGAGTCCTTTTTAGTCCCAGCTCCACCCAGAGACAAGAAGGGCAAAAACACCAGCAAAAGTTCTGGACATGAGATGGCTCTGCCAGGAGAGATAGACTTTTCAAGAAACCCTTCTCAGCACAGCTTCCTGCTCAAGTTTTTGACCCCAGCTTTGAAGTGACCTCCAAAATTCCCCAGCATGTTGCTTACCTCGTGCAGGCTCTGACACATTACAGGTTTGCTCATGCTTAATTGAAGTAGGAGAAGCCCTGGGTAACTTGGCTCTGACAGGCACCGTGACATTTTCTTCCTAGAAGGGGAAACCTCAAAGATGCTCATGCCTGATAAGGTCTGACTGTTTCCACAGTTCACATTTACAAAAGAAACCAGTAAAAATATCTACAGCTACTGGAGAAGGGTAAAGAAGCCTTTTTGCCGTGCAGAGTGAAAAATCCCAGCTTCAAAACTAAGGCAACAAAAATCACTAGTTGCTTTTTTGAAACGCTGGCCAAACAGCTGCTGTTTGACGTTTGCGTGTGCAAAGTTACTGTACAGAAAAAGGAAAGAGGGGAGACGTGTTTGGAAGCACAGCAGTAGCTGCATGCAGGGGAAAACACATGGCTCCTTCCAGCCGGGATTGTGTGATTTAGTGCTTGCCTGGATCACGGAGCTGCAGGCATCACATCCAGCGTGCTCTGTGGGTACTGGGAAGAAAACACTCAGGGTAAAGCATGTCAGTGGTGTTAATGCTGCCAGTGGGATCACCCTCGCTGCACCAGCTTTGGGTGCTCTCTCACACCTCCCATCAGTGCAGAAAAGCTCCAGAGGGGATACTGCGTATTATGGGTGCCTTTTTGTGATCCTGTGTGGAAGCCAGGCCTCCTCCAGCCCTTCCAGTGGGTCTGTCCAGCACCACCATGTCTGCAGGACGACACTCGCTCGTGGTGGTGGAGATGCTCCAGATTTCCCCAGGGCCGTAGGAGAAGCAGCAGCCAGAGCAGAGAGGAGCAGGGTGCCAGCAGCCTTAGTAGAACATCCAGGGGATCCTCACGGATGGAGATGACACTGTTGGATGGATTTGGGGTGGGGCTGCAGATGAAGTGCACGGCTCTAAGCCGATGAAAGCACAGCCAAGAGGGCCACACTGCAGCGTCAGCAACCAGCTCATTCCTGCCAGCCAGGATAATGGGAATGCTGGGGCAGCAGAGCCAGCGAGCAAGAAATGCTCTGGGGAACAGTGACAGATGACTCCAGGAGGCCCTTAAAATAACACTAAGGTACTGGAGCAGGAGAGAGGTGTGGATTAAGCTATAAAAGCTGACCTGATGGCCCAAGTCCCTTCTCCATCACAGCAGAAAGCCCCGCGGCTGCCAAGATCTGCAGCTGCCATGCAACAAGACTGAGAGGTGCTTAATTAGAATGAAGGATGGGGGAAATAAATAAAAGCTGAAACCCTTTAAATGAATGGGCAGCAAAACCCAGCAAGCACAGCCTGTAAAACTACACATCAAAGAGAAAACAGGCACTGCTGAGCTGGCGGTGGGAGAAAAGCAGGGAGGAAAGCAGGATGGGTATTCCAGGCACTCCATCAGCACCTGGAGTCAGGCTTCTCCCGCTGTTTGCTCCTGGGACATCAGGTCTATCCTCTGGGAACAGGAGGCTGATCCTAGCCATGGCAGCAGGGTGAGGATGTCCCTTCCCTTCACAGTTATCCCTCACTGCCAGAACTCAGAGACCAGAAACTCCTCAGCTTATTCACCTTCATCAATATTTTAATAGATACTGGTTTTTTACTGTAAGAGACATCACTTCTTGTTAATTTGAGTGCTGGAATGGCACTGGCAGGCAGAATACCTTGGCTCCAAATGAACCCTAAGGGGCAAAGGGAAATATATTCCTAAGAACAACAATTGGAAAGAATCTAATTCAATAATAGATTTTGTTTGGTATCATTCTGGCACCAGCAGTCATCTTCCTGTTATTTTTAGGTTCTGATGACGCCAACAGGTTTGGTTGTTTTTTTTTTTCTTTGTGGGGTTTTATTTTTGCTGTTATGCAAAAAAATCCCAAGGAGAAAATTTCCATAGTTTAATCCCTTTGAACGAAATCGCAATCATTTCTAGAATTTAAGACTTGGTACTTCTAGAGCCTCATCAAAAAATGCAGAGTTTTGCTGGAGTCTAGAGAGAAGGATAAGGACTCCTTGGATGGCTTTTGGGGAAGGAGAGAGAGACGGGATGAGGACAGACAACAAACACATATTTACCCAGCGAGAGACTAACAGGGTTTTAGATGCAGCATGTTACACAGCCCAAGAGGCAGAATTTGTGTTTAGAAATACAAAACAAACATCAAAATCATCTTGTTTCATGTGGCAGCCTCTTTCTTTGTGTTTTTTCTTTCCAAGGGATTAGTCACGGAAGTAGTTATTTGAGATATTAGCTGCAGCCGCTACACAAACCAGGCACCAACTATTATGAATTTCAGTCCCAGTATTGTTTGTGCTTTCCACTAAGTCGTGAAATTCTTGATCTGTAAAAAAAGTCTGTTTTGAAGCGCTTTTCCCCACGATTTCCTTTGCTTTGTGCATCACGAAGACTTATTTTTTTTTTTTTGTGCACTACGTGGCTTGCTAGCATGGTGGGAATTGCAAGTCCAGACCCAAAGTCACCCCTAGCTGTGCAGACGGGGTGCTGTGATAGGGAAGAGGTGTCTGCTGCACCCCAAATCCCTTTCCTCTTTCCACTCTGGAAGGAGGAGGAAGCAGGGAGGGGTTTCACTGGACATCCCAGCTCTTCCCAGGACCCCTTGGCCAACGGAAAAGCCAGAGGGAAGCAAAGACCATCAGGTGATCCTCTGGACATCTGCATGGCCAGTGGTGACAAGTGCCCAACCAAAAACAAGATATTATTGTTCCAGGGGTGGCCAAAATGAGAGTTAACCAAACCCTTGGAAATGAGGGAATTTGGGCTTGGGGACAGCAGGATCTGTATCCCTTCCCCGCATTTACTGCCAGGCTTGAGGCATTTTCTGTTCTTTCTGCAGCACTTGGGATAAAGAGACATTGGTTATAAAACCTTGGCTATGAGGAATAAGAGACAAACTATAAATCCCTGTTTTCAATGTTTTTTTTCAGCTTAAACGTCACTTCTGGGCTCTGGGTTATACAAGATCCCACATTATTCAAGGTTTAATAACTGGTGAATTCTTTCTGGTTTGGGTTTGGTTTTTTTTTTTAATGATTACATTATTTTTACAATTGCAAAAGGTATTTGCAAAACATTTGTTTTTTTCCCAGATAGCTTCTGGCTGCTTTCAAGCTGAAATTTGGCAGTCGGCATGCATTTCTTATTCAACAACAGACACAGATTCTGCACTTTAAAACTTGTGGTGGGTACAGACCCAAGAGATTTCTTTCAAATCTGCATTAAAATCACATATGACTTTTTTCTGTTTTGTTTTTAAAGCAAAAGCTCCAACAGAAAACCCGAGGATGTGTGTTAACAACAGCCCATTAGCCACACACTGCCCAGGTGGCTCTTGCAGAAAAGGTTTTTATCAATAATAAAGTCATGGAAGCTGATGAATTTTACAGCGGGATGATTTAATATTGGGGAACCAGATTGCCTTGGATGCAAAGCAGAAGTGAGGATGTGTGGCTTTCTGTATCCCTTTGGCACTTGTCCCAGGCCAGCCCACATCTGCCCTGCCTGGTGCTTTTCCTGTTTGCCAGTCGGTTGGGGTTTGATGATGGGCACAAAGGACTGGGGAGAGGGACCCTCACTAGCAGTGCTGGAGGGGAACCCCTCGGCTGATCCTGCTCCCCCTGGCCTTTTGCATCCATCACCTATTTCCCTGGAGGGAGACACATCAGAGGAAAGGGAAATGCACACATCTAATTTCAACTTTGAAGTGGGGGAAATGGTGGCGGGATTTTTCCTGGAGCTTCTTCTTATTCTCCCCACTCCCTCCTCGCCCCAAATATCTTCGCAGACTTTTTAAAACCTGGTTGGTTTGAATATGCACAGCGTTTGCTCTGACCGGTGCCTTTGGGTAGCTTTTTGAAAAACATGAGAAATTAACATTTGAAAAGGTATTCCCACACACTCTTTGAGCAGGAAATGTGGCTTCCTTCTCCACCCACTGTATCACTAAGCAGCTTGGAGATAAATAATGGAGACTTTCATGGCCATTGTGGTTAAAACCCATCACCGGGACTGGGATAATCCCTCAAGCCTGTCTTTGCCGAGCAGGGAAATTGGACAGGGAGCCACACCTAAATATCCATGTGTTGTCTCAGCCATTGCAGGCAGTCGCCCACTGATCTCCACTTAAAAGAGAGTAAAATGGGAGATCATAAAATGGTTTGGGTTGAAAGGAACCTTGAAGACCATCTCATTCCAGCCCCTTGCCATGGGCAGGGACATCTTCCACTAGAGCTCCATCCAACCTGGCCTTGAACACTTCCAGGGATGGAGCATCCACAGCTTCACCAGGCAACCTGTGCCAGTGCCTCATCACTCTCATAGTAATGATTTTTTTTCCTAAAATCTAATCTAACCCTGCTCTCTTTCAATTTTAACCCATTCTCCCTTGTCCTGTCACTAAATGCTCTTTTAAACAGTCTTGCCCCATCTTCCCTCTAAGTTTAACCCATTCTCCCTTGTCCTGTCACTAGGTCACCCCAAAGCCTTCTCTTTTCCAGGCTGAACAATCCCAACTCCCTCAGCCTTATTGGAGTGAGGTGGATTTAGTCAAGAAACAATCCAGAAACACTTACCTTTAAAGCCGTGCTGGCCCTGCCAGGTCTCTGTTGCTGGGCACCGCAGCAGCCTCTGGCACTCGGTGAGGCTGGAGATGCTCCGGTTCCTTGTTGCCTGCCCTTGAATCCAGACACACAACCAAGTTATTGGCAGCTTAAAGCAACCTCCTGGTATCCCTGGGCAGAGCAGCTTGTTTAAATCACTATCCCTTAGGGCATCATCCCATGAAGATGCCAGGCTTGGATTTAGGACCCAAGTCAGTGACTTTCCTCAGGCTGCTGCTGACAGACCACCTTGCTTTGGGGTGGTGTGGGGAAGGGACCAAAGGCCTTGTGGGAGGGACATATCTTGAGAGGAAAAATTCAGGACAGGCTCATGAAAAAGCATTATGGTTAAAAAGCTAGCAAATATTTTACTACTGCACCAAACACAGAGACAAAATTTACATGTCTGGAGCGCAATATCTGGAAGGCAAAGCTGTCCTGAAGGGCACATTTCAGTGCAGCTGTAACCAGGAAACTGCGAACAACACCTCCCCAAAAAAGAAATAAGGAAAAAACCAGACCCAATTTGCCATCCAGGCCTCAGTGCTTCCTTGCCCATTTTTCCATGTGCACCAATCTGCCAAGCCAGATGTCCAAATGAGCTGTGTGGGCAAACAGGCCCTCATGTGAGCAAACATTGCCTTGACGTGCACACTCTCGTGGGCACAGAACCAGGCACTGCACGGAGGAGGGAGCAGGAGTGGGGCTGGGGGCAGGCTGACCCCTCTCCTTTGGCACAAAAACCCTTCCTCTGCTCCCTGGCACCAACAGGCCACAATAACCAGCCAGGCTCAACAAGGCCCGGGAAGGCCGGCACTGCTGCAGGACCTCCTTCCAACCAGCTTCCCAACAGGCTGAACCACCCTGTCTTGCCGGCATGGCCGTGGGGTTTGACAGGTTCCCATCCTGACTGTGAAAGCCACGCTCATCTGAACCAAGGGGAGGTGATCAGCTTGGATTCAAAATCAATCTCATCAAGGTGCCTACCTCATCTCATGCAGGAATTCCTGTCTTCCCCAGGCTAAGGAAGGACCCCCAAGGAAGCAGGAAAGTGCCACCCTAAGGTGACACACAGCACTGTTTGTCTTCTACTATCTATGAACAATCTTGTCTAAGCCATTAAAACCAGAAGCAATGCATTTGCCACACTTTCACAAGCTATTCAGGAGCATTACAACAAATGAGCAGGTAATTAACCAGCGTCTCAACCCCGGTAATCAGGTATTGTAATTCCAGCAGAGTCACAAAGACTCTGTGATATTGACTCCTTTTGGAAGGGAGCACAATTAACATTATAGTCTGAAATGCTTAAAGCAAATATAATTCCCACAGAAACAGCAGTGGGAAGGGAGCATTTTCCATGCTCGGTGCCCTTGGAGCACCCAGAGATGACAATCCTCAAGCATCAGTCCTGGCAGCTCCAGCTGAGCAGCTCCCCTGGGCAGAGCAAGCCTGGGAACAGGTGAGATGGATTTCACCTGGAGCAAGCCTCAGCTGCAGGGTGGCCACACGTGGCTGGTTTGGGCTGAACACAAAGAACCACTCATAGAAAGGCAGGGGTGGGAGAGGGATCTCTCAGAGCACATCCTCTGTGGGCTAGGGAGCCCCTGGCCAGCGTGATGGTGGATTTGGCAGTGCTGGGTTAGCTGTTGGACTCAGTGACCTTAGAGGTCTTTTCCAACCTAAATGGTTCTACAGGCAGCAGGACCAGCTCTCAGCGGGGAGAGGACACCAGCTCCCGGTCAGGGTGGAAGAGCTGCATTCTGCACCCAGAGAGCCAGGTGCCAACATGGACTCCTCTGTGTCAGAGGCCAATTTCGTCTAACGCAGGGCCCGGTACACTCTGACTGGGTGGAAAACAGAAAAAGCTTAGAGCATCCAAAAAACGCCCCCAGGACCTGAGTATGAGTGCACTGCAGAGTCAGCAGCCCCCGCAGCCAGCACAGCCCCTGGAAAGGCCCAGGGTGGCTGAGTACCAAGGGTGACTCTCAGCAGAAGGAGCTGACAAACGCAGCTCCCTCCCGCTGCTCCAAGCACGCTTTGGTGCGCGGCTCCGTCTGATGCAGAGGATGCCAATCTGGCATTGAATTCCTCCTTCAAAACATTCCTCTGTCAGCTCTTGAAACAACCCCCTCCCTCCCCAAAATAAACAAACAAGTTAGGAATCTCACGAGCCTGGGAACGGGCTGCGGGCAGGAAGCGCTGCGAGATGACGGAGCTCCAGCGTCCCACGACGGCGGGGGCTCGTGCATCCTTCTGTCCCCTGGTGGCTTCCGGCCCCTCTGCGTCACCCCCCATGGCTCCCACTCCCCCCACACCTCAGCTGCGTGGGGGTGGCTCACGTGCACCCCGTGGCAATGTCACATCAGGTCCTGTCGGGACACCGAGGCACGACTGGCACTGGGTGACCTGGGTGCTGTAGGGCTGGGGGTTCACTGGGGACACGTGAAATCTCTGTTATCAACTCTGGACAAGAACGATTTACCCCCATTCCACACCACAGTGCTCTCCTCCATCCAACTGGGACAGGAATCCTGGAATGGTTTGGGTTGGGAGGGACCTTGAAGATCACCTTGTTCTAACGCCATTGGAAGAAGGGCTGTGTAAGCCAGGCATCGAGTCCCCACCAAAATCAAGGGAGCCGGGAAGGGGTTTGGATTATCTCAGCCTCCATCTCCCACCAGGGAGGGCAGGATGAAGGGATGCTAAGGCTGCTCTTGCCTGTGCCAAGGGCTGAGGCAGCTGAGTCATCTCTCCCTGCCTAAACCTCATCTGCCCTTTATAGGTCTCTGCCCCCTCCTTCCTCGACAGCAACAAAGCAAGGAGAAAAACAGAGGCTTTATTACAAACAGTACCTGTTTCCATAGAGATTTGCTTAGAAAATTACACGAGACAAAGATGGAAGTTAGTGAGGAAAACACAAGGGCTCGTCCTTGTGCATCAAAGCGATGTCTCACCCGCCCTCAGAGCTGAGCAGCCCCCACTCTCCCGGAGGGGGTTGACTGCAGGTGGGTGACAAGGCCCCCAGCCCTTCCCCACTGGACACAGGAGCTGGTGTCCTCTGTCACAGAGGATCTTCTGGCAGCTCCTGGCACCCCTATGGAGATGTTCCCAGCCAATCCCCTCCGGAGCTCAGCGGTAAACGAGAGGAGCCTGGCTGTAAAATGGCAATGAAGAAAGGCAGAAACAACTTCTCCTTAAGGGAGAGGATGAAAGTATGAGCTGGAAAACTGCAAGGGGTGCAGGAGGGGCAGGGCCTGCCTGTCTGTCAGGCTCAACATCCCACCACACCACTGTGGCTGCTGGAGGAAACATTCCCGCATCGTTCTCGGTGCTGAGAGATGCACAGCCACGTCTGCTGACCTGGGTGGGATGGGCCAGCACAGCCCAGTTTGGTGGCTGCCTCTGCCCAGCTCTCCCTTTGAGGGTGGCTGATGAGAGTCTTGTCTGATGAGAGCCTTGCCCATCTCTTCTCAAGTGCTTGACACAAGCCGGGCCAAAATCATCCCTGGTGCAATTCTGCTGACACCAACACCCCGACAGTTGAGGCATCTATTTAAGAAGAAAAGCCACAGAATCCAGGATTTTCTTGTTCTCCGGGCAAATGGTGATACCTCGGGAGGAGATAAAAGCACCGATGCAATTAGATTCTCTCCTATTCGCCTCTAATCAGCTCTCTGAGGAAACAGGCTCTGTCGGAAATTGTTGCAAACACTTGATTCTTGCCTCAGCTTTCCAGAGAAAGGAAAGAGTTGCAAGACAGAGTGGCAGGGTGGAGAGAACAAAAAGAAGTGGGAAGGGGCAGACCTGCAGGACCCTACACCAGTGCCCACCACCAGTAGTGATACTGGCTCAGGATGGTGAGCAGTAGCTGTTCCCTCCCTGGGTAGAGGGGTCACGTGCATTTGGGAAGGCACATCAGGGATTCAAGCAGGGAATTAAATGGATAAGACATGTTTAGACCATGATATTTTCTTGAGGAAAGGCAAGCAAACCTCAGGAGCAATACCAGGGCAACAGGTTGGGTTTGGGAATGCTGACACTCCGCTCGGGAGGTTGGAGAGCTGAAGCACATACCTGTGCCAAGGGAGAGGTGTGCTCCTACCAGGATGGGGTCCCAACCTGCACACCTGCTCCTCAGAGATCCTGCCCATGCACAGACACTGTGGCAGGGACACTTTCCGCTAGACCAAGTTGTTCCGAGCCCCGTCCAACCTGGCTTTGAGCACTTCTAGGGATGGGCATCCACAGCTTCCCTGGGCAACCTGTGCCAGGGCCTCGCTACCCTCACAGGGAAGAATTTCTTCCCAATATTCCATCTAACCCTGCCCTCTGTCAATGTAAAGCCCTTTCGTCTTGTCCTGTCACTCCACACTCTCATCAAAATTCCCTCTCCAGCTCTGTTGGAGCCCCCTTAGCACTGAAAGGTGCTCCAAGGTCTCCCCGGAGCCTTCCCTTCCCCAGACTGAACAGCTCCAACTCTCTCAGCCTATCTTCATGGGCGAGGTGATCCAGCCCTCTGAGCATCTTCATGGCCCTCCAAAGATGGATTTTATTGGCACACTTGGCTGCATGGAATCTCTCACACATATACAGAGCTGATCCATGAACAGAGGTGTTACACTTCCCTATGATCCATCAGAGAGAAGTGGCCATTTTTACAAAATTGGAATGTATGAATGGCAAACAAATTTCTCAGCTAAAGAGAAGCCCATGGATTCACGAGAAGAAAATTACAACAGACTCATGAGGGACACGGGCTTCATTGCACTGGGAGAGAGACTGTTTCTTGGGCAAACAAACCTTCTCCTTGAGGAACAGCAATGACTCAGCCCCACCAGCCAGGAAAGAGACAGGCATTTTCCTAGCACAGGAAGACCTCACTGGGGAGAGGGCAGAAGACAGATGCCACTCATACCCAGAGCTCTGTGCTCTGCAAGGCACATGAGGAAGAGAAGCCAAGAGTTCTGCTGTGCTCTGCTGAAGGTGGGTCAGCTTCAGCATCACAGCACTGATGCTTCCCTGGCCACTCCAGAGCCCTTGATGTCTCTCTGATCCCGGCTTTCCTGGCAGAGAGAGCGACAGCCAGGGTAAGCCCAACTGCTAGTGCTACCCTCCGTGTTCACAGGCACACACTGCCCACGGAAAGGGAGGACAGTGGTGTGTCAGCCTTTACCAACAGGGCTGGGAAGACAAAATGCAAACAGGCTTATTTAGTACTACCTTAGCTGGGCACTTGGAGAAATCATCTGGCTTTTACATTCCTGCTGAGCAAGAAGTGCTCTCCACTGGCAGGGCCTCCAAGCAGCCTCTTAAAAAAGGGAAAAAATTCCTCCACCTTGGCTCCGTGTGCAGGATCAGCGCCCAAGCAGGCACACAGCAGCAGGTACCTGCAGAGCGATGGAGCGTCGCTGCAGAACGAGGACGAGCCACGCTGCACGTCCCCACAGGGTGACAATGCCCACACAGTGGCATCACCGGGAGCAGACCAGCAACTCGGGCTGCTTGGCCCTCCAGACAGCAGCTGGTGCTCCCAGAGGAAGGGAGCTGGGAGTCTGGGCCATCTCTCCGTGACAGTCCCAGCACGCAGCAGACACACGGGGACAGCTGGGAGCGCAGCAGAGCAGAGGGAAGAAGGAGCAGGTTTCATTTCAAGAACACAGACATTGTGTTCACTTGAACGGTTCAGCTGAAGTGACCAAAGCCCGGCAGGACCCACAGCTGGATGAGCAGGCTGTCAGCAACCACTGTGACTCAGCCCAGAGAGCTCCTATTCCTGACTCAGCGCTGAAAGATCCATCAGGGTCCTTGTGGGAGAGGCTCTTAGGAGACTTGTTTGTGGCTGCTGCTGGAGAGCTTCAAAAAAGCCAGAATACCTTTGTACAGGGGATCCCTGCCCTGCTGTTCTGTGAAGGCCTCACTGGGTGAGCTCATTCAGCTGCTGGAGCCTTGTGGAGCACACTAAGTTCTCTTTTCCAGCCTCAGAGCCATTGCCATGCAGCCTCTTCTGTTGACAAACTTCCATGCAAATGGCCACACCTCCGTTCACCTCCCGACATCCAGACCACCGTGACACCCCAGATCTGACCAAGCCACAGAGCACAGGCTGATGGCTGGGTGCACTTTGACTATCAGTGGAAAGATTTTTAGATTCCATGATAATCTCTGCAGCCATGGGAAGCATCGCCCCAGCCAGCACGAGGCGCCGGCAGCCAGGCAGGCATGCAAAGAACCATTCTGCAGGGAACCAGCCCTGTGCCAGGGGAACTCAATCTGTGCTGGGCAGGAAAGGCGGGCACCACTGCCTGCACGGCGAGAGAGCTGCCTGCAAGCATCTGTTCTCACCAAAGGCACGATGTGCTCTCTGCACCCCTGAGACCTCGTGTCACCAGTGAACTCGTGCTCGGAGCCAGGGCTGGGACGATCAGGACTCGATACCACCTCTAGCACAGCCTCCTCCTTCCACTGATGAAGCTGTTTGTGCCTCCATAAGATGGGATTTGCTTCTTCCACCCCGAGGTGACACGTTTCAGGGAGCAAAGGCTGTCTCCTCCTGTGCATCCAGATGGCCTCGCCCCCAGGAGCCTGTCCCCACTGAGAGGCAGGCTGTCACTGCAGCACGCAGCACCAGCCAGCCCGGGCCTTCCCGACAGCCTCGGAGCAGCACCGAGAGAGCTTTCGGTGCAAAAGTGACAGCACCTCGCGGGCATCCTGCATTCCATCCCTGCAACTGCTCAGGGCCAGGTTGGATGGGGCTCTGAGCAACCTGGTCTAGTGCAAGGTGTCCCTGCCCGTGGCAGGGGGGTTGGAATGAGATGACCCTTAAGATGCCTTCCAACTCAAATAATTCTGTGATCCTGTGATCTGTCACCGTGACCGCATGAGCACCACAGCCCTGTGAAGGAGCAGCTCTTAGGTTGTAGTTCCCTCCTTTTATTTCCTCTAGGAGCCTCACACTCCCAGGGACTGTTTTCCTTAGGGTGGGGCTGCATGGGTCACTGGCAGCCCTGCTGCTCTCCCCCTTCCCTTTTGATTTTGCCCTCCCTTCCACCTTCCACCCATCACCCTTTTGGTTGCACAGTGACATTTAATCCTGTGTCTCGGCCAGTTCCACCAGCGGCACCGAAGAAGCCAAGCCAAGCTGAAGTTTGGATTCACAGACAAAAACCCACTAAAAAAATCCCCCCAGCTGGTTCACCCCCCACTTCCCAAGCCACTGCTTGCAATCATCACTGCTGGGATAACACCAGGAGAGCTATGGAATCTGACAGCTGCCCAGATTGCCCCTGTAAAATGGTATAGAGGTATAGAAACTCATGGCCATTTAGTGCATCCACTGCTGAGTACACCGCAGGACCCAGGGCTCTGCCAGAGCCCTGGAAATGCAAATTAAAGCATGGCTGTTCAAGGGAGATTTTGCTATTCCCGTGCCCTAAGCAGAGATGAATTTCATGGAGCCACATTTCACATCTGTCCTCACACGCCGCAGCGTCAGGCACAGTGCACAGGAATAGACATGAGATAAAATTCCAGCTGCATCTCGAAATAAATCCGACTGCAGTTTTCCTGCTCGCCTCTCAGCTGTCCCCTCGGCCCTCTCTGCCTCACCTCTCCCACCGCCAGTGCCGAGGGGGGCTGATGGACACTGCCAGGGTGTGACTCTGCTTAGAGGAAATCCTTTCCCTAGCGGTGCAGGAGGAAATTGTAGGGACCAGGAGGAGCTGAGCAGGAGTGGGATGCCAAGGAGGGTCCCCCCCTTGTGACACTGGCTGAAAGGAGATCTCCCTCCTCTCCACAGGCTTGGCAGCAGCCCATGGCGTTGTCCCCAGGGTGGGGAGGTTGGTGCCTTGGCCACCAGCATTACTGCACGGTCCCTTGGCTTTACGGCATCAGGACAAGGCTCCGTGCTGTTGCACCAGGCCTGTTCAGTCCAGGTACCTCATGGGAATATCACTGCCATCCTCTGTGCCCACCTGCCTCTGCGTGTTGTGGATGCCAGCACCCATGGCTCCTTTTCCTCCCCTGCAGGACCCAGCCTGGGGCTCTGCACTCCTGCTGCGTACACAGGAGCCCTGCTTTGCTTTGGGCTTTTGGAGGTCCTTATGACCTGCGGAGAAACAGGAATTGCAAACATTGAATAAGCTCCCTCTGCCTAAGCCCCTGCTTTATATTCAGGCTCTCCTGACAGGCGTTTGTCAGGAACAGAGGATACAGTGTTCTCCGTCTGCAGCATGTCTCCGTATGGCAGTGCTGGCAAAACCAGCTCGTTCTACTCAGGGCTGTGAAAATCAGCCTGGGAGGTCTGTCTAGCCCTCCTGACCTCCAATTTCCCAGCTAAAATAAGTTTTAGTAGTTGGGAGAAGAGCCAGACTCCCTTCGGGTGCTGCTGCAGCCTCTCCCCTGCCCCAGGCTGTGGGACAGCATCCTCCCAGCTCCCCTGTGCCTGCAGTGCTGCACAGGAGTGGCAGAGCCATCCCCCTTCACCCTGAGCCAAGGAAAGGGGCAGAATCCAAGATCAAAAAAGCTTATTTCTTGGCCTGATTTCATCCAGGAGACAACTGTCGAACATCACTTACCCACTTCCTTCCCAGACTGAAACCTGACCTATCCTCAAGGCCTGTAATAACATCTCCAAGTTAATTCACAGGAGCTGCAGTCACTTGAGTGCCAAAATAGGGCTTAAACTCTTTCCCTTGGTGCAGAGTTTGGCCTGAGGGGCAGGTGAGAGCCCTGGGAGCAGTGGGGCAGCAGCTCAGCCCCACCAAGCACAGCCCTGACTGAAAGCCTCCTGATCCCCCACAAGCAGAGTAAAAAAAAGGGTTTCTACATAGGGAAACGCTAAGAAACATGATTAAAGCATTTAGACAGCAAAGACCAGCTCCTGCATGACCAGAGGAGCAATGCCCAACCCACTGGGAACCGTTCTTTTCAGCTCTGTAATCTCATGCCTCTGTTTCCTACCTTAAGCTGGACTCAGGAGTGGTGAAAGCCTGTCCTGGCCAAAGGACAGACCCATCCCTGCAGTGACCAGCTGCAAATCCCCCAGGAGAAGGGCAGGGAAAGCCCCTCGGCCACATTTCAGAGGTGCTTTATGGGCCACACCTGGGCCCTGCAGCATCCCCACCCTGCTCTGGTGGGAATGGGCATCAGAGCTTCGAGCTGGCAACAAGCCTTGGGCTGAACATCTCACAGGGGCCAGCTCAGAGCCAGCGGCTCCATCTCCAAATCGTCAGGGTCTGGGAACAGCTAATTCCAGCAGGGGCTTCAGATTTTATCCACCAGCTCTCCTTCTTCAACTGTTTCCTGCAGCCCGCTTGCTTTGGCTGAACATCCCATAGAGGGTGGTGGAGACAGAGGTTCTGAGGGCAGCAGCAGCAGCTTCACAGCCAGAGGGGACACGGCAAAAAGCCTTTTCCCCGAGAGCTGCTGGGCTCTCCAGCACCCGGGAAGGCTTTCCTGGCGGGATGTTCCTGGGCATAATGCAGAGGAAAGCCAGCCTTGCTCAGGAACATCCCGCCGGCTGTGTTTAAACACCCACCAGCCTCTCACAGACAGCGGGAAGGAGCCAATTGTGTCAAGCACCAAATCACTGTCGTTAGCTCAGGCTGGAAGCCTGCTCGAGGAGTGCAGGGAAAAAAAGAGGCTAGGACAAGGAGAGAGTGGTGGCACATGTGACTGATAATCCCATCTGCCCCTTTCTCTGTCAGCCGTAGGTCTTCATCCCCGCAGGCGCTGCTGGGATGTCGCAGGCGTGGAAGAGCGGGGTGGGAAGATGTCCCTCTTCCCAAACCAGCACTGGGCAAAGCAGGGATTTGCCAACATTCGTCACAGAAACGTCCCCAAGCTGCAAAGAGGAGCGTGTGGGCTTTTTCTGCCTGTTTGCGCCCTTCCTTGCCCTCCTGCCCTGCTCTCTGATCCACTGGAGCATCTTCCACCCCTGAGCCGTCACTGAGACCGGGGGACGGGGACGTTTGTCCTTGCAGCGGGGCGATCCCTCCACCACGGGGACACCGGCATGTGGGCAGCCCTGTTCCAGGGCTGCTGTGGGCAGCCCGGGCTGCGGGCGGCAGACTGGCTGTGACCCCAGGCTGTGCCCCTGACAGGGTGCAAGGATCCCTGGCTGTCCCGGTGCCTCCCCGCGTCACACCCGCTGTGCTCTCGCTTCTGCCGCAGAAAGCAGCTGCAGCTATTCCTGCCGGGAGGTGTAAGACGAGCCTTTGCCAAGGGGCAGGGGAGGCTGTGCTAATTCACAGCTCCTTCGCACAGCTCACGCTGGTTTCCTAATGCGCTCCTGGCTGTTAAGGAGGTGAGACTTGCTGATACAGCACAATATCACATGCTGGAGGAAGAGGGGCTCAAGCTGGGACAACTCCTTCAAAAACTGTGGCTGTGTAAATGGGGCCCACCCTTTGATCAGTGAGAAAAACCTAAAAAAAACCCCAAAGATAAGCTTGATTGCACTTTTTTCCCCCCCTGAAGTAAATTATCAATGAAATAAGGATATTTTCAGGCCCCTGTTAACACTTCCGAGGCCAAGGGAAGGGGCAGCTGGGTGTTGTAGCTCTGGCTGATGGTCCTGCACACTCCATTCCTCCCCCAGAGGACCCAGAGATGCAACACCGTTGTCCAAAACCCACGTATTTGCCCAGATACCACAGGATTAAACTTTGCTGGGAAATAGAACCTTGGATTTATTTTCTTCTCTGCTCTTCCCCTTTTTGAAAAGGAAGAAGGAAAAAAAAACCAACCCTCACATCATTCATGACGGCCATGATGTAGATCTGTGAAAATCAATCTGAAAAATCACATCATCTATGGCAGATTGCTCCATAAATTGACTGACTGAGTCCCAGGGGAGTGCACGTGGGAGGAAGAGAGAGTCTAGCTTAGGCCTGGCTTTAAAAAATAACTACCCATCCTTATCCCTGATCCCGAAGCATCACTGGTACCTCTGCTGAAGTCTGCTGTGCATCACGTCCGTGCCAGGGCCCCTGTGGCAGCTCACTCAAGCACTGAACGCTGCAGAGACACCCAGCTCAGCCCTGCAGTGCCTTCAAGCTGAGCACAGTGGGTGATTTGGGGTGATTCTGGCTGCAAATCACCACTGCTGGGTTTCCACCCACTCACCCAGCCCTCCCAGCACCCAACTGCCCAACGCCAGGGACACCTGCAGAGCCCTGTTTTGGGAGAGGGAGATACCAGCTGGGAAAGGAGAGCAATTAACGCTTTTGGCATTCGTTTAGAAGCCAGAATTGTGTTGGTTTGGGGTTATTTTTAATTATCTACACAGAAATAGCAAAGTCAAATGAACAGTGGGCTCTTTCCTGCTCAGTGGTGTGTAAGCAGGAGATGGGATTGTGAGTACAGAGACAGGACAAGCCCAGGGGAGAGGCAGGGGTGAGACCAGCCCTGCCCATCCCCTTGCTCCCTGCTGCCTGTAAAGCCAAAGGTGACACAAAAGAGCTCCCAAAAACCTTGCAGGAGACAGTACGTACCAGCTGGCTCTTCCATGTGCTGGTAGGGGCCAGTTTCCAGGGAATTCAATGGTATTTCACCTGCTCTCCAGACCCCCCGCTCGTGAGGTCTGGCAAACACAGCCAGTGCAGATGTGCAGCACTACATCACCGAGCACGGCAGGTCATTGTCGAGAGACATAAATAAATGAGAAGAAGAAAAAATAGAGGTGCTGAGCCAGGCCAGGCTGTTCCAACCCTTCGGGGAGGACAACCCTTGTGAGCGCATCCCACTTCCCTGGGGAGCCACAGTGGTTCTGGAAAAGAGCAGGGATTGCATGGGCTTGTTTGTCGGGGGGCTGCTCATCCGTGGGGGGATGCTCAGCCACTGGGGCATGCTCACCTGTGGGGGGATGCTCATCCGTGTGGAAATGCTCATCCATGGGGGAATGCTGTCTCAGGGAAGCGTCGGTGCTGCCTGCCCACGAGCTGGCAGCTCCACGTGGCTCCCGGCATGAGTAAGCACCAGCCCCACTTCAGAGCCCACACACATCCTTGGTGTGCCTGAAAGAGCCACCGGAGGAACGAAAGGGAAGGAGGGGGACGGGAGCCACCCCGGAGTCTCCAATCCGAGCCATCAGCTGTGCCCCCGGCGGGAACAAACCCTGCCCCCTCATCCTTGAACGGATGGATTTTAAACACCTTGCTAGGACTGGAAAGAGGAAGACAAAAGGTTTCAGTCTTTCAAGTGTCTGCCCCCTCCTCTTGTCCTTTCCACCCCCATGGGACTTGGGTTTGACCCCAGCATCCTCACAGCCAAATTTCCCTTGTTTTGCTGGAGGAGTGAGCATGGTCACCACCAGGTGTTTGACCAAAGGACCAGAGCCAGATTTCCCTTGCAGGGATGCACAATTGCTGACATCCTGCCTATAAAATAATCCAGGAAGCCTTTAGCAAAGAGCCAGTGCCCGCAGAGCTACAGATGCATCCAGTGCCACGGGCCTTCATTTGGCTTTGTAGGAGGAAAGCCGGGCAGAGACAGAGAGAAAAACTCTAGGATGATGAGGCCTCTTCCCAGGAAGGGTCTATTCCCGGGAGGATGAGCCAGGTTAGGGGGTGATGATCTGCAGCAGCCCCAGAAAAAGGACTGCTCATGTCCCCCAGGTACCTGGGTGTAGGACAAGCCATGCGCAACACTCGCTGCAATGCTGGTACCAGGGGCAGGGATGCTCCCATGTCCCGGGAGCCCGGGCAGCTCTGCCGGGACCTGGGGCTGGAAGGGTCCTGGAGCACCCAGGGCAAGGTACAGGGAGCACACACAGACCAGGTTTTTGGGCTTCTGGCAGCCCTGCCCCCAGCGGCTCCTCAAGGAGGAGCAGCCCCGGCACTTCTGGCAGCCGCACTCCAGCAGCATCTGTTTCTGGGGTACTTTTGTTCCCAATTTATCCCCTGTCTCCTGGAGCTATTATAAGCAGGTACAATCTGCATTGCCATTGTTATTCAGATGATGTACAGATAATTTTAACCTTTCTGTTCCATTTGTCAAGGGGCTTTTTTTAGCCTCTGCGCCTGCCAGGCAGAGTGCTGGCTCTCCGACTGCGAAGGCTCCCCGTTTTGCAGCACCAGTTTCCCTTGCTAGGGTGAAGCTCTGCCTCGCTGCATTGCTCTGGGCATCTTCTTCATGGCCCCAGATATTTTAGGGGATTCGGGGAAGTGTGGTAGAGTTGGTCAAGCACTCAACTAGCTACATTCATCACTCATCCTGGTGTGAGCATC
Organism: Atrichornis clamosus; assembly: GCA_013400975.1. Taxonomy (NCBI): domain Eukaryota; kingdom Metazoa; phylum Chordata; class Aves; order Passeriformes; family Menuridae; genus Atrichornis; species Atrichornis clamosus. The sequence continues at coordinate 163,121 of WBMZ01009352.1, read as the reverse complement.
CCAGCCAGGGCTCCATGGGATGTCCATGTACACACTCCATCCTGCTCTCCGTGCTTTTGGAGCAGCTCATACTTAAAACAGCCACTTCAAAGAATCTTAATGCAGCACTTTTGGCCCACACAGGAGGACACCCTCTCCTCAAACTGCTTCCAACACCACTGCAAAGTCCTCAGTGATGAAGGTGGCATCACCACCCTGCAGAGCCTTCCCCACAGTAAGAGATGCAGATCACTTTTTTGGCTATAAAATGGGAACTTACTTCCCAGCCTGAAAAAATGCTGGGCTGTCACTGCATTCATCGCCTCAGGAAGTGCTCTCAAAGCTGGGCCATCTCCTGGAACTCTACACTTCCCACTGAAAACTTTTTATCACTTCATGAGCCAAGGAAGTGAAAATCAAATCTGTCAGCATTTGAGAAGTAAAGGGAAAGATGCACAAAGTGGAGGGCAAGATAAAACCAGTTCCTACAGGTCAGAACATCTGGGCTTAGTCCTTGGTGGCACCAAGCAGAGAGGGGCAGCAGCTCATGGGAGACACACAGAGTAAAGCTTGGCTTAAAGTGGTCCAAATGAGGTGACTGCCTTCATCCTTCCCTGAGCCCTCTTGGCACAGCACCCTCCCATCACTGGGAAAGAAGAACAGTCCTCTTCAAAAGCCATAAACCATCCCTGTCACCCGTGCTCAGCCTGGAGGCTGCCACAGGCTGCTGCCTCCCCTCTGACTGCCGGAGAACTTTTTATGCTTTAAGCACTTCTGCGAAAAAGAAATATAAGACGTGACTTCAGTGTCTTTGCTTGACAACTCACCCACAAGCTTTGGACCAGGCAACAGCATCTGCATCCACTTCACATCTCCTGGGCACAGACGTGGAGGGGTGGCCAAGCTGTTCGGATCCCCCAAAGCCATGGATCCCAGCAGGGTTTCCAAGCTCTCATTGCAGGCTGGTGCTCCCTGGCATTTCTTCAGCAATGCGATGTCACCACCATGTTCTTGGCTTCCCCTGGCCACTGTGAACAGCTCCTCAGGCTCCTGGCCCCAGCTCCCCCAGGTCCCCCAGACCCCCAGTGCCCCTCAGCCCATGTGTCTGGAAGCAGTCAGGTAGAAGCCACAGCTACCCCAGGATCAATCCTTACCAAATGTCCTTCCTGCCCCTCTCCTTCGCAGCCCCCCACCCTGCCTGGGGTCCAGAGCTGGGGAACACCCCACCCCACATGATGGGACTGCCAGCACAGGCTGGGTGCCTCCCCCTCCCCTCCACGGGGACCTTTGGCAGGGGTCCATCATGTCACCTGGAGTCCCCACAGCCCCGCCAGCACGGGGGGTGCCAATGAGGGCAGGTCTGCAGCAGTTCTTTACAACAAGGTTTTATTTTTCCTTCCTTTTGACAAAAAACATTGAAGTTGTACATTGTTGTTGGTCAGTTCGGTTCCCCGTTTGGGTCCAAACGAGCATGTTATGTTACAACATCCCACCCCAGAGCCTGGGGGATGAAGGCAGAGCATCTCCCACCCACCCTCCCACAGCCCCAGGAGCCACCACCCTCACACCTGGGGGGCTCTGCCATCCAAGGCCTCATGGGGGGACGGGAGGATGGTGCTGGAACAGCCAGCCTGGAGGTGACAGCAGGGCTCTGTGTGCCAGGGCTGCCACATCTCCACGCACACCCACCACAGTCCCCCCAGAAGCTCTGCAGAGCTTTGAGTCCAGTCCCAGCACCAAACTGGGAACCAGTTGCATGCTACTGGTGAACGTCTCCTGAGCAGGGCATGCCCTATGCAGGCAGAGGTTGAAATACATCCCCCCCCTTCCCATCCTGCCTCCCACGGCCAAGCATGGCCAGCAGCCACAGATGGCGATTGCAGTGGTAGATCCCCGGTGTCCGGGAGGTGAAGGAAATGTCCAAAAATCCACAGAGGAGAGACTGTACAGCAGCAAAACGAGTCCAGCGCCTTGAAAAGCAAGGCACAGGCTGCAGTGGCGCCTTGGGGCTGGTTTTCCTTCCCCCTCGGCATAGTCCTTTCCGTGGTTTTCCTTCCCCCTCGGCATAGTCCTTTCCGTGGTGCTCCTGGGGGTTGTTTTTGGTTTCAGAGACGCGCTGTGGAGGTGCCGCCTTGTCCCCGCGGGTCCCTGCCTGTCCTCCCAGCGCGGGAGCAGGACGGTGGCTGTTTCAGGAGACACAGAAGGGGGGCACGTTCGGACCCTTTCAGGGTTTAACGGGGCTCTGTTTTGTTTCACACAGTTTTTGTACGTTAGTTAAACACAGGGCTGACGTGCCAAAAAGCTCCGGTTCGGACACTGCAGCCCGGTGCCAGTGCCCCCCGGGCGCTGTGCCCCAGCCTGTGCCACCGCTGCGGAGCACCGTCAACACCGCCGGCCGGCCCCGTTCCGGGGCTGAGGAAAGAAAAACGCCCAAAGCCCGAAATCCGCATGAAACGTGCCCCCGCTTCGAGAGCATCGCTCCCTCCCTCCCACCCGCCAGGCACAGACACAAAAAGCCGCCTCCTCCCCTCCCTGCGGGCTCTTACTCAGAGCCCGGCGCATTGTCAGACACCTTTCCGCATTTAGAAGGAGACGATACCAGCACCTATATTTAGAGCAGGTACGGCATCGCTTTCCCCGGCCCCAAGCACCACCACGTCCCCGGTCCCCCATCCCACGCAATCCCCCGCTGCCCGTCAGAGCCGGCTCCCCCAAATTCTGGCACAGGGATAAAGACTCCAGCAGCTTCAGGCTGAAGCCACAAACTGCTCACGGGAAGGGAACAGGTGATGCCCACGCCCCTACCCAGCACCAGGGACCCTCCCCACAGCTGCATGAGGCACAGGTTGTCCCCAGGCACCGAGAGGAGGGGTGCAGGATCTGAGCCAAAGCCATGGAGACCATTTCCAGTGGAATTTTGGGATCCTTTGGCAGGTGGAAGTGTCTGTTTGGGAAGCGCAGGGATAGCAGGGACAGAAGAAGTGCCTCTGGCAGCAGGGACCAGTGGAGGCAGCAGGAGCTGTGGGCCCTGTAAGTGAAACCTGCGCACACAGAGGGCAGCTTGACCACTAGAGAGAGGGGATTTGGTCCATGCACGAGCCCTGGAGCGGGAAAACCTTTGGAGCCAGTGGGATTTGCTTCTCACAAAGCAGAGCTCCTTCGGGGGAGCTCACAAAGCAATCAGGGCAGGGGCTGATCTGCACATGCAGGAGCAGGGCGGTTTGTGCCCGTAGCATCTTTTGGTCAGGAGAAGACATGAGTTACCCAGGACCAAAGCAAAGCCTGGTCAGAGCTGCTGCTCAGCTGGAGAACAGCCCCAAGGACCCCGACCACAACAACCTGCAGCAGAGCAAAGCCAAGGGCTGAAGGAAGAGCAGGACAAGGGCTGCACCACCTTCCCATGTCCATCCCTACATCCCATCTCCACACACAGAGCCACGCCTGGTCCAAAGGCACCGACCATCCCCAGCCCACAGAGGAAGCCCGTCCCTGAGGCTCCAAAGGCACAGCACCCTCCAGCTCCTCAGGACACGCTCAGGCTCATGATTGACACAACTTACAGCAGAAACACACCACTAATCACCGGGGTCAGCCACCCATCACCACAGGCCGCCAGCATCTCCCTGGGCTGGCAGGAACAGCATTGCGCCCACAGCCGAGGGCATGCACGGATCGTTAAGAGCTGACGGCACATAATTACCAGATTAATTAATGACCAGTGCTGGAAGGTGGTCCTGTTCTGCATTTTCAGTGTTGGCGGGGGGCTGAGCCACCCTGCTCACCCCCTGGACAACGCTCCTCTCCCAAAGTGCCACCAGCTCTGGGACACCCACCTGCTCCTGCACCGGGCCCATGGGGTTTGCAAACCCGGCCCCACCATGGCAGCCCTTCTCCAGAGGAGGCCCCAGGAGAGGGCAGAGGCCATGGCTGCAGGGGAAACTGAGGCAGGGGTGGTGCCAAAGCCAGACTCCTCTGCCAGCGGGACAGATCTTAAGGTACGTCATGCACACACAACATCTTCACTCCCCTGCAGGCATGGGTATCTTCTTTTCCTGGGAAAACACAGCAAAGAGGCCTCTGAGAGGTTTTCCATCACCCCCTTGGCACTGCTGGTGCCAAGTGAGATGTGCCCCCAGGGACAGCCCTGTCCTCATCCCTAGGGCATCCCACAAACATGAGCACCGCCGTCAGCTGTGTTGCCCAAGGACCCCTCGCCACAGCCATCTCTGACAGAGAAAACGCAATTCCAACTGCTGGAAACCCCTGGGACGGGGAGTAGGGTGACATTCCCAATGCTCTGCTACAGCGACCGTTGCACAGCAGCCCCCCAGGGAGGCTTGGTCCTGCCCCCACCAAAGGGGGTGCAGGCAGCAGAGGCTCCAAGGGGCTCCCCAGCATTGTCAGATGACTAAAACAAATCCATGTATGTGTATATCTTTATATATACAGCATATAAATATATATACACACACACACCCCGTATATACACACACAGGCACACCTAGAGTTCTCCGTATATAAATAAATATATGTCAGTGGGAGACAGGATACATTCGGCAGCCCCCCAGCCCCAGTACAAACCAGTTTAGCCCCCTCTGGCAGGAAGAGCTGCTCTGGTCTGTCTGGGGCATCCCAGCCCCTCATCCCCTGCACCCCACCATCACACCGTGTCCCTCTTCCAGGCAGGATGAGACCCTCAGGGAGAGCAATTCAAAGCCACAGCAGCACAAGCCCAAGCGAGAGAGCAAAGGGGGCCCCTTGTATCCCTTTGCTGGGCCTCTCTGGCCTCAGGGAGCAAAAAACCACCGGGATGAGCCTTCCCGGGGGTCCCACTCGGGGCAGGGAGCGGGGCTGCGGCCGGGGGGGGCTCTCCCTTGTCCCCCAGCACATGTGCCCGGCCGGGCCGCTCTGCCGCTCATCAAATGCTTCTCTGTGCAGAAAAAAAAAGTGATAGTAATAAATGAAAGTCGACAGATTTTAATTTTTTTTTTGCACAAAGACTTATTTTTTCTTTTCTTTTTTTTTTTTTTTCCTTCCCCCTCCGTTCCGGTCGGTTTGGTTGGTTTCTCTTTTTTTGTTGTTTGTTTTTTTTCTCCTTTCCCCCTGCGTTTGGTTTTGGTTTAGTTTCATTCCCAGGCGTGGCGAAGAGCATGCATTGGAGAGGGGCAGGGCGGCGTCGGGTCGGGGACGGGGGGCAGCCGAGATGGGGTTTGCGGGGGGGGCAGCTTCTAGCACTTGTCGTCTTCCTCGGTGTCGCTGAGCACGTCGATGCTGGCCCCGCACATGACGCCCTGCCCTGCCCCTCGCCGCCGCCGCCGGTAGTGCCCATTGGGCATCTGCCAGCTGTGCCGCAGCGGCGGCGCCGAGCCGATGGTGTTGGAGCGGCCGAGGCTGGTGGCGACGGCCGCCTCGAAGGTGAGCGTCTCCTCCTCACCGCAGTCTGAGGCGTGCGAGTCGTCGTGCAGCGCCAGGTAGGGCTCCGAGATGTAGCGCTGCGGGGTGGACTGCCGGCTCTGCTTCCCCGCCGGGGAGCTGGAAGACTCGGTCAGGCCGGCCGTGTTGGGATCCAGGGTGGAGGAGAGGAGCGGGGAGCCCCCCTCGCTCTCCTCGGCGGGCGGCGAGGTGTCCCCGGCGTGCCGCAGCATGGAGGCGTAGGACAGGAGGGGACGCGGCTTGGGGGGCACCGGCGGGAGCTGGCGGCGGCCTCGCCGGGGAGTGCTGGTGTCCGAGATGGAGGGGATGGAGCTTTCGCTCAGGGAGCCCATTCCCTGCAACGCAGCAGGACACGCTGGGGAATGCAGAGGCGACGGGCAGCACCACGCACCCGCACGTCCCGCCCCGAGCCTGGGCTCCCCCTAGAACCCTCCCACTTGAATGGAGGACTCTGCCCCACCCCAGCCTCGGGCTCTGCTCTGGGGAATAGGAGGGTGCCTGCTCCGGGCAGACCTCATCGTGGTCTGCAGCTTCCTCACAAAGGGAAGCAGAGGGGCGGGCACGGATCTCCTCTCTCTGATGATCAGTGACAGGTCCCAAGAGAACGGCTGGAGCCGTGTCAGAGGAGGATTAGGCTGGATATTAGGAAAAGGTTCTTCACCCAGAGGATGGTCAGGCACTGGAATAGGGTCCCCAGGACAATGGTCACAGCACAAAGCCTGCAAGAGCTCATGGAGCATTTGGGTAATGCTCTCAGGACCATGGTGGGATTCTTGGGGCTGTCCTGTGCAGGGCCAAGAGTTGGACTCGATGATCCATGTGGCTCTGTCCCAACTCAGGATATTCTATGATTCTATGCCCTTGGTGGTCAAAAGCAAAAAGCACCCACAAACTGGCTGCAGGAAGAGCTGACAGCTCGCCAGCCGCTGCTCCCCATGGGTGGCATCTCCATGAGCTTCAAGCTCACTCAAGCACTGGCATCTCCAGGCTTGTGTAGCTGGGACCTCCTGACCTTGGCAGGGAGTGGATGCCACAGTGGCAAAAGGATCAGCATGAGATCCAGCCCCCTCCCCAAATGCTCTGCAGGGTGCCTGAGCAGCGCCAACCTGCTCAGCTCACAGGGGACACAGAGATGCCACCACAGGGAGGAGAGACAGTGCAGAGCTCCCGGAGTTGGGGCTTATCTTCCTGGTTTTGGCAAGGAGCTCTTCTACACTTCCCTTTGTGCTTAGGAAGGGGTTTCTGCCACCCACCTGCCTGCTGGGTGTCTGTGACCTGCCCTCGCTGGGTGACCGGGACTCGCGCCGCCGCTCCGGCGACTCCTCGTGTGCCTGGGGACTCCTCTCCTCCGAGTTGCAGCGGGAGATGTCGGGGGAGAGCAGGTGCTTGCGCTCTTTGGATCGGCCCCGCTCCCTGCCCGAGCGGTGCCCTTCGGACCGGTGGCCTGCAGGACACCCGCGTCAGTCCCCACCATCCTCTCCGCAGGAGCAGGGAACACTCAGCTGGAGGGTTTTTCGGGAATTTTGGGGCTCACCCGAGTCGGCGTTGAGGCGCCGGGCGGACAGCTGGAGCGAGGAGTGGTAGCTGCGCCGGCGGGACTTGTAGGTGTTGTCGCTGCTGCGCTCCATGGAGAACTCGTCCAGCCAGGAGCTGTTGGGGCGCTTGTCCCGGATGGTGGAGAACGACCTCCGCATCGAGCTGGTGTCCGTCACCACCTGCAAGCAACCCCGGCCGGCCCGGGAGGGAATTAGTGCCAGGCAACGCTGAGGGCCACTGCGGTCAAGAGTTACCAGTTCACACCCACCGCTGGGATCACCAGCCTGTAGGATGGGGACATTCGGGGTGGGGGCAGCCAGCCCGAGCACAGCACCCCCATATAATCTCTGCACAAATCAGAGGTGGGAGGACACTGGGGTTTAGCTTTGGTGCTCATGGGCTCCCCTTCCCCAGCCGGCTGGAGCTGTGCTGCACAAGCAAAACTGGCGGCCCCGATTCAAGCCTGGGTGCTGGAGGGGAGAGCAGCAGCATCTGCTCCTGGGCAGGGGAGTACCAGATCATTGCCCCCAGGCTGTCTCCCCAGCGTCCCTCCCCACCTGGAAAACAGGGCCAAGCAGAGCAAACATTGAAGAAATCGCTGGCAGAGAGAGGATCCTCCAGTGCCCCTCACTCTGTGTTCATTTTTCCAGCTGCCACCACTTTTCCAGACCCCTCCCTACTCTTGCTTTATTCCCACATCTGCATCCCTTTCCCCTTCACTCATTCTCCATCTCCCCGCTCACGCTGTTGTTTTATCTTGCCTTTCGTTTTCTTTCTCCCTCCCATGCTTCTCCTTCCTACTTTCTCCCCTCCTTCTAGCTTGTGTTTTCACGTTATGGGGAAAACATCACCTCCTGCCATACTTCCTTTGCTTCATTCTAGCAGCTCTTTGCCACTGCAGCCTCAGGCCATTCTCCATCTCCTCTCACCTTTCCTGCTCCCATCCCCTCCTTCTGATCATCTCCCCTCCAGCTGAATGGCCAAGAAAGCCAAAGTCTCCCTTTGTCTTCACACCCCACAAAGTGCCACAATGTGTCACACCAGCAGTGACACCAGGACTTGGTGCCTGCACCAGCACCTCTGTGAGAAAGCAGACCCAGAGACTTCACAGCAACACCGGACCCCAAAAAAACATCTGTGCCTCGGTGGAGGCTGAGCACAGGACAAAACAACAGAGAAACCAGGCGGACAAATGAGGAGGTGAGATGTGGCCTGGGTTCCCCTGGACAGACAGAAGTGCACGTGTTGGGACAATGGGAAAGGACGGAGAAGGCGTTTCATCACCTGTGAGATCATCAGACAGCTGGGCTGGGATTCCTCTAACCTCAGCCAGTGCCCAGGGCAGGAGCAAAGGAGGGGTGTCCCACTGCGGGGAGAACCTGCTGCCTCCTGGCTCCACACCACGGACCTCTCCCATGAGCCAGGAGATGGATCCCCCAGGCTGCTCTCCGCTGCCAGTGCCCCCATGCAGGGGAACAGCAGCTCTCCTGCATGTGCAGCATCCCAGAGAAGGGGAGATGCTCCGATTATCAGGGTGCTGGGGACGCCGCAGGGCTCAGCACAGAGAGGAGCCCCAGTGTTACCTGGCAGGCTTTGACTGGACTCGGCACTCATGGGGGCTTTGCTTGGTTTTACCTGGGGATCCACAGTGAGACGAGGCATGGAGGAGGCCCTCCCAGAGACAGCGTGGTCCTGAGTGTCCACGGGAAGGTAGCTGCCACGGTTAGAGGGCTGCACTCTTTGAAACTCCCTAACCTCTGGCTCCTGGAAATAAACACACAGCCAAACTCTTGGGATGGGGTTGGAGCAGGGCAGTGCGCTGCTTCTGCCCTCTTGGCAGGGGACAGTCCTGCTCGCTCAGCCAGGGGCAGAATTTAACTTGGCCAAAAACGGGCAGTAAAACACTGGCACAGGTTGTCCAGAGAGGTGGTGGATGCTCCCTCCCTAGAAGTGTTCAAGGCCGGGTTGGATGGGGCTCTGAGCAACCTGATCTTGTTGATGGTATCCCTGCCCATGTCAGGGGGGTTGGAACTAGAGGAGCTTTAAAAGGTCTTTTCCAACCCAAACTATTCAATGATTCTATGAAAAACAGAGTCTAAGACATTATAATTCATCACATTGCTACTGAAAAATAACCTCCAGTTCACAGTCCCCACGTGAGCCCTGATGTGGTGTTTCAGGCTTGCCTGATGGCCAGCTCATCTTGCACCTCTTCAGTGACAGTGCCTGCATCCTGCCGGGATCTGGGGACACCCTGACTGCCCAGGCTTTAACTCCTTCTTCTTTTGCCAGGAGGGGGCAAATGTGTGGGATTTTCTCTCTGACCCTGAAAGGCTTCCTGGCCACATCCCCATTAAAAGAACATAGAGTGCCCACAGCACTTACTCACTTTGGTTAATTCCCAGTTTAGGGGACTCTTTGTACAGGACACGGTGTCAAGGAGATGGGCAGGGAGTGACCCTGATGGTCACTAGAAGACAACTTTATGGGGCAGGGGGGAGTCTCATCTGCCACCTCCCCGTGTGGTCGGGGTGGCTGAGGCAGGGGACACCTGCCTGTGCCATACACAGGTGACACAGAGTGCCACAGACCCCAGGGACATGGACTGGGCTGGGGGCGCACAGTGGTGCAACGCTGCGTTGGGTGGTGCAGGAATGCACACACAGACATGAGAGATAANGCAGGAATGCACACACAGACATGAGAGATAAATATAGATATGTGATATATATATAGATACGTGATATATATAGATATGTGATATATTTATATATATATATACACACACACAGACAGACAGGCCAGCATGTGTGTGAGGCCAGAGGGGGTTGCTCCCGTGGGAGAGAGTTTGACAGCTTGGTTGGGGACTGGGGACACCACCACTGACAACAAAATGAACACGAATCCGAAAACATCAGATACCATCACTCAGCACGAGGCAACCCACTGAAATGAGTGCTCAGTGGAAAAAAAAGCCTGTAGAGAGAAGGATATTTTACTGCAGGACATTGGTCACAGCGCTCGCCCCAGAAGCACTTGCTGCTGCCTGGCCCCATGGACCGGGGCAGGTCCAGGGATGGCTGTGTCCCCAGTGCCAGAGGCAAGGGGCAGAGCCCCAGCTGGAGGGCATCCAGGGACATTTGTCCCCTGTTTCAGATCCATGCACGACCCAGCAGCTGCCATCCCTGTGCTGTGCTCACTCCCCACACCTCCCGTGCCCACCAGCATCCTTGCTGGGACTGCAGCGGAGCGCCCGCCAGGCAGTGCATGGCTTTACCAGAGACTGGTGCTCCTGGAACTGCCCGTGTGCCGGATCCATGCACGCCAGCTGGAAGATCTCCTGTGGCGAGAGCGGGCTCAGCGAGGGGAACCCGCCTCGGCTGCTCCTGCAAAGACAGCCCAGCTTCAGGGGGGCACGAGGCGGGTGCTGCCAGCGCTGGGATCACCTCTCCAGCAGCTCAGAGCTGGGGAGCCCCCAGGCCTGCCCCCAGGCCGTTGAGACCCCCAGGACAAACATCATGTTCCCTGGAGGGTGGCGTGGAACCCAGGCAGGAGAGGACACCAGAGCCCCAGGTCCTGCAGCAGCAGTGGGGACATCCCAAGTGCAATGCCAGCAACACCCATCATCCCATTCCCGCTAGCCAGAGTGCTGGAATCCCCCATTGACCCTGCACCACCCAGGGACCCACTGCTCAACAGCTCCTGGGGTTCAGGTTCACCCCAGACCCTCCTAGGTAAGAGTGCTGGCACTTGGTGCTGGGATGTCCTGCAGGAGGAGCATCCATCCAGAGCCCTGGCCATGCCCCTTTGCCATCTCTGTGGCTGCTGGGGATGCTGACACACACCAGGCACCTGGAATCCTGCAAAAGCTTTGTGCAGGGAGCCTTTTCCCTGCTCTCAGCAGCAATTTAACCCTCCCTGTGTCCCAGTGCCAGCTCCAAGAACGAAACTAGGGCTGCAGGAACAGAAAGGTGACAGGACTGCCTCTCCTCTCAGGGCAGTACTCACAGGCCCGAGAGGGTGTCCTGCTGGAGGTACGGCAGAGCCTTGGCATTGGAGATGATTTCCTGCGGCAGGGAGGACGGCTCCATGCGCTGGAACATGGGGGCATTTTTCTGCATTGAGGAAAGGAAGAAACTGAGCCTGTAGGAAGCGTGGATGAGCACCCAGCACTTCACCAACCAAGCTCTCACCACTCGGAAAGGGACCACCACGCTCATGTTCCCTTTCAGGGACTGAGGATGAACACACACACACAAGCCTGGTAGTCACCAATCCCCAACCTGTACCATCACTTTCATCCCAGCTGGCTGCATGTGTGGCTGGGAGGAGGTGGGAAGCAGTGAGGGCGATCCGAACATCCCAGTCCTGCCCACCCTACGCCCTCGTGAGCCTCACCTGCTCCTCCAGCTGCTGCCGCTGCTTCTTCGCCTTGCTCTGCTTGTAGTAGTCCATGATCATCATGGCTGCATATATTTTCCCAACAGTCAGGTCAGAGGCTGGGAGCATAAGAGGGAACAAAGTGGGGACACCTGTGCTGTAACAGCAGGCACCAATGTGGATCTTGGGAAGAGCCCTGCTGTGGGATATGCTGGTGACCCTCAGACTCTTCTCACCGTTCCAAAAGAGAGAGTGCTGGGCACCCGGACACTCCCCACGGAGATAAAATAGATGGAGATGGCTTGAAATCATCACCCTCAGCCATCAAGGCACACATCCTCATCACACCGTCAGGTGTAACAGTGCAAGCAATGCTCAGCTTCCCTCCCTGATACGTTCCAGAGAGGATTTACAGGACACTGTGAGGTTGGCAGGAGTGGATCCCTGAAGACTGGGTGATTTTCAAGAGAGTTCCCAAGTCGCTAAGCAGAACAAGGCAGAACAAAGCCTTTTCCCGCTTTTCACCCAGCTGGGGATGGGTCTGACCAGTCCCCACCTCCCTTTGGGAAGAAGTTGCTGTGGGGATGATGGGATTTTGAAAGCAATGACAGATCCCCCCAGAGACTCACTTTTTGGCATGGGTACCAACAGGTCAAGCATCTTCTGGGACAGGTGAGGCCAAATGGTCAGGATCTCCTTTTGAAGCTCAGAGTCCAACTGCTGCCAATCTGCACCACCTTCAACAGTGGGGGGAAAAATGGCCCACACACATCAAGACCAGGGCACCAGGGTCCAACTAATTCCCCCTCTTCCCATCCTGAAGTGAGGTTCACTCAGCTCTATGGGCTGGGAGGGCCATCTTGCATCAGCAAGCCTGGTCTCCTGCTCCCACAGGGAAGCTTTCCTACCATCCCTTCCATATGTGCCTCCATCTCCCCATCCCCTGCCCTCCCACTCAAAGCTGCCACCTTCGAGCTTGCCTTGGGTCCGTCTCTGCAGCTCCAATCCTACTCCAGCCCACACACACCTGCTGCTGCCCCACTTTCTTTTTGCTGGTGAGCAGATCATGTGCTGGTGGAAGAGCAGCTCCGCCTGGTAAATCCTGAAATGCTCGGCGAGGCTGTGCACGGAGAGCAGAGCTCTCTGGCCACTGGTGCAGGGGGTTTGCTGAGCTTAGGAAGCCCCAGGTTCATCAGAAGCTGTCAACATTTGCCAACCAGAGACACAGGAGCCTGGGGCAGCTCGGGGGAGCTGTAGGAGACCCAGGTTCAAATCTCTGCTTTATCTAGAGGAGCTTGAACCCATTGTTGTTGTCTGAGCACAGAGCTTTGGCTGGTATCTTGCCCTGGGTTGGGTTTTCTTCCAATAGCTGAGCTGTTCCCAGGGGATGTTTTATTGAAAATGCCATGTTTCTGCAGGAAGTTTTAGATCTGATGAATCACAGCCTTTCCAGCAACAACAACAAAGCAGGTTTTCCGATTCTGAACATTTTATCTTCCCTGAGAGAGAGGTTTCTTTTCCCCACAGCTTCAGGAAGCCAAGCACATCTCTTCCCTCCTTGGTTTGGCTTTGTATGCGGGGAGGAAGGGGAATTCTCTCTCTCCTCCATTACACAGTGGACATCAAGATAGAAAACAGGTTCTAGTGAAAAATTTGCTATCTCTTCCCTAAAGAAATAGATCTTTTTAATAGAAAGTGGCAGAAATTTGCCTGTTCAAGGTAATGGCTCCCATCCATGTGCCAGGCTCTGGGCAGCCAATCCCAACTTGGCTGTGAGGTCCTCAGCCTGGCCAAAGAGAGAGGGACTTTTGGCAAGGATGAGCAGTGACCGGACAATGAAAAATTATTTTAAGCTGAATGAGGGTAGATTTAGATTGGAGGTTAGGAAGAAATTCAGAGGGTGGTGAGGCCCTGGCACAGGCTGCCCAGAGAAGCTGTGGCTGCCCCACACCTGAAAGTGTCCAAGGCCAGGTTGGACAGGGCTTGGAGCAACCTGGGATAGTGGAAGGTGTCCCTGCCCATGGCAGGGGGCTGGAATGAGATGAGCTTTAAGGTCCCTTCCAACACAAACCGTTCTGGGATTCTACGAAAGGACGGTGGTCGCTCTGCAACCCTCCTGGCTCTGTGCCCTCTCTGTCAGGCCGACTCTACCTTTGGCAATTTTGATGTCCAGGGCCGTGCGGATCAGCGCCATCAGGGTGGAGGTGAAGTGGACAGTCATGTCCTCGGCCACGGGCATGTTCATCAGCACCAGTCTCTGCGCAAGAGAGAGAAGAAAACAGCGGACGGAAAACAATATCGAAAAACACATCGACCAGGCTGGAGGAAAAGAAATTAAACATTAAACAAAAGGGGAAAAAAAATTAAAAAAAAATAAAAAGCAACAAAGAGTGTCAAAACAGCACAGCCAAAAAAGAAGGGCAAGGATCACCCCGCCGCTCCCCCCTCCCCGGCTCCTTCCACCCCAGGACACCGGCTCACTGCCTTCCAGGGCTCCTCCTGCGCCACAGGAACGGCCCCTGAGCCCCCCTCCCCACGGCACCGGGGCTGCCACAGCACCTCCTGGCACTTTTGGGAAGACACACCTGATCCATCAGGGATGCGGGCATGTGGGATGTGCGGGAAGGGCAGAGGGGGCTCAGGTTTCCGTTCCCGGGTGGTTTGGCTTTCCAGCTCTCAACCCTTCCCACCTGGGGCAGGGGAGAGGAGGGTCCCTAACCTTCAGGGACTTCAGATTGGCTGGATTCCTCTAGCATGCTACATCCTGGCGCTCCCTTTTTGCGTCTTTCAGAGATGAAGTTTGCCAGCACATGCAGGGGGTCCAAATTATCCATGGGAGGGGAAGGGAAGGGGAGGGGAGGGTAGAAAAAGCGCAGAAGGAAAGAGAAAAGGGCAACCAAGGCAGGTTAGACACGCCATGCTCCTTCCCCACCCTGGGCAGGCGGGGTGCAAACCGAAGTGACCAGATCCACTTTCCAGAGAGTATATTTTGCTTTGTGAATACCTGGGGTCTGCCCTTCCCTGCCCATTCCTTTTCACCCGGCTTCTCATGTCCCTTCCCTGCCTTCAAGCCTCCCTTTTCCTCCTGGAAAAGTGTGGTGGTGGATGCATGCTTGTGTGAACAAACTTGTGGGAGCCAGAGAGCGTGGAAGCGTGTTTGGAAGTGTGCAGGAATCCCCTTGGGCCAGCCGGGAAAGGGCAGCAGACAGCAGCCCATGGCCAAGGAAAGCTTTAATTTCTTCCAGACCTGGACAACAGATCCCCCTGTAGCTCCGTGTCTTGTCCTGGCAGCTGCTGCCCTCAGGAAGCCGTGCAGCGCCCATAGCCCACATCCTTCAGGGCTTCCCGTTCCCCTGCTCCATGCCTACGCAGCTGGGAGCTGGGAGCTGACTGACAGCCACCAGCCCAGGCAGGAAGACTCAGAAATGCCTTTGGAAGGCCCCTGGCTTTGCCTTGCACAAGGCTATCCCTGGGATAGCCTGTGCTGATGCTCCTGGCTCCTCACACACAGCAGACCTGCTCCTGTGGGATTTGTCCTCGCTGCCCACCTGCTCCCCATCTCCATGGGCTTCTGCACCAGCTGGGATGAGGATGGTTCCAACCCCTCCGGGGATGAACTCCTAAGGACATCTGATTCTCCTAACTGTGCTGCAGGGTTGCTCTTCACCTCATCTCCTCCAGCCCTCCTGCTTCCACACTACTGATCCCTCCTTTTCCCCTCGGAGCTGTGAGTGACCACGGCAGCGTCACATGCGTGGGCAGGGGAGGCCAGCCAGCGTGGCCAGGACTCTTCTGAGCACACCGGGCTCCCCAGGAGTGAGCCAAACACACGCTGGACACCCCAGCACCTCCCCGGCTCCCCCGGGCCCACCTCCCGCAGGTCCCTCGAGCCCCGGCTCCTGCTCGGCTCTAACCCCCAGAGAAGGAAGGGTTGATCTACCTTATAGGCCACTTTGGAAGGACATCTCTTGCCGAGGCCTAGCGGTGGTGACATAAGAGTCAGCATTTCATACATCTCAGTGTAATGGATTCGGCCACTGCTCATGGAGGGGGGAGGGGAGGGAGGGAGATGCAGAGAGAGGAGGCATTCCCAGAGAGCGGAAAAACGTACAAACGAAAAATAGTACAGGAGAACAGGAGAGAAAAAAAAACAAACGGACAAACAGGAAAAGAACAGGAAACCCGTTAATCAAGGCAAATCATACATGAGAGACTGTCCTGATGTGGATTTATAGCACTGCTCACACAGACCCAGGAATGCTGGCAGAAAGCAACTCACCCCTCTCCTCTCTGCTGCTGGCCTCGAGCGCCTGTCTCGCTACCAGTCTGGGACTCCTCCTCTGCTCTGAACCCCTCTCCTAAAGCCCTCCAGCAGCCCCCACCTTGTCCCACAGGTTCCAGGGCTGTGTGCGAGTGGTATAAATCAGATACACGGCACTCGAGCCATGGGTTATTTCAGATAAGGGTGGTTTGCACCACGGTGCTCTGTGGCCTCCGGAGCGTCTTCCCTCCCGGGGGGGGCCTGGTATTGCTTTGCACGGCCACCTAACCCATAGCCAAAGGCTGTGTATCCCCAGCTTGTGGGGTCTATGCAATTGGGAGGCAGCATCTTGCATAGAAGGCAGTGGGCCAGGGTCACTTGTCAAAGGAAGATGCCCAGTTGCTTCCGTCTGGCTCTGCGGATGGACCACTTTCCCACCATGCACCAGTGCAAAAGGCATGCTGAATCGGCTGGAAAAAAAAAACCGGGAAGAAAAGTTGGGCATGCCATGCTCCCGCCCTGGCTCTCTCCCACATGCGGCTGCAAGTTCCACCAGGTTGGAGTTTAAAGAGTCTCAGCAGAGGCAGCTGTTTGGGCCTTCCAACATTGGGGTTCGTTTGGGTTTCCCACGGGGGGCAGTTAGGGCAGACCCCACCTCGTGCTCCTCTGCTCCGTAAGGACCTGCCCAGGATTGCTGAGAGAAGAAGGCGACCAAAAACAGGCCACACAGTGATGCCCTCTGCCAGGCTGAGATGTCTGGGCTGTGTCTCCCTCTCTCTGCACATCCACATCTCCCAGGGGTCCTGGGCTCGGCCACCTCTCCCTCCCCTCGTGTCAGGCTCCCATCCTGCACTGCAAGGCTCAGGATGGTCATTGGGCAAGGGCAACCTCGCCACACCAAAGGCATCGACCCTCGGAGCTGGGCTGGGAGGATGCTGCTGGAGAGGTGCCCTGGGAGAGAGGGCACTGCTGAAAAGTGAAGCATCCCCATGGGACCTTGGCTTCTTCCCTAGAATGAGCAGCATGGAAAGGGGAGACGATATCTCCTCTTCTCCGGGGTACCCATGGTTTGGAAGCAGACCCCTGGCCAAAGAAGCCCTGACCAGGATAAGTCCTGGCATTTCAGATGTGAACTGGAGCTGGGGACAGGAGGTGTTTGGGGTGAAGGCACAGAACAGGCTGAGCCATCCCCTTTGAGACCTGACACACCTAAAAGATGATTGATAACAACACTGGAGAATATTAAGAGGGATGATCAAGAGGCAATATCCAGGTCCAGGAGTCGGTAAGCAGCACCTTGGCAGAGCTGGATGTGCACCAACTCAAGGTGTCTGAAGATGAAATGACTCTGAAATTTTCATGCACAAATTCAGTGCAAAAAGGAAGCAAGACAGTGACCTTCCACCCACCCTTCCTGGCAGGGGGAATTTCAGGGTACCCAGCACACTGTCCTTCATCCTGAGTTCCTCCCGGAGGAATGGATTCCCTTGAAAGAAGAGTTTGCATCAGTGACCAAGATGGATCACGTGAGAACTGCACACTTTCCTGCTCCTCAGAGCAGAGATCTGAGAGCTTTCTGAGCAGCACAGCCGTGCCCAGACACCACTTCCCCATGAAGCAAAGCACAGGCAGGGATGTGGAATGACATCTGTCTGAACAGGATGGCTCCCAAGAGCTCCTCCAAGCACAGGCACATCCGTGATGGGAGAGCTGATCCCTCTGCCCGTGTCTGGACAGAGGTGTGACCCATGGCTACAGCACAAGGTGGCCTGTAAAACCACCAGGGATTAATGGCTCAGTCCTGAGAGAACCCTGTGAGTGACAGAGGTGGAAATGTGGGAGACAGGATATCTGTCCTCCTGTGGTTAGGAAATAAGTACGGTGCCATGCAGACTGCTAGGAGAGTAGATTCAGGAATAGGTGATGTCCACAGGGATATTATCTGTGGAGCATTCTCCTGACAGGCAGGGCAGGCTCACTGAACTGAAAGGTGTGCAAGCTGGATTGGCATCTTGGGAGCTGGCAAGATGCAACAACCACATGGGTTTTCTTTCATCAGTTGCCTTTTGGGAACTGTTCCAGGGCAAGAGGAATCCCTGAAAATCTCATGTTCTTGAAATATCTCATGCACAGGGAGGAGGAGATGGAGGTGACACAAGGAAGAGAAGGGGACGGTCTCCCTCACTTGACAGCAGAAGCTGTTCTCACTGCTTTGCCTCCACCTCTCCTTGAGTTTATCCACCTTCACTGCTCTGTCCATCCACAGTCAGCAGAAACCCCAGATTGCTCCAGAGCCTCCTCTTCCTGGGAAGCATTACAGGTACCCCTCTGAGCACCCGGTGATCCATCTTAGGAGAGCAGCATCTGCCTGTGGAGTCCTGTTGAGAAAGACTCACAGCTCCTCCTGAAGGTGTCTTCTGTCTGCAGGGACCCGAGCAAGTGTCCTCAGCAAAGCTGCCATCTTTTGCCAGGGAGGCAACAACAGAGAAGAGTGGAAAGACTCCAAGGAGCCCTTCCTGGAACAGATGAGCCATTTGAGATTCTTGCAAGAAATCTGCTGTCCCTAAATACATCCTCCTAAGTGAGATGGCCAATCATCCAGGCCTTGTCTTGCTTGCACTGCTTTGCCTGTGGCAAAACCATCCCCACGTCCAGCTAGGGAGGGTGACAGAGCTGATCCAGGGATGTCAGCTGGAAGAAAAACCTTTCTGATGTTTCCAGAAGGATGTAGTGACTACACCAAGGAACCCTCTTCCTCTGCAGAGTCAGGAGCAAGGGCCAGGACTATCTGAGCTTCCCTTGTACACTCAGATGCCGTGAGGGATGCAGAAGGAAGAGCAAGCTCTGTGATTCATCCTTTCATGCCATGGACACAGGCATAGGTGTCGTGGCACTTCAGAAAATGCGGCAGGTGCAGGATTTTGCTGACTTGTCACCCCAAAATAAAATGTAAAACAAAAAAGTGCAAGTCAGAGAGACACAAGGACAACAAGTCGCTGCCGTGGACTCGTGGCCAGCAGCCGGGAACTGGGTTTGAGGGAGAGAAGCTGTCGAGCTCCAGAGATGTGCCCTGGTGTCACCACCTCCCAGGCAGATCCAGCAGGTTATGGGCAAGACTAGCAAGAGTCCTGCTCCCCAGAGACATTGTTGGTTGTCCTCCAAAGTGCCACACTCGAGGAAAGGGTTGCTGGTACAGCACAGCCTCCCCCAGAGAGAGGGGTCACCCTGGCCTCCTCATCCTCCCCCCAGCCCTCACTCTCCAAAACAACAGCAAAGTCCCCAGCATCCTCCATCCTTTGCCCCCTCTTCCCTCGCCAGGAGCAAACCACCTCTAAGCCCCCCAAAAAACTCCTTGTCCTGCGTGAGGTACTTTGAGAAGTCGAGCAGGGACGGTGGCGTTTGGCCTGGCGCCCTTCGGGGCTCTCTGGGCCGGGGGGCTGGCTGGGGGATGCAATTTGTCAAAACCCACCCCAGGAGGCTCTGAGCCCCCCCTGGCCCCGCTCATGCCTCCCCTCGAGGGGAACAGCTGCTGGCTCTGGGAGGCAGTGGACCTCTTTAAACTCGAAGGAAAGCAACGTCAGGGTTCCCTGGGGAGGCGCGGTGGCGGTGGAGCGGGGGGGAAGGAGGGGTGGATGGTGTGTCCCGTGGCCAGGTTGTGGCAGAGGACTGGGAGGCAAACCTTGCACGCCACCCTGTAGGGGCAGTTCTCTCCTAGGCCCAGAGGAGGCGAGATCACCCGTACTAATTTGTACATATCCTTATACGAGATCCTGCCGCTGCAAAGGAAGCACAGGTGGGTTAATAGGACACTGAGAGGGTGGAGGGGAGGCTGGAGAGCTTAACGGGGGGATGCTGCGGCCGTCTGTGGGGCAAGATCCCCAGAAGTGCACGGCTCTTCTCCTTCTGGCTCTGTCAGACCCAGAGAGGAGAAAGCTGTGAGCATCAGCTACTGCCTTTTCCACCATGAGAGTTGGCTCATATCTCCTTACACTGTCCCATCTTCACCCTGGAGAAGAACAGTTTGGTGGTGAACACCACCCCATCACCCTTCCTCATCGTGCCTCTGATCCCTAGGCCTGGTGGGAGAGGGCTGGGATTTTAGACAGGGTGAGCCTGCAGCTTGGTTGGGTTCTAACCCATGGAGTTGTGCCCCACCACATCACCAGAGCCCCTGCCCTGACACGGCCAACCCTCTGGGCCTCGCCAGGTGCCAGGGAGGCTGGCAGCCGAGCCACTTGTGTCTCCAGTGTCTGGGGAACCTGAGGCAGGGAGGGATAATGTGACCAGCTGGTGGCTGTGGCACCTGGGGCTCTCGAGTCCTGTGCTGTGCTCCCACCACCAGCCCACGCTCTGCCGAGGGTGCACATTATTAGAAGCAAACCTTCCCACACACACTCCCTTGTCTCCCACGGAAGCACATCTCCCCAGAGCCGGTGCAGCCATCCCAGGATATGGCCCGAATCCTCCCGCACCGCGGAAACAACGCAGCAGCCGGGGCAGAGAGCTGGCAGGAGGGGGTGCAGGATGCTGAGCTCCCCGCTCTGCTCCAGCCCAGAGCC
Source organism: Atrichornis clamosus (assembly GCA_013400975.1). NCBI lineage: Eukaryota > Metazoa > Chordata > Aves > Passeriformes > Menuridae > Atrichornis > Atrichornis clamosus. The sequence continues at coordinate 142,973 of WBMZ01009352.1, read as the reverse complement.
CTTTGGGAAGTGGGACCGTGTGGGGTGGAAGTGCTGAGGTGCAGAGCGCTGCAGCCTCCCGGGCATCCTTGGACAAGCTTGGAGGGAAACCACGCCAGGAGGCAAAGAGCAGCACCACCGTCCTACCCAGCGCCTTTGCCTCTGGTTTCTCCTTGCTCTTCTCCCACCCACTCTCCATCGCTGGCCAGAGATGAAGAACCCAACCAGAACCCAACCATCTGGACAAAACCCATCCCTGCTCCCTGCAGGTGTTGGATGTTCTCCCGGTGAGGCCTCGTGCGGTGGTGCCGGTGTCAGGATGCAGAACTGTGCCCCACCCAGGAGCTGGGAGCCTTTGGGATGTACTCACCCGTTCCTCACCCTGCACGGGGCCAGGGCTGCCACCACTGCCTCCTGTGTCCCCTAGCCACTGGCTACACTCCATTGCTCAGGAACCAGAGGGGCACGTGGCATGGATAGGACAGCTCAGGCTTGTTTTACAGTGACTGTCCTGGACACCAAGGCCACCAACATGGGGGGTGACAGTGAATCAAGTGCCTCGTGTGAGGAAGCCCTTCCCAAGGGCCACGGGTGAGGTGTTCCACACCAAGCAGCTGGGTGTTTCACTGCTCCACCTCCTCTCCTTTCTCTAGCAGGAGCTGATACTAGGCATTTAAAAAGTATCTTGGCTGGGGCTGGTCTCTTGAGGGCAGGATATTTAGGGTGGAGGCAAAGAGTCTCCAAAGGGAGCACGTGTGGCAGCCAAGGGCCCTCGAGTTAAGATGGCCCAGGCTCCCTGGCAGTGGTGGATCATGGCTCCAAAGAGTCCCTGGGCTCTGGAAGGGGCCACACAAGGCACCCTCATGGTGCTGGGGCCAGCTGAAGGGCAAACATGCTCCCAGAGCTGCCGAGAGTTTCCCACTGCTCTAGGAATGCTTGGGACCATCCTAGGGGGAGAAGCAGCAGAGAGCAAGGCCTCTGCAGCAGAAGTCTGGCCACCCAGGGTATGTTTGGCCACTGTGAGCCCAGCCCACTGCTGGGAACAGGCTGCTGCCTGCGAAGGGGAGCCCTGTTGGCTGGGTTCCTCATTAGCAAGGGCAGGAAACAAAGTCCTCCCATCTCCAGAGGGGTGAGCGGGCTGGCCAGAACACGGCTCCCCAGACACACTCCAAACAAGGTCCTCTGCAGGTGGCTTGGCAGGAGCCCAGCAGACCCCCAGCATCTTTCCACGGGTGGGAACAAGCCCTGCTCAGCCTTGCCTCTTATGGGAAGCTGTGGGTGCTGGGGACCAAGTGATGGAGCTGAGAGGGATCTGCCTGATGGGCAGGGAGGAGAGGAAGAGCAGGAATCTCCAGCACTCAGATAAACACCATGGCAAACTGAACATCACCCAAGATGCCTGTGCCCCCAGCCACTGTAGGAACCAGCTGCTGCCCTTGTAATGACCACAGGTGACAGCAGCACATCCATGACCATCCCAGGCATCACTGGGAACTACGGTTCCAGCAGGAGAACACAGAGAGGCTCATTTAAAACCAGCTCTGAGAGGTTGCTCAGGAGAGAAGGAGCTGGCTACATACCACGCTGCTCTGTCATACTCTGCCCAGATCCGGACAAACTCATCCAGATGGTGAGGGCCCAGGATGGAGGAATCCCGTGTCAGGTATTCAAAATTGTCCATGATGACTGCCACAAACAGGTTGAGCATCTAAATGAAAGGAAAAAAGGCAGAGAGAAAAGGAAGTGGGGGGAGAGGGAGCAGAGGAGGGAGGGGAGAGAGAAGGAAGAGTGACTGCGGGAAGGTGATGGAAGAGGACCTGATGGCCGGGGTGCTGATGAGGGGGATCCCCAGGGTTCTTGGAGGAAGTAACTCACCAGGAAGGAGCAGAAGAAGATGAAGGAGACAAAGTAAACATAGGCCAGGTCGGTGCCGCAGCGCTCGTTCTCGTTCTGCCCGGACGTTGCTGTGGTGTCGGGCTCGCAGCCTTTGCCCTCCAGGCAGGACAGCATGATCTCCTGCCACGCCTCCCCCGTGGCACTCCTGCACCCAACACAGCCCTGCTCAGCAGCTCGTGGTGGCACGCGATGGAGTCAGGATGCCCCCAGGAGAATCCTCGCAACCCCCTGCCCAAATTAAGCACAGAGGGACATTTTCTATGGCTGCTTACCTGAAGAGGAGCATGAGGGAGCCCAGGAAGCTGCGGAAGTTGTTGTGTCGGTTGATGTGGCTTTCCTCGTCCAGCTTGATATTGCCAAAAACCTACAGAAGGGAGAAAAAGGGCTCAGCTCTTCAGGCAAGAGCTCGTCAGCCAGGGAAGCAGCTGCATGTTGACGTTCCCACCCCTGAAAGCACTCCAGGTCAGGCTGGACAGGGCTCCAAGCAGCCTGATCTAGTTGAAGCTGTCCCTGCCATGAGGTTGGACAAGATGACCTTTAAAGTCCCTTCCAAGCCAAACCATTCTATGACTCTGTGATTCTACAAAAAGTACCCCAGCAAACACAGGCTGGTGCACAGCCAGCCTGCCAAGGAGCTGGTGCCAGGCAGCCATCGGGGAAGGAGACTCTCCTTTCCTTGGCAGGGATTTGTGGTGGGTGGCAAAGGCTGAGAGAGGCTGAGCTACCATGGAAACAGGAGCACGGAGGACCTGGGATCAGCCGAGTCCAACCACTCCACATCCATCCCTCCACTGTGCCATCCAAGCACCACACAGCACCCAGCGACCCCAAGTATGCTGAAGATGCAGGGACAAAGTCGGAGTCTCAGTCCTGGACATTCCCAGGAGCTTTTCCCTTGGTGGACAAATGGTCCGTGACGCTGGGGTTGGGCACAGCAGTGCAAACAGGGTGGGGAAGGGCTGAGGGAGGGAGGGACAGACCGACCACTAACCCACCACGGACAGTAGACACCTGGGACTACCATCCCCAGGGCCAAGAGAGGCAACACAGACCAAAATACGGACAATATTCTAACAACAACCCACAGCCAAGGCCGTGGTAAGACATAACGAACATTCGTAAAGTGCCTCAAATTGGAAAAATGTGCTGTTATTACTGTTAAATATTTATTCCCCTTTCCCTGAACCTAAAAATACACTAACTGCAGAGTATTTTTTCCCTGTACAGGTTTTTTGGAATGTGTAATTGTAGAATATTTTCTGCCTCTAGCTATTTTGCTCAAATAACGCCCACAGACTTTACTGCTTGGGGATTTGTTCACAATGGTGTTAAAAAAAAAAAGAAAAAAAAAATCTAATACTACCACCCGGCAGGGAGGGGGGCTGAGTCAGATGGCGGCTGTTTAGCAGGGAGAACACCTGGAGCCGGTGCCGAGATGTGTAGGACAGAGTGGCAAAAACCAGCCTTGGGGCTGGGAGATCCTAAACACCAGTGCTGCCAAGCAGCACAAGCCAGGGGCCACTGTCACCCCAAAATCAGCTCCTCCCAGGCGCTGGGTACTGCGGGAGCTCGTCGGGCAGCTCCTCATCCCAAGTGTTTGCCGCCGAAGACGCTCAGTCAGATCTCCAGCGTGGGATTTAGTCATGGCAGCAGAGAGCCAGCCCCGCGGCACGTGCGGAGCTGGGGGGTTCAGCTCACGTGCCTGTTGTTTACCAGCTGCAGCCCGGAGAGCTGACGTCTCCCCATGCTCTGCAGGCCTCCCGCCAGCTGGGAGGTCACGGCAGCGCCCTGAACGTGAGAGCTCCAACATCAGTGGCACAGCTACAGCGTAAACCCTCCGTGGAGGGACAAGGTGCCCAGCTGAGTCCCCAAGGCCACACCTCCAAAGGTACCTGTTGCGAAGGCACTTGTGGAGCTTGACTGGACAAGCCTGTGGCAGTTTCCCCAGGGCACGTGGCCCTGCAGCTCCCAAACAAGCTGTTCCATCCTCGGCACCCTCCTGGACACTGACTGAGTGCAGCAGTGACAGGCAGGCACAAGCCTGGCTCCTGTGTGTGATGCTGGGGACACGCAGCCGGTCCGTGCCAGGGGGATGCACACGGACATGTCTGTGCTCACCTGCATCCCAATGATGGCGTAGATGAAGAAGAGCATGGCAATCAGGAGGCAGACGTAGGGGAGTGCCTGCAAGAGAAGCAGATGAGTCACCTCATCTATCACAGGTCCCGCTCCAGAGGAGTACAAAGCACAGAGCGGGCAGGTAAGCTGTGCCTATCCATTTCTCAGGAACAGCCTGCATTTGGGAGCGGCACCACATCACTGTGGCCTGGGAGGAGACCAGGGCACACGAGACTGACCTTGAAGGACTGCACAAACGTCCAGAGCAGGATGCGGATGGTGTAACCCTGGCGGAGCAACTTGATGAGCCGAGCAGCCCGGAAAAGCTTCAGGAAGCTCATGTTGAAGCTGCTGGTGTTCACCAGCTGGGAGGAGATGAGATGAGAGGGTCAGAGGGAGGTGGGATCCCCACACCATGCTACACCCCGCTGCTCCCAGCCCCTGCTTCACCTTGGTGTCTGTCAGGATGATCTCCGTAATGCTGCCGATGACGGTGATGAAGTCAAAGATGTTCCAGGTGTCGCGGAAATAATTCTGCAAAAGGAAGGAGAGAGGCAACGTAGATTTGAGCTCAGGGATGGCAGGTCTGAAGGGTGCTGGGCCACAGGCCAAAGCTGCTCCTGGACAGTGGTGGAGACCTTGCAGCCCATTTGTATGCAGCCACGGTCCGGAACACCGTCCTGTGTCTGACACAGCGGCAGACCTGAGCATGTCTGCAGCAGCAGCTCCTCCTGGGAGATGATTCATGCATCCAACAGACCACCCCGGCAAATGGGAGCAGGAAAAGTAGCCACAGACAGCCCAGGTCAGGCTGCAACAGCTCATGTTGTGACCTTCAGAGCCAGGAGGCTGCTTTGCCCTCCTCTTCACCTGGACCCTTCTCAGCCCCTGCTGTTTGTGCAGCAGCTGGTGCAAGACCAAACGTGACCATGACTGGTGCTACTGGGAGCAAGGAGGGTGCCTAGAAACCCTCCTGCTAGTTGACCTCATCTCTGCTAAGCAGCAAAGAATAGCTGAAGAAAAAGCAATCCATGGCTTCAAATCCTAAATGAACAGCTGGGAACTTGAGGACTGTGAATCAGTCAGGGAGGTCTCACTGCTGCTCAGGTCTGGTTCAACTGGTACAGCCCAAGGACAGAAGGGCAGCAGCATCTCCTGGCTCGCAGAGACAAGGGACCACAGCCACCAGCACGTGCAGCAGCAGCCAGCTGTAACAGAGCAGCAGCACAGCACATTCATGGTCCAGGCACAGAGCACAAGGCAAGAAGTAAAGCAGCAGTGTGGCTTCCCCCAGCACCATCCAGCATGGAAAGTGCAATGAGAACCAAAGGAGTGATTCCAGCCTAAAAGCAGCTCTCAGGCCAGGATCCAAAATAAGTAGCAGCAACCTCACATTATTAACACCTCTCTGTGATATATGTGCTGCCCAAGTCCAAATTAACACCCTGGTAAGGAACAGGAGCAGCCACTCACCAGGAAGCCGAAAGCGATTATCTTGAGGACGCACTCCAGGGAGAAGACCATGGTGAAGGCAATGTTCAGGTACTTCAGGGCCAGCTCATAGGTGTATGGAGCAGAGTAGTACTGATGGGAACAGAGACAGCACTAGCCAGGAGGGGGCCTGCCAGCCTCTTGGCTGATGGCTGTCCCAGCACACACCTGGCTTCCTCTGTGTTTGCTGCCCTGGCTGCCTCAAGAATTCCTTCCTTCCTTCATCCCTCTCCCAGAACAGGCCTGTGGTGGTCCTTGCCCTGGGGGCCTCAAGACCATCTCCTCCTTCCCCTCTCCAACCCTCTCCCAGAACAGATGCTGCTACTTCTAAGAAGGGAGCACAGAAGAACTCCAGATCTGCCTGAAGTAGTTGAGAGGTCCAAATAATTTAGGTCACCCCATTTAGAAAAGATGCCACCTCCTGTTCGCGTCATGCGATGTTCCAAGTGACTGTGCCAAGGGAATACACGCACAGACTCCGTCTCAAAGCATCTCCACAACCAAAATGCCCCCTGGTCCCGAACTGATTGATCCTACTGCTCCAGACAAACGGGACAGACTCACTCTGAGCCCCAGCTCACCTTCATCATGAGCACCACGGTGTTGAGCGCTATCATGGCCATGATGGTGTACTCGAAGGACGGGGACACCACGAAGTGCCACACGCGGTACTGGAAGGTGTGGCGGTTCTGGGGCATGTACCGCGTCAGGGGCTTGGCGCTGATGGCAAAGTCAATACAGGCCCTCTGGAACAAAACAACATCCATCACAGCCTGCCCCATGGACACCTGGGAGACGGTGGCTGCCACACTTCTTTCCTTCTTTCCTCAGGAGCTCACAGGTTTCTTACACCCTTTCAACATCTGGGGAGCTCCAAGCTCCCGAACTGCTAAAAACCCATGGAAATGTCCTCTTTCCCCCTCCCCAGACCATACCTCGTTCTTCTCCAGACTGCACTCCTCCATCATTTTGTCTCCTTGCTCTTGGAACGTAATGATGATGAGAGCCACGAAAATGTTGACAAAGAAGAAGGGGAAGACCACAAAATAGACGACATAGAAGATGGACATCTCCATGCGGTTGCTGCGGCTGGGCCCGCGGTCCTCCTCCGTCACATCCACCGAGTGCTGCAGCACCCTGTGGGCAGAGAGGTGAAGAAAAGCAACCAGAGGAATGTCCATCACGTCCAACAGGACCCAGCTCTGTCTGTCCACATTTGTACAATGATAAGGTAAAGCCCTGTCCTAATCTGCTTGCAAGGATGACCCTTTTAAGTGGCTACAGCTTGTTTTATGGTGCTTTGCCGTGTCCCTGATGGAAAATGGATTTTCTCTCTGCACACAGAGAAAAACATTGCCCAAACTCACATGAGCATTTAGAGAGGTCTAGTCCTACTGTTATCTCTAATATTGACTTAAAATATGTCTCAGGGCCACACAGGAAAAGGGATTATCCATCATTCATTCCCTAAGGAAGAAGCTAACCCCAGCCATGGCCCCAGCCTCATAGGGGTAGCTAAAAGCTCTTTTGTGCTGATCAAATTTGTTATCATTCTTCTCCTCCTCCCTGCCCAGCAGTTCCTCTCTCACTCCCACCCGGCTGTAACCTGACCACCCCAACAGGGGTGTGACAACACCAAACCAAGGGGATGGATTGAGCAGGATACTCACTGGGGCCACCCCTCTCCGGTGGAGACTGTGAACAGGGTGAGCAGAGCCCAGATGATATTGTCATAGTGGAACTCGTGCCGCTTCCATTCCCGGCATTTCACCTCCATTTTGTTCTTCTCGTGGTCCACGTAGTTCCCTCTGCAAGGTTGGGGGGAGTAGTGACCTCGTGTTTCAGACTGCCAGGGTATGGGATGGTGGGTGCAAACCCTGGGGGCAGCGTGTGTGTGCAGTGGGGAGCACCTCTCCTCCCGCAGGGGGAAGTGGGGAGAAGCTGGATAACAACCGTGAGGAAGCAGAGAAGGGGAAAGCAAAGCAGAAGAGAGGAGGAGGAAAGAACAGGAGCAAAATGATGGTGTCTGCATCCCATGGAAGGATGAGACACAGCACTGGGGACGGGGCTCAGCCCATACCATCCACTCCAAGCGTCAGTCACGACCAGGGACTTAACTGGGAACCACAGCAGACATGCCCCAGCACCCTGCCCTCACCAGAGGGGTCAGCAGCATCAGACCTCCTCAACAGGGCACCTACATGCAGTCCTTCTGCGTGTCCTTCGAGCTGTCAGTGCAGTAGAAAAACTTCCCCTTGAAGAGCTGGACGGCGATGACGGCAAAGATGAACATGAAGAGCTTGTAGACAATGAGGATGTTGAAGACATTCTTGAGGGATGTCACAACACAGTCAAAGACAGCCTGAAAGAGAGGGCAGAGCTCACCCTGGGGAACCCACAGTCCTGGCAAAGGGCAGCACCAAAACCAGGCTACCATGTGGAAAGGCATTTCCCACTCCTGATGGGGAAAAGGGGAAAGAGCTGAGCCTTCTCCCAGGTAAAAAGCTGTTTTATGAATGAGGTTAACACCTCAGTACCCACAGCACAAATGTAGGCACCATGAAACCCCTGAGACTGCACCAGGGATGGATATTTGTATCCTCAGTGTTCTCTGCAACCAGGGTAGCAGATAGAGGACCATCCTAATGATGCAATTAGCAGCACTCAAGACTAATTAGTAAACACTTCATCATTTCGCACCACCCCAAATAACAAGGCAGAGCAAATACCTCTGCCTGCAACAGCAGCACATCCCTTAGTGCTCTCTGCCCTAGTTCTCATAGCACTTCAAGTGAGAAATGTCCTTATCCCTGTTTCATGGTGGAGACAGGCATTTCCAGAAATGAACTGACATGGGCTGAATCCATCCACTGACCAGGAAGAAAAGCTGGGGTCAAACCCCATGTTTCTGGGGTGCCACCCTGGGTCTCATCCCTCAGCCAAATAACCATTTGTAAGTAAAAAAGCAGGGCTTCCTCGGTCTCATGCTCCTTTCTGGCTCTGTGCCTCATCACCTAAGGTGGGGAAATCCATAATCCTACCTGAAATAATCCCATTAGTGAGATTGGAAATCCCCCTCCAGTGCAACACCGTGACAGCACAGCACACAAACCCCAGAGTTGTTTGCACATTGCTCTGGTGGGAGAGATCGTGAACTTTGGGAAGAGATCTGAGCTCTCCCAAACCAAGACAGTCTGTTTTTCAGGAGAACATTTGGGCCTCCTTTTATTTACTCAGGCCCCACTTTCCCTGGCAGAAGAACAACCTCTGATGCCTTGCAGAGGTCCAGGCTTACTTTTAATAACTCATTGCATCTCCAGATATGAAGCAGCCTGAAGGGTGTTGTGGTTGCAAACAGGGCTCCTAAAACACACCAAAAGCTTTGAAAACAACTTTTTCATTGCTTACAAACAAATCACTGCAGGTGGTCCCTGCTCCCACAGGTCCATGCAAGAGAAGAGGAAGTAAGGCAAGGAATGGAGCTCATTACCTTCAGTTTTGGCAGTCTCTTGATGGTTTTCAGGGGCCTCAAGACCCGCAGTACACGGAGAGACTTGATGGTCTTGATATCCCGGCCCTTGTTGGTCCTGCCACGTTGGAGGGAGGCACACGCACCCAAAAATGGAACAGAGACACAATAACCTTGTAGACCTGGGCGCTCTGGGGGTTTAAACTCCTGACAACACCCCCCCCAGCACGTGTGAAGACAGGAACAGGAGGGGCACAAACGTGCGACTGCTGAGCGCTCAGCCCACCTAAACACGGCTCCTCCAACACACGGAGGCAGCTGGCAGAGATGGAAAATGAGGCAATCCCCTCCTCCCCGGGATGAGCAACCTTCCAGCGACCTTAACAAACCCCTCGCTGTGGGAAGCAGTGCCAGGAGGTTTGCAGGGCAAAGGCAGCACAGGGGGGTTTGCTTCCCTCCTGCCGGCACGCGCTGCTTGCGGATGGGGCCTGCACGGGACCCCCACCATTCCAAATTGTTTTCTACCAGTTGCAAGAAATTCGTAATAAAATAAGGGAGGTGCACTCAATGCGGCCTGCATTGCCTGGGAAATTGTGGATGCCCCGTCCCTGGAAGTGTCCCAGGCAAAGTTGGACGGGGCCCTGAACAGCCTGGACTAGTGGAAGGTGTCCCTGCCCAAGGCAGAGGGGTTGGACACTTGGAACGATCTCTAAGGTCTCTCCAGGTCAGGGCTGCACTTCCCTCCACCACAAGTCAGCTGAAGGAGGCAGAGCCTACCAGTAGAATTATTTAGAAAAGCTCCCTCATAATCCTCATTTCTTGAATATGATGATTATTCCCCAACCACAATACCAGGGTTTGGGGTTTTTTTTTTCCTGCTCTTTTAACTAAAGATTGGATCTCAGGATGGAGCAGTGAGGTCCTGTTGAAGGTGGCACAGCTTGGATCCACCAGGCACCCTCAAAAAATGTCAAGGAAATTACTTGCAACAACAGATGCTCCCAATTACACAGCTCCTTGGCGAGGGTTAATGCAACAGGGAGTACAATAATGGGCTTAATCATTACGAGATGTAAACAAAACCACTAATTAATAGTCCTCCCTAGGAGCACAGCCCTCACACACATGGGAAGCAACTGTACAAACGGCCCTGGGACTCCCTTTGCACCTTCCAGCTCCTGTTTTGTTCAGTATCAGGGCCTGGGTAAGGGGCTGGGGCACCTGACTGGGGGCTGGGGCGAGGATTTGAGGGCAGCACTCAGCTGGTGCAAGCTGCCGCCACGGACACCCCAACTGCAGTGGTTGACATCTGCAGTGTGCTGCAGTCCCTGCAGCTAAGGGTCAGCTCAGGTCTTGGACAGACCCACGTCCACCTGCACCCATCCCCCTGCACTCCCTGGATCCCCTCGTGATATCCCGAGCGCCATAATTACCCCAAAGCATTCCTGTCGGAGATCCAGCCCAGCAGCCACCAAACAGCACCAGCAGAGAGACGGAGAAAGAAAGAGAGGAAAAAGGTAAGAAAAGTGCCAGGGAAGCTGCACGGGCACCCTGCAGCAGCTGTCCACCACCCCACACCTCGGGTGAAAGGCACAATGAATAGACCACGTTGTGCCCTTCAGGATGGGGCATATCTCCTCCAGGGAGGGATTCCATGCCCTCCCTGCTGGAGGTTTTGGGTGGGGGGCACATAGTGAAAGCTCTGCTGCAAGAGGAACCTGCATGGAGTGGGGCAGTGGGCAGCAGCAGGAAGGCACATGGTCCTCCTGAGCTAAGAGCTGTGAGGGGACCGTGAGGCTCAGCCCAAACCAGCCAAAGGCGGGGAACCTACCTGCAAAGCCACAGTAGATCCCATCCAAATTCTGCTAAATCACCTCTACTGAGTAATGCACTGATGAAGAGCCTGAGCTGCAGTGCAGGATCCCCTGCAAGCCACCAGGACACTCGCTTGGACAAGCCAAGGTGGGCTACGAGGCCCCTGGTGGTAACCAAGCCTCTGTCCCTGTTTGAGCCGAGTCCCTGTCACGTGCACACAAGAGTGCTCAGCACCGGGGGCAAAGCCTACAAGTAAAACATTTCTTAAAACATAAAACCAACCCCGGACCCTGGCTGTGTGTTACTCCAGCATGTGGAAGGTGTGCTGAACAGGTGACAGTTTAACTTTGCGGCACTTCTGTGGCGGGAACTCTGTCCTGACCCACCTCACACTATGTTATTTTGCAGTGCATAGGGGTCTTTCTTGCTTCCAGACCCTGGTGTCAACAGGCACAAGGAGATGCTGCAAGGAAAGAGGCACCTCTGCTGGGTAACCTGCCCTTGCTCACCAGATAAGAGGATGCAGGATCCACACTGACCACTCAACCTCTCCACGAACCTCTCCACCACCACTGGGCAGCTCTGCAAATCTCCTGTGCAATGCCCCCTCAGGGGGTGCCACAGGAGGCTAAAGCAAGCAGGGTCTTTAGTCATGGTTCTGCTTATTTCAGCTAACTTAATTAGAACCCTTTGGAGATTTACAGCTTTTTATTTAGGCTGTGTATGGATTGACGTATTAGCTTTCCATGTGGAGAGCTACGGACGAGTGGAGATAGCCTCCCACTCAGGATGTATGGGCTCTGAGGGAGCAGTGGACAAGCCATGACAGCACACAAAGAGATGGCTTTGCTGTTTATTGGTGCTTTGGACGTGGCACAGACAGCCAGCAGATGATGGTGGCACTGCTGAACCAGCTCAAAGACCTCCTGCTGTGCCCACGGCCACAGGACCCCTGTGAGAGAAAACCAGACCAGAGAGGGGAGGTGAAAGGGGTAGAAAACCTGCGTGGCATTTCCCAGCACTCCTACTGGGAAGTGCTGGACTCGGTCACCAGCTGCTCTCACCCAGGTAATGACCACAGCCACTCCATGGGCAGAGCTCTGCCCACCCAGCACCATGGGGGACAGGAGGAGGAGGAGGAGGACACTCCCCCTGCCCCAGCCCCAAATCCAAGAGCTCATGGAGGGAGAAAAAAAGGAGAGGGACTGAAACATCACCACCAGAGTTTTCCCCTGGAGACCAGGAGGGAGGGTGGGAGGGAGGGTGGTGGGCTGGGACATGGATAGCTGGAGAACATCCTGCAGCTCCCGGGGCTGTGGCAGTGATGGGCTGCCAAGGGGAGAGGCAGGTGTCCTTATAAATGCTTTATAATGTATAAACCCATCGGAAATCACCGTGGTTCCTTTGTTCCCTTCACTCCCGAAGCCATGAGATCATCTCCTCCAGCAGGAGCCACTGCTGGAGGCAGGGCAGATGGACAATCCTGCAGGGTTACATTATAAAGAGCCCCATTCATGGCACAAGCAACTCAGTTTCTACCCAGCTACGGCTACAAGAGTGAGCAGGCGACACCAATGCTTGCTGCAAACATGTGTGGAGACGCCAAGGCCTTCTCCACGGGAAGGGGCTTGGTGCCACAGCTGATGGGGTGCTCACCCTCGAGAATCCAGCTGCCCCACGTCCAGAGGGAATGTCCTTCCCTCAGGAGGATGGGTGGAGGCAGGCAAGTGGCAAGCAGGGCTGGAAGGTGCACGCAGCTTCTTCACATGCCAGCTCCAGGGGCCACCCCGGGAACTGCGCCACCTTTGTGGGGTGGGGACAAGGGAACAGTAAACAATTACAGTACTCTTAGCATTGGTGAGGACACCCATCCACCCAGGAGGGTTGGCTCAGGAGGCTGAGCCATCAACCTATGCTCCTTCAGCCATCAAAAGTCTTGATGGGAGTTGCCTTGGAAGGAAAAGGCTCCCTTGTCTTCCTCCTCAAACCACTCAGAGCATCTTCAGGCTGCTGATGCCCTCGAGCCCTGCCAGACACACTCTGAGGGGCTGCCCTGGCACAGGAGAGATCAGCCAGACTCCAGAGATGCTCGATCCACCCTGGTGGTGGCCTGGGTGTCCTCCCAGAGGCCCAGAGCATTGTCCCCAGCCAGCAAACCTGCCCCGTGCCCCTTCCCTATGCCGGGGTCTGCAGTCAGCCCCCTGCCCTGCCCAGGGCCTGGTTCATCCCTGTGCTGAGCGAGCTGAATTCTCCCATGCTCTTCCCGAAGAGAGAGCAGGGGCTGAAAGCACCGGGCAAGGAATGGGGTGAGGAGGGTGAGGAAGGCAAAAGCAACGAGCCAGGGAGGGTACAAGTGGGTGAGAACAAGGAGAAGGAGCTGCTGCCCAGTCCAGGGTGAGATGGGAGGGATGGATTAAGGGCTGTAATCCATCAAGCGACCTCGGGGCTCGGACCCAGCCGCCCCGAGAGCCTCGCACGGTACCTGAGCTGTGCACAAGGCCAAGGCTCCCGTCCGCGTGGCTGCCAGGCCCTCCCCTCTCACCAGCACTAACGCCACCGCCGCCAGTGTCAGAGGCACAAAGAGAGAACAACAGCGTGACAAAGGAGCCCGAGCCTCTCCTCTCTTCTCCGCTCCCTCCTTGGGCACCAGCGGGGCACCACAGCCCTGGGGACCAGACCTTTCCTGCGAGCATCGCCTTGGCACCGCGCGTCCCTCCCTGTGCTCACACTGCACCACCTGCCCCAGCCAGCAGCACAGGTGAGGGCAGAGCAGCAGGAAACTCATCCCTGGGTGTCCTGCCCTCTGTGGCATGGACACCACGGACATCCCGGTACCCACAGGTGCCACGAGCTCAGAACCAGAGCCCAGTCTCAAAGCGACGCTCAGCGGGGACACGCTGCAGGGCAAGCACACGGCCCTCTCCGTGATGCTGCACAGGACATCGGCACAAACCCCACCAGCTGCATCCCCATTCCTGCAGGGATCCAGAGCAACGCTCCCCCTCAGACCAGAGGAAAAGTCACTGCCCAGGCGTACCATTTCCAGCACAACCACGTTCAGAGGGCAGCCCCACCTGGCAGGCTGCTGCTTTTGCACCCCAAGATGCACGGCAGGTGTATAACTCCTGCTCTGATGCCTTTGGGCCTTTTTCCCGTCTCTAACAGCCCCTTCTGCTCTGTTTCAAATCCACTTTCAGCACCAACTGCTTCCTAGAATCTCCAGCTTGCCTTGCCTCGCTCCCTGCCCGCTTGCTCACCAACTTTTGACAAACAGGGAGAAATACATCCCGGGAGCAGCCACACACCACTGCCAGGAGCCATCCCAGAAGCAGAGCAGAAGGGTGCAAAGAAATGAAATAAGAAACAAAATCAGAGTCTAGTAGCCATAACACACAGCTGCATCCTTCTCCCACCCCAGCCAAGGGAAGGCAGGGAGCTGACAAGGATGATGGCCACTTACGCCAAGGCAAAAGCCACCAGTGCTCCCACCACCACGATGAAATCCAGAATGTTCCAGAGGTCTCGGAAGTAGGAGCCGTCCTGCAGGATCAAGCCCTGATCAATCATCTGGAGGGGAGAGACAGAGAGAAAAAACAGGCAGGGAATGAGCAGCTTGGACATCAACTGGAAGGCACAAGCTGGGGGACGGAGACACTGCAGACTCATGCCTGTGTCCTGGGTATAGGACATCATATTTTGTGGAAGCCTTGAGGCTGATAAAGGAGGTGCTGAGCACTCTGGGAACCAGACTTTATGGTCTCCACCCTCCAAACTTAGAACCAGAACTGCAAAACTGAACTATTTCCCACTGGCTGCAAGGATGCTGCCAGTCTCAGCACCCACAGCCTGTAAGGGCTCTTACCTTGATCACCATCTCGAAGGTGAAGACGCCAGTGAAGACGTAGTCGAAATACCTCAGGACCTGCAGAGAGAGGGCACGGGTGCTCTGCAGCCTCTGCCAAATAAAACCGTGCCCACCCAGGCACCTAGCTCCTGCAGCTCGCCTGGCTCAGGGGCAGAGGCTTGGTTTGCTTGTCCCAAACCCAGCCTGGTCCCTACGAGTTCAGGACAGCCATAAACCCAGCCTGCAGAGGCGGGAAGGAATCATTTCCCATGCACGACACAAGTGGCTCGGAAATCACGCTGCTACCTGGGATCGTGTGCCCCACACCAGCATCAACCCAGTCCAAGCTACTTTGCAGCCGACAGGGTGCCCTGCTCTCTCCCCAGGCTCTAAACCCCACGTGTGGGAAGCTGAGCGTGACTCCCGTGGTTTATAAAGGAAGGTGATGGGGAAGAAGTCAGACTTCAGGGCATGGTGCCACCGGCTGCCCTGATCCACGCCCCACCACGGAAGCTAAAATCCTACAGGACCTCTGCCTGCAGGATGAGGGGAGCAGGAGGGGGTTGCAATCACTTTGTTACGGTCAGAGTTGGTGAGGACGGGATCCTCGGCGGCGAGGGCGATGCTGCTGGCGGCGATCACCAGGAGGATGCACATCTCGAAGTAGCGCAGGTTCACGATGTAGTGGCAGGCCCTGCGCACCCTGTGGGGACACAGCCCACACCCCGACCTGTGAGCTCCTGGCAGGCCCCAGCCACAGCCCACGCGCAAAGCCCACCCCACATTCACAGCCTTTCAGGGTGGGAAGATGGGCAGCAAACTCTGAGAAGCAAAAGAAGGGAGCCCAAGGGGTGTTTGGGCTTGCTGACCCCTTTCCTCAGCTGTCCCAGCCCCACAGCCAGGCAGGGAGAGTCCCTGAGAAATCGGGGTCCTTACTCTTCCAGGCTGCTGGAGCTGGGGAAGAGCTACAGCAGAACAGAAAACTGCAGATAAATGTAACAAGCAATGAATACAAATCCCAGCTTAGCCATCAGCAGTTGGGAGAGAGAGCCATGAGCATGGCTGGCACAAAAGGAGAGCACTGTGGGGGACACCGTGGCTGGTTATCAAGCCTGTTTGGGAGATATTCATCCCCCTTCCCACAGGGATTCCCTGGTTTTGGTGATGTCTAGGAGTCCTTCCCCTTGCAACCCTCCCCAGCCCTGGGACCCCTATGATCTGAAAGGTGTCTCACGGGTTGGTGGTGCTGAAGATGAACATGGAGCTGTGCGGCACCATTGCTTTGCCTGACTCGCTTTTTTCCTTCTTCCGTTTCTTCTTCTGCATTTCCTCCTCATCCTCTTTGGTCTCGGCCTCCTTTAAGGGGCTGGCTTCGCCGTCTGTCTTGTTGCTAACTGCAGGAAAGCGAGAGCCTTTGCCCGGCCTTGCACCCAGACAACACCCAGGAGTGTCCCTGCCACCCAGGTAAACCCCCCCCATTCCTGCTCTAAATCCCTGTGCTGTTACGGGGAGAGGCACTAGACAGGAAGAAAACACACGAGCTGCTGGGATGGAGCAGATGAAATGGGTTTTAACAAGGCCAGTTTGCACCAAGCTGGTTAATTAATAACACCATTTAAAGCAGTTCACCTTGACAGCAAGGATGCTGTTAAGGGGTTTGAGTGACAGCGAGCTGCCAGAGGCTACAGATGTGTCAGGAAAAACAGGGAATGTGAGTGTTTTGCCCAGGTAGAGAAGAAGGGGGAATGAGGGATCAGATGAACGGGTGGATGGGAAGGAGGTGAGAAAGGGATATGATCCCCAGGGGGTGGTGGGACATGGACATTGCATTTGGGCTCCCCTGCAAAACTGGGCTGCTGGAAGGGAGGTGCTGCAAGGAGAAGCAAGGAAATGCCTCCCCCGAGTAGATGGGTGTGGATAGGAAAAGCCGTGCAAGTGGCTTTCCATCCCCACAGGGTCCCCAAGGGCTGGGAGAGGGGCTCAGGAAAGAGAGACAGGTCCTCACTCTGTACCACAGCGGAGTCGTGGACATCGATCATGATGGTGGTGCTCTCGGTGGCCTTCTCGGTGTTGGGGGCGATGGAGGAGAGGTCGGGCTCGCTGCGGCTCACGGTGCGGCTGGGCTCCAGCAGCGCCTGCTCGCTCGTGTCTGGGCTGCTGCAGTCCTGCTCCGTCAGGTTGCCCGTCTTCCCCTGGGACAGCTCGGGGGCCGCGTGGGGAGGGCTCCCCTTCTTGGCAGTGCCAAGCAGATCGGCATCGCCGGCAGGGACCCCGTTTGTCCTGCAGGAGGGACGTGGGAGAAGAAGAGGTGTGAGAAGGTAAGGGGAGAGGACGAGGAGCTGTGGGAATGGCAAGATGCCCGCCACAGGTACCAACCTGATGGACTCCCCGCTGGCCTCCGGCTCCCCCGGAATCAGTGCCTCTGCTGCAGCCACGTCCCCACGCCGGTCCCCGTCCTGTGCCCCCTCCACAGTGCTGGTCTCCTCCAGCCCCATCTCCTGGCTGGCCGAGCGGCTGCCCAAGATGCCAGCCGTGTCTTTCCCCTCCATCCGGGCTCTGCGGTGCCGGCTGCGCCGCTGGCTCTGCCTCATCCTGGCCCTATCCTCGGTGCCGCCTCCTGCCCCGTCCTGTTCGCCAGGCTCACAGTTCCCATGGCACGATTTCTGCTGCCACATGTCCTTGTCCCGCTTGGCCCGGGGCGATGTCCTGTCCTCACCACCCCCAGGGTTGGCCCCCGGGCCCGGCTGCTCGGGTCCCTCTGCCAGCGGCCGCTCGCCCTTGCCCTGCTCCTCGGCGCATTTCTCCAAGGTGACGCCATCCCCCGGTTTCTTCCTGCGGAAGATGCTGGCGTGGGGATTGATGAGGGGCGGCTCATCCTTGTTGATGCCCTCCTGGCTGGACATCTGCATGTGCCGGCGCAGCTGGCTCGTGCGCTGCTCCCACACCGACATGTGGTGCCGCCGGCGCCGCTCCCGCCTGCAACCGGGGACAGCGAGGGGTCAGCGTCCTGGCTGCCCACCCCTCTCCCACGGTGAAGCTCCCACCCTGGATTTAACCTGGGAATCCCAGCGAGAAGGAAGTGCCACCGCCAGGGTTACAGACTGTGCTAAGACTTCATCAGTGTCCCTGTGGTGCTGGCGGGGGCTGGAAACAGGGCTCAGAATGTGCTTCTGTCCCTTCAGAAGGCATTGGGCTGATGGATGGTCAGCCCCAGCAGCCTCACTGCTGCTCTGAAACTCTCAGGAAGCATGTCCAGCTTCTGGGAACAGCCAGTGCTGCAGCTTGCCCTATCCCAGACAGGCAGGGACCACCTTCCTCTAATGTGATTGCCTTGGGACACCTTAAATATGGACTAAGCCCTCCTGCTGCATCCAGGGACCCCCTCCTTGCCTCTCTCCCAGCACATCCTGGGTAGGAAGCCTGCCCCAAGTCTTGGGGAGCAGCGATCTTGACTGTCTGCAGGGGAAGGAGCTGTACTGGGCTTCCCTAGATGGAGATCTAGGGCAATGCTGTGAAACCTTTGCAGTGTCACAAAACAATACCCTGGAGAAGACAGACGCGCCCTTCCCGACACCCCCGAGGCACAGGGAAACACCACACGGGCACTGCTCACACCCCACGGCACACCCACGGGGAGCGACAGGCGCCGGCACCGCGGCACCGCACACGAGGGGCTCGGCACACACCAAACCACACGCACACGGACGGGGAGCACGGCAGCACACGGATACAGCGCACACACACACACACACACACGGTTCCCACTCCCATCCCTGCCGGGGAGGCCGGAGGGGAGCGGGGTGTGCCCCGGCCCCGCGGACGCACAGACAGCACAGGAGCCACAGACGGACACGCGCCCCCGCGGCCCACATACAGGTGGCTGCTGCGTGGCTCCCACATCGACATGTGGTGTCTCCTCCGCCTGTCTCTTCTGGGGAGGAAAAACAAACGGGTTCAATCCCCTCCCGCACCCCTCCTTCCACTCAGAAGGGCGGCACAGAGAGGTGTCCCCTCCTCCCTGGGCAGCCGGGCGTTGCAGCAGCCGGCAGGGAACCCCTGCATGTGCACAGTGAACCCCCACTGGCACACCGGTCACGGGCTGCCCGCACTCACACTGACACTCCACTCCCTGGGAGCCATCCCCACACCATGCACCGGGAGAGCAGTGCAGGCTGCAGTCCTTCACAAGCTCAGATACATCCTTGGATCCTTTAACAGCTGTTTCAAACTGCTCCAAATCCATTTTTCCCAAGAAACACGTGGCAATTGGAAAGAGGAAGCAATGCATTAGGTGAGCACTGAGCTGCTCGGAGCCATCACCGTGGGTCGGTTCTGCCCTGGGAGCACAGAGGGGAACGTGAAGGTCCCCAGGAAACACAAGGCACAAGCCTGGGTTGGGATTGCCACAGAGCTCCTGTCACCTGAACAGCCCCCACACAGCGACGGTTAAACAGGGCTGGCAGTGTCCTTCACACACATGAGCAGCTGGGGAGATTCCAGGTTTTATCCTTTGTATCAGCACAGAAAAGATTTGGATACACACAGCTCCAAGCAAACCACCCCAAGAATATGCAATCATAGAAACATAGAACGTCCTGAGTTTGAAGGAACCCACAAGGATCATCGAGTCCAGCTCCTGACCCTACACAGGACAACCCCAAGAATCCCACAGTGTACCTGACAGTGTTGTCTAAATGCTTCTAGAGCTCTGGCAGGTTTGGAGCTGTGACCGCTTCCTAAGAGTTTGAAGACATTCCCCCCTTGTCCTGTCTCTTGTCAAAAAAAACACCTTGTCCAAAGCTCTTCCCCAGCTCTCCTGGAGCTCCTTTAGATACTGGAAAGTGCTCTAAGGCCTCCAGGCTGAATAACCTCGACCCTCTCAGCCTGAGCTCATAGGAGAGGTGCTCCAGTGACGCTGGTGATTACCATCTCCATAGAGCCCTGTGCATGGGAAGGGCCCAGTGCCGCGCTCAATGCAGGGACGGAGCTGCAGGAACCCCCTGCCATCCCCGCAGCAAATGGCTGAGCCTCCAGACACATCCACGCCCGCGTGAGGCACCAACGCACGACAGCACCCGCGTGCGCCCATCTGGTCACCCACACACCCACCAGCGCCGAGCCATCTGCACCCTGCACAAACACAGCGCTCCGACCGGCCCCGCGGCCGCCCACGCCAGCCTGGCCACGTGGGAGCACCCATCCCTGGCCACGTGGGAGCACCCATCCCCGGCTACGTGGGAGCACCCATCCCCAGCCACATGGGAGTTCTCACGCCTGGCCATGTGGGAGCACCCCATTTCCCCGGCCATGTGGGAGCACCCATCCCCGGCCACGTGGGAGCTCCCATCCCGGGCCAGGTGGGAGCACCCATTCCCGGCGCTGTGGGAGCTCCCAACCCGGGCCATGTGGGGGCTCCCAACTCCGGCCACGTGGGAGCTCCCATCCCGGGCCAGGTGGGAGCACCCATTCCCGGCGCTGTGGGAGCTCCCAACCCGGGCCATGTGGGGGCTCCCAACTCCGGCCACGTGGGAGCTCCCATCCCGGGCCAGGTGGGAGCACCCATTCCCGGCGCTGTGGGAGCTCCCAACCCGGGCCATGTGGGGGCTCCCAACTCCGGCCACGTGGGAGCTCCCATCCCGGGGCATGTGGGAGCACCCACCCCCCGCCACATGGGCGTCCTCACGCCTGGCCATGTCGGAGCACCCCATTTCCGCGGCCATGTGGGAGCATCCCATTTCCCCGGCCATGGGGGAGCACCCATCCCCGGCTCCGTGGGAGCACCCATCCTCAGCCATGTGGGAGCTCCCATCCCCAGCCATGTGGGAGCTCCCATCTCTGCCCACATGGGAGCACCCATCCCCACACTGCCAGGCCTCTCCGCAGGCAGGAGTGCCTGCACCAGCCTTCCTGCACCAGATTCCCACAGGGAAATGGAGCCATCTGTGTCCGCACACAGCCAAAGGCAGAGCTCGGCTCTGAGCTCCCAAGAGCCCTCCAGTGCTGGCTCTACCCTGGTTTGTCCACTGCTGTGCCATCCCCACCACCCCTCCCTGGCTGCTGGCACAAGTGTAGCACCACCAAAAGCACATCAGACCTCAGGCTGACAACATCACCAACCCCAACCCATGGCATGGCACTCCCTGCCCCTGGCCCTATCCATCCTGGTGAGTCAGAGGAGCTGGAAAAAAACTTGGTGAATATCAATACAACTCATTTCAATGCCACTGGAACAACAAGGAAAGGCTGAAGAGATCAGTTTTCCCAACCAGCTCTATCTGACAATGACTAGAAAGCTCTATCAGGGATGTGCAGAGTGGGCAAATCCCTTACTGCCCTAATATATTCCATCTCCCCCTCTTCCTCTCTCCTATCGGTCCATTCCTCAGCCTCTTCTGCAGCCTAAATCTCTATTCCCTCGCTTTATCCTACACATTCCCACTGGTATCCAGAAACAGAGATGACACACAGACCACCATCTCTCCCATAAATCCCCCTAGAACTTGGCCAGACACGGATTTATCATGAACATCCCATCACCCCCAAACCAGAGCAAAATCTGCAGCTGCTGGGAGATCAGGCAGGGCTTGCAAATACCCCCAGTTCCTGCTGCCCCTAAAACCACGGGTGATCCACGCAGGATGCCAGACCACAGCATCCCGCAGCTGCCAAGTCAGGGATGGGACCGTTCCCAAAGCTGCCTCTGACCCCCCCCAGATCAGCACTCGCCTGAAAACAGCAGTTTCTCTCAGCAAATCTGCAAGAGACTCTGCCATGTACGAGCTTGGCTGGATTTCAAAGCATAACGAAACCTAAAATTCCCTGGGAAGGGATTCTATTAAAAAAAAAAAAAAAAAGGGAGAGAGAGAGAAAAAAATAAAATAATCCCTTCAGCTGTACTGAAATGTACTGTTTTGGGAAACAAATCAAAACGCCTCGTTCCAATGTTGACTTTGAAAGTTTTATGTGATTTAGACCATATGACACCGCAAAATAAAGAGAAAAAAAGGCATCTAGGAAGGCAAAAACAGAATTTTCTCCTCCTGATATGCAGAGACAAGGCTTCTTAACACCATGCTGGAGGTTTATGTGGTTTGGGGCGCTTTTTTCTTGCCCAAATCAAATTTTTGTACAATCAAACATGGTTTCACAAACCTGCTCCATCTCTCATAACTGCATTCGCTCCCAAGGAAGGAGCCCGAGGGAGATTTGTGACACTGCTGCTCCCTTTTCCCCCAGCCCTGGCTGCTCTCCCGCAGCTCTGCCATGAAGAAACACTCCCCAGGAACAAATATCACCCCTCCTCAAGAATAACTTCCTCCTCCCCAGCCTCCTACCCTCAGCTCTGAGTGCTTGAGCTCTATATTTGGGGCAGAAAGCCTCTTTCAGCATATTTCTGCCATGCCCAAGCACTGAGGCTGCTGCTTGGCGTAGAGTTTGGCAACTCCAGGTCCTCCTAGGTGACCTATTCCCCACTCTGTCACCTCTCTAAAGGCACTGCTGCTCGTGGGGAGCACACTCCTAGACCTCCATCCATCCTCAGGAAGACACCCAGAGAGGGAGTCACCCCGTGTGGGGACCTCTTTTCCTCGTGGCAGCCCCCACAACCAGGCCTGCCAGGCTCTGCCGCAGCTCTGTGCCCTCCTAAGCCTTGCTGGGCTCGGGGGGTCACCAGGGTAGCACTGGGGGGTCACTCACTCGAGAGCAGGCATGTTTGGGGCAGACATGGGGCTGACTTCTTTGGCTTTCTGAAGGGCATGCTTCTGGTTAAAGGCCTCCTCTTCCTCCTGCTCGTCCTGTGGAGAAAAAAGGGGCATTGCTCAGTGGGATGCTGGGGTTTCAAGGGAAGGCTCAGCCACTGGAAGCAGCAAGGGATGCACAGGGCCACCCTACTGCCAAGGCCTGAGGGATGAAGGGGGGCCTGCGTTTCCAGAGACAGACTTTACTTTCCTTGTGCTGTGGGGATGCAAGTTCCCCACTATTCCCCACTACGCCAGATCTTGCCGAAGGCATCAGCACTACTTAAACAAGTGAACCCAGCCCACTGCAGGCAAGAGCCGGGCTGCGCTCACTAGAACAACCCCAGACGGCTTAGACCAGCTCAGCCCTCCCTTCCTCACAGCCACAGGGGCTAGACAGGCATCCCCCCAACCGAGAGGGAGGTAAGGTATCCATGAATGACCCCGGCGGAGACCGGAATGCTTTAATGAGTATGATTGTGTCTCCGGAGCAAAGAATGTCATTAGGAGTCATTAGCGTGCATTCAGCCTTTTCAAAAACTCAGCGCTCTCTTAATTGATGCTGCTGGAACGCCGTGGGGCTCTCCCATCCCTCGCACCCCAGCGGCAGCCGGCAGCCCCTGAAAGTGCCCTCTGCACCCACGGCAGGAGGACAGGGACCCCCGCACACACCCCTCAGGCAAAGCAGCACCATGCCCCACTTCGGGTCAGATTTACACCGGTGTGGAAGCCTCTCGGTGAGCCCCAGGGATGTAAGTAATGGCACGGGCTCTACAAAAATCCAGGCACCCCAGGATCACTGGTCTGCTCCAAAGAGCAGCAATGACCCTTGCAGCTCTCTCCTACCCACCGTTATCCAGATGGTGCCCCAACAATTCAGCATTCCCCAAATATTTCCCAGCATGGTCTTAAAAACAGCTAAGCCAAATAACCTCCTTAAGCACCAGTCTAAATTGCATCCTAAATCACATCCGCTGCCCTGTGGGCAGATGGGGAATAAATACTGACACCACTGGAAAATGCTTCCCATTCCACATCTCCAGAGGGCAAAGAACAGTCCCCACATCAGATCCCATCTAACAGATGAGGGTTGTCTCGATCTGACCGATGGCAAATGAAACTGGGTAACTTATATGGAGAAATAGTTATAGCCATTCTTGAAGTGTGGGTGTTCCTGGAAAGGCCAGGAGGTTTAAGCACTTTCCTAAATCAAAGGCTTTGCCCCCACCCTGTCCACCAGAGAAGAAAAAGGAGCAGCAGGAATGTACCTTGGTGAGCTCCTGAGCGTTGGCCAGGTTGTCCACGGCGATGGCCAAGAAGACATTCAGCAGAGTATCTGTGAGCAGCTAAGGATGCACAAGCCGTGTGTTAAGGACATGTGTGTCTGCAGCTACCCAGGGCGGGTGGCCCTGCTGGCTCCTCACCAGCTCAGCCAAAGGCACAAACTCCTCACCCATCCCATATAAACAGCCCTCAGTGCACTTCCAGACAGCTCCTTCTCTGCATTTGGGATGCCCAGCGCTGCCAGGTGTGTGTGGTGGGTCTCCCTCAGCCGGGAGCAGGGGAAGGAGCGGCGGGTGGGGAGGAGGATGCCCCCAGAGAGGGTGAGGAGACGGGGTTGTCACCACTGAAAGCACAGCAGCCCGGTGGATACAGTTTCCAAACAAGGTGAGGACGATGAAGTAGATGGAGGACCACATCCCTGAGCGAACGCCTCCCTGGGAGCGGATGCCGTTGTACATCACCTCGTTCCAGTCCTCCCCTGTCAGGATCTGCAGGAAAACAACACAGCAGCTCTGTCACCTGCACATTCCCATCCCCTGGACAGCCCCCTCATCTATCCCACCAACACACAGGAGCCAAGTACGGAGACCCTGAGCAGTGGATAACCCAGCTTTACAGCTGCAGCACCTGAAGGAGATCCCACTGGACACTGCTGAGGGTTTAAAGTCTCCTCAGAAGAGTTTTGAAACTCTCCATCTTCTCTAACAGAGGCGGAAGAGTTTCCATCTCTTACCACCCACTTTGCTACACAGAGCGGGAGGAAGCAAGTTAAACCTAACAGCTGATAAGGTTACAGGGAACAAGAGAGGAACTTGTTTGGTGTAAAAAGCCCCTTTCAGCCATGGGGACCTGAGCAGGTGGTTCCAAGCCCCTTTGGTTGTGTCTCCTTGCAGCCCAGCCCTTACCTGAAACACCGTCATGATGGCAGCAGGGAAAGTGTCAAAGTTGGCCGAGGGTGTCCCATCCATGAAGTTAAACCTGGAAGGGGAACCAGGTGAACATAAATGGGATGAAATGCCAAGGTCATCAACCCCCTGACTGCTGTGCTGTCAGCTCTCTGGGGTTTAAGGAGGACCTTTCTCCACTCCTAAAAAGGTCTCCTGAGCATTTGGTGCCAGAGCCCAAAAGGTCTCCTGGCTAGAAGGACCCACACAGCCCAAAGGCACCCCTCGAGCAGGGATTTTTGTGTGGGAGAAGCACCACTCTTAGGAGCAGACTGAGGGGGAAGGCTACATCTTCCTGGGTACCTAAAGAGGGTGTCATCACTTGGCTTTAACACCAAGGAATTCCTGTTCCTCAGCCTTGAAACCACCTACCTGCCTCCGAACAGCTGCATTCCCAGCAGGGCAAAGACTACAATGAAGAGGAAGAGGAGGAAGAGCAGGCTGATAATAGATTTCATGGAGCTCATCAGCGAGACCACCAAATTCCTCAGGGATGCCCAGTACCTGGAAAACAGAGACATTGCTGGAGCACTCACAGTGATGCTGACACCATCAGCTGGAGAGCAGGAGTGACTGGATCTGGGCTGCAGCCACAGTCCGAGACAAAGGATGGCAGGCGCTGACGGCTGGTACGCACTTGGTTATTTTAAATATCCGCAGGAGACGAAGGGCTCGTAGGACACTGATCCCAAAAGAGGTTCCTGGTCTGAATATAGCCCAAACCACTTCGAAGATGCTTCCCACTGTGACCTGAGAAGCAGACACAGCCATGAGTCAAAGACAGGCTCAGGATGGGCTGTTGCAGAAAAACTTAATGCCCCTGAAGATAAGACACCAACCACCCTGTCTAAGACCTGGTGTCTCAAGCTGTCCTGGCAGAAAGGGCCCCCTGCCCACCATAAGGGCCATCCCATTCTCCCCCTGGATGCCTTGCATTGCAGACCCCTGCCAAGCATCTCCCCCCCCACCCACAGCACCTCTGGGGCTGCTCACCCCACAGTCGAAGCAGTTGAAGGAAGAATGGAAGTAAAGGCGTGGCCCCATCCCGTACATCTTTAAGGACATCTCCAGAAGGAAGAGCCCAAGAAACAGGAACTCTGCATAGTCTGAAAGACAAAATCCAAGCGTGCCACCCTTGGGACACGGAGCTGTGTGGAGCATCCTGCATGCACCCACCAATTGTACCACACAACACCACAGAGATGGGACAAGTCAAGGACCACACTGCATCCCCAAGCTCTCAGGGTCTGGGATGAGGAAATCTTATCTGTGAGTAGCTAAATCACATGTAACAGAGCATCAACCCCATGAGTTAATCAATCTCAGGGGTTGGAGAGGACCAGAGATGGCCAGCACGGAGCAGAGCAGCTCTTCAGCATTAAACCACTGTGTCTGAGGAGTCTGCAAAGGCATCAACCACACAACACTGTAGAGGAGTATTATCAACCTGGATTAAAATCATTGCATGGCTGGAACTTGGCCAGGGAAGCCGAGCCGAACAGCCAAGAGCCAGTGAAAAGCCTCTCCAGCTATTTCATGAGCATTTAGCAGGCAAGAGCCTGGCTCTTCACCTTGTCCAGAAGATGCTTCTCACCACGACCAGCTGCCGTGCCACACCGCAGCGTGCTGGGATCCCAGCAGGCCTGAGCACACTATTGCAGATTTGGGTAGAGCTGGTGCTTGACAGGGACATTTTCAAGGTGAGTGAGAGTAACACGGCTGAGGAAGCAGCACTGTCCCCACTGCCACAGCTCAGGAGTGACGCGTGGCTGCCGTGGGGCTGACCACGCTGCTCTGCAGTTAGCCCACGCTACAGAGGACAGGGCTGCAGTGCTCCCAAGACTCAACTTGGTGCCATGGCCAACGGTGGGCTCAGGGAGGCCTCAGTAACTGGTTTCAGGCTTGGGATCCCCATGCCATGCTCTGCACCAAAATTTTAACCTGGGAGTTCTCCCATGACCAGTCCCATCCCTGCAAACTCACGCCTTTCCAGCAATTGCTTGTGGGCATGCAAAGGTGGCTCTCCAGCAAGCTTTACATCACCACTGTTCACAATTTTGGGATAAGCCCCACTGAGACTGGCAGTCTGTTTCTCTCTCTTCACAAACACACCAGACCTGACAGGCATGAGGCCAGTACAACTTCTCCATGTTTGCTCACAGGGCTGAGACAGCCCTCAGTGGCCACGGAGCCAAGGGCAAAGCTGAATTAAATATCTGTACGTGGTCATTTGTTACCAACAGTGAATGTAGCTGAGGTTATTCCCCACCCAGCTCCACACCAGCATGACTATAGTGGGACTCATCCCTGTGTGCCTTGAGGCAAGGAGTGAGGGAGTGCTGCAACCTCCAGCACTGGAGATAAGAGGGTTTTTTCCTGCCCAGGCAGAGCTCTCCCACCAACACAAAGCCCAGGGACTCACAGAGGAAGTGGGTGAGCCAGGCTGGCTGGTTGTGATGGACGATGGCCACGCAGGCAGTGTTGAGAGCCACCAGGCTCAGGACGATCCAGTAGAAGACCTGGGATTTCACCATGTGGCGAACGGAGATGCGCAGGAGTCGCTCCTTGTGCCGCAAGTAGGAGGCACCGTCCACTCTGGCGCCTTTGAGGCCAGAGTGGCTCAGGGGGTTACCTAAAGGAAAAGAAGGGGAACAAGGAGTTGGATGCTCCAGCCTTCCCTGCAACATGAGACAGGACAGATGCTCACGGACATTGCTCTCTTGGGTCACAACTTATCCGGACAGTTTTTATGTGGCACAGGGGGCAGCAGGAGGTTTGCTAAACTAGCAGAGATGGCTGATCTGTGACAGTCTCCACGTGACTCTGGCAACTCAAACAGCTGGCAGAGGTGGGGGGAAAGCAAACTGCAGACTGCACTGACCCAAGGTTGGATGAAGGGGTCTCCTCTGTGCCAGCCTCCGCTCGCCCACGGAGGAGATGTCGACACAGTGCTCGTCACTCGAGTCACGGTTCATGGCGTCCGTCCGGTTCCGCTTGATGGTGGCTCGCCTGAGCACTGGAGGGGAAGAGGAATGGCTGTTGGATCTCAGTGGCCCAACTCTGACAGTAGCCAGCTCATTGGACCATGACCTAGGGATCAGCACTCAGGTCTGGTAACAGGATGGAGAGACACAGGTGATCCTAGCTCAGAGCTGTCCCTTGTGTGGGATCAGACACCTCTCGGCCTCCACACTCTCTCAGGGGTTATGCTGTCAGTCCAGCTCCCCACAACTCTCTCTTGGGCTGCAGACCCCACTGGGGAATCCCCAAACCTCCCAACACAGCTGGAGGGTCTCAGTCTCCAGCTATAGGCAGGCAGGAGGAAGGGCAGGCAGATTTTAAGGGCATTGCTTGTCTTACCTTCTAAGGCTGAGGTCCCCGAGTTTTTGTTCTCTTCAGCCAGCATGACTTCCTCTACGCAAAACACACAGTTCAGCATCAGGAGACAAGACACTGCCAGATGTCACTGTCCTTGTACTTAAGCACTTTCCCCAGTCCAGAGGCTGGCTCTAGGTTGCAAACTCTTAACAAGCATTGGTTATGTGCCCAAAAAACAAATTCTGGAGGGTGGCAAGGGGCAGCTACCAAACATTGCATCAGAAAGAAAAGTTACTTGTAATCAGCCCTTCTCCCTCCACTGTCATTAAGCCCATTGAAGAAGCAGAAAATTGTAGGCAGATCTGGGGCTCAACGACCCAGCCCAGGCTCAAAACTGAGGTCTGGTGCTCAAGTCTCATTTCAAGAGACCCATCTTTTCCAAATCTGAATGCTGGATAAAAGTGTAAACCTTCCCTTCCCAGAGCTGAATGCACTGACCTGATTCCTATGAGGAGCAAGCAAGGACATGGACCGTGGCAGTTTGGGAACCAACTCCCACAGGCTGTCACGCCTGGCTGGG
Organism: Atrichornis clamosus; assembly: GCA_013400975.1. Classification (NCBI taxonomy): domain Eukaryota; kingdom Metazoa; phylum Chordata; class Aves; order Passeriformes; family Menuridae; genus Atrichornis; species Atrichornis clamosus. The sequence goes on along the minus strand of WBMZ01009352.1, from coordinate 114,499 downwards.
TGTCAGCAGGAAGCCTGGAACCTCCACCACCCCCAGCCCTTGCCCAGGTCCAGGAGTCCCGAGGTAGGAACCAGTAAGTGCATCCCCTCCAGATGGCTCCAGGAGGAGATGTAACTGGAAAACCACTCTCACTGTTCACTGCTCTCCTTCCCCACTGCCCACCACTGCAGGGGACTCCAGCAAACGCCAGGAGAAAGGAAACCATGGCAGAGCAAGGCTGACAGCCGTGTTGCTCACAGCCTCCCTGGAGGTGTAACACACCTCGTGTTCAGAATGTGACAGTTTCATGCCACAGAACACGAGGTTTCACCAGAGGCTGCTGATGTCCTTGCCTGCAGCCTGGCGGGACCATCACACCAAGCTCACCCGTGCACCCAGCATCACCATGTGAGCACCTGAGCTGCTCTGGGACTCAGGGATTCCTCGGATTCCTTTTTTACCGCCACCACCCCACACGGCCAGCAGTCTGTGGTGGCCACTGTCCCCCTGGGCCCCCAGGCTTTACCCGCTTTGTCTATCCATGCCCGGTAGCCGTTGAGCTCCCGCTCAATCTGCTGCTGCCGCCGCAGCTTCATGAAGGCTCGGCGGTTCTCCACGCGCTCCCGCTCTTTGGCAAACTCCCTGGGAATGAAGGGCAGAAGGGAGGGCTGAGAGCAGGGCCGAGGGCCGGCGGGAAGCCCAGGGTGCTGGGGAACCACGGCACAGGAAGCAGGGACCAAGGTGAGTGTTGGGGATGCACACAGCCATCCCCAGCCAAAGCGTGGCCGGGAAATGGGCGGATGATCAGGGAGGAGAAAAGGAAGAATGGATGGATGTGAGCAAACCCCCTGCTTGATTGCTCAGCCCTGCTGCTCCAGCTGGGAGCTGCTGCCATTCAGGGAGGATGCTCCCAGTGCCATCCAACTCCAGAGCCAGCTCAGCTTCTGTGTGTCCCTTCAGGGAATCAAAACTGGGCACTGTGAAGAGGCAGTGAGGGGATGGAGGAGGGCAGGTTCCGTCCCCTGCCTTTACCTCCCCCTCTGAATCCTCTTCCTTTTCAATCTCTCCTTGGAGTATTTTCCCAGGACTTGAGACATCCCTGTTGCTCTCCTATGGATCTCAGTGTCTCACAAGAGCTGTCCAGGTGTGATGACCAGCACAGAGGCTGCTGGCTGCAGTTTCCTGGCCCTTCCCTGAGTCCCAGCATCTACATAACTCCAGCCACATCCCAGTCCCAGGATGCTCCAAGGAAAGCGTGATTACGAACAACAAATGGCACTGTTCTCTCTGCGAGATGAACATCTCTCTCCCTGGAGACCAGCAGCAATCTCAGGCCTCAAAATATAAAAAATATTCCAAAGTACTGAAAGAGCTGGTCTGTCTGCTGCAGAGAGAGTTCAAGTTCATTACTCCAGCTGAGCTATTACACCCTTGATGCTGTGTGGGCTTTTGCATGTGTGTGTGTGCATGTGTTTGTGTGGAAAGCCCTGAATGTTCCCTCCATCTCTTGTTTAAGATCCCCAGACAATTCAAGCGTTTTTAATTCCACCCCAGGAAGGTGAAGTTTCCTGCCGCTCTGGCATTAAGTATTAAATGACTCTCCCCCTCCAGCACTGGCTTTCAGACTGAAATGAGACTTTCTTCCCAGGGCAGGGAAGCGGGAGAGAACAAAAGGCAAGGAAGAGAAAGGCAGCCTGAGTGAAGGGAAGGAGGGTGGGAGGAGATGGGGGAGAAGGAAGGACCTCCCCAGCCAACAGTGAAATGCACTCGCAGTCTTGGGCACGCCATGCCAAAACCCCTCCTTGCTCTAGCTGGAGGAAATGCAGGAGCATTTTGGCTGTGCTATCACCCCTCACCAGCCTTGGTTTGCAAATTTGGGAGGTCAAGAAACAAAAAGATGCCATTTGCAGTCAGAGTTAGAGGGGAAGTTGCCTGTCCTCCTCTGGTTTGGTCCTCTGGTCCTCCCAAGCACAGAACCTCTGCCCCACAGGCCATAACCCCATGCCAGCCTTGGAAGCACTCTTCCCAGATAGGTCCTGTAGATACAGAATCCTAGAAGCATTTGTGTTGGAAGGGACTCTAAAGATCATCTCATCCCCTGCCATGGCAGGGACACCTTCCACTATCCCAGGCTGCTCCAAGCCCTGTCCAACCTGGCCTTGGACACTTCCAAGGATGGGGCAGCCACAGCTTCCCTGGGCAACCTGTGCCAGGGCCTCATCACCCTCAGAGGGAAGAATTCCTTCCCAACATCCTATCTAATCCTGCCCTCCGGCAGGGGGAATCCACTGCTCCTTGTCCTGTCCCTCCATCCCTTGTTCAAAGTCTGTCTCCAGCTCTCTTGGAGCCCCTTTAGGTACTGGAAGGGGCTCTAATAAGGTCTCCCCAGAGCCTTCTCTATTCCAGGCTGAAAAACCTCGACTTGTCTGCAACCAGGAGCACTTGGGAAGCTTCCTCTGCTTTACACCAGCCAGGAATCTGGCCACTCTGCTGCCTCCTGCTTGCCCATCCCTCTGTCTTCCAGCTCCTGTGCTGAGGCTGGTGCCTCCTTTTGCTGCATGGCAAGAGAAGCCATCATCATGTGCCGACAATAAAAGCCAGCCAGAAGGACCAGCTGAGCCTCAAGCCAACTTTTCCTGGAGAAGGGAATGGGGGCGCTGGAAAAGGTGCTCATCAAGCAACATTTCCCCCCTGCCCAACCTTTTGCTCATGGAGCACTAATTTGCAGGAAGCTGGTGCCACACGCACTCAGGGACAAGGTCTGTGCAGCTGCGGCAGCATCTCCGAGGGAGTCACTTCCCACTCATTTGATCCCTAATGGAGCTTAATTGCTTTTGTCCATTAGAAGGAGGAAGGGGTGGCAGAAAGGGGAGGGGAACAAAAAAGTTAATCTCAACTTAATGAATTATTACATTTCAGAGAGACACGTTCCCGAGCAGGGCAGCAGCGGGGGCTGGTGACATCTGAGAGTGGGTAGGCGATGCTGACAGATCAAGGATTGCTCAGAGCCAATTTGCAGCAGCGGGTAGAGATAATACTGTGTGTGAGTGAGAACAGGGCCAGCCATGGTGACTGACAGCCGCTTGGGAAGGCTCCAAGTCACAGGCAGGGCAGCCTCGCATCGCCGACAGAGCAGGCGCTGCTTCCCGTTGAAGGGCTCCCGCTGTCTTGGGGTTACATTGCCAGGGACAGCCCAATTTTGCCTTGCAAAGAGCCCAGGGTTGTGCTGCCCCAGGAGATTGCACAGTCTCCACTGTTTGCCCACCTGGGTCTTCTGGCCCCACATCCTGATGGCCCCAGCACGAAAACACCCATCCATGACAGCAGAGCTCCATGGTGCCAACCCCGTGTCGGTGCAGCCCTTCTCCGCCCAGCCAAACTCAAGAGGCCAGTGCTGAAGGCCATGGTGGGATCTGGGGACCAGTGTGCCATCTTGTCCTCCTGCTCACAAGGGCACCCCGTGCCCAGCCCTCTGGGGCGACTGGAGCACAGACAGTTCACTCCTCCTCTGCCTGCAAATTCTCCTCTACAGCCTCGGCATTCCCCTCAGGTGGCCTGCGAGCATCTCTGCTCCTGGCAGGAGACCTCTGGGGACACCACCACGCTCAGCCACCTTCCTCTCCGGGTCCCCACAGCCTCCCTCACACCAGGGAAGTGATGGTTTTATTGCAATGTTGTGTTCTGCTCTAAGGACTGGAAAGCCCAGGTTTGGTTTTAATGGGAGAACCACCCATGTGGAAGCATCCAGCTTGAAAATGGGGCCCCTTTTTTGAAAAACAACCAGCCAACCAAACACAAGTAAACAGGGAAAAAAACCCAAACAACCAACTACAAGAAAACCAACCAAAAACCCAGTTAAGAAAAGAGAGTATCACAGATACTGCAACCCACTTTTCTACTTTTTCGACCGTCTTTGAGTCCAGAGCAGGTATATAGAGCTAGTCACATCAATATCGCCTCCATGCTTTGAAACAACAAGCCAACCATCTTCAAACCTGGCAATTCACCACCCTTTGCCACTACAAAAGAAGCCTTCAACAAAACAATTACCAAATCAGTCTTAAAACAACTCGAGGCAGGAAGGATAGGATGGAAAGCAGAGAAATACTGGATTACACGCCAAGGATGAGGCAGCAGCACCACACTGCTATGGAAAAGAACCGAATATAATGGGATGCATAACATGAAAGACCATCTGTAAGACATCAGGTAATACTACTGCTCTTCTCAGGTCTCAGCTCGTGGTTCCACTTCAGGTCTGAGCACCACAATCTGAGGAAAAACTGCCTCCAGAAGGGTGTCAGAGAAGGTTATAGGACAGAACTGACAACAGACGGTGTGGAAAACACAGCTGAGGCAGTTGCAAACCAGGGGGATCAGATGGTATTTACCCAAGAGGTGTAAAGGAACTGAAGTGAGAGTGTTGAACTGACTGCGCAGTCTGTAACCTGGAGGCTCGACTTAAACAGACGGTGACAGGCAGAACTGGCACTGCAGACTGGGATTATTGCGCCGAACCCGTGGCAGAGGCAGGAGCAGGGTGTCCAAAAGCCACAAAAACCTCTGCAGGGAGAAGATGTACTTCACAGGCCTGCTTTGAAGGAGACAACAAGTTTTTTGGCAAAGGGTAATTGCTTAAGATCACTTGAACCGCCAAAGGCAGGGAAGATTCAAGGCCAGGCTGGATGGGGCTCTGAGCAACCCGGCCAAAGTGAAGATGTCCCTGCTCATTGCAGCAGGCTCGACCAGATGGCCTTTAAAGGTTCCTTCCAACCCAAACCATTCTACAATTCCTTAATGAGGCTGTGTTGTCTCACAAAAGTCTTCTACGAAGCACTAAGAGGTGAAAAGAAAGGATGCGAAGAGAAAGGCAGACACAAACATGCTGTTTCTTGTACTCCCTCTCCCTGGTGGCCGCTAGCTTTGCTCACGCCCGTGTCCTTGGGCGGGAGTTACGTGTCACCGCGGTGTGACAAACCTGCAGTGGGAGCGCACAGCTGACGGTGCTGAAGAGAGAGCACATTTATAGAGCTCTGGCAGTCACACGAGCTGGGGAAGGAAAAGCTGACAAGCTGTTGGTGACAGCGCATGGTAAAACGGGAAGGAGCTGGGAGATACCAGCCCTGAGATTACCCATTACATCACTGCCCCAGTTAAGAAGGGGCAGATGCTGATGGTTACACAGCTTGTGATTGTCCACCTGGATTTCTCCAAGGCCAGGTGTGCTGATGACATCAAACTGAGTGGGGGAAAGGGATATTTCAGAAGGGAGAACAATCCTGCAGGAAGACCTGGATAGGCTGGACGAGTGGGCTAACAAGAACCTGATGAAGAGAAGCTGTGGCTGCCCCATCCCTGGAAGTGTTCAAGGCTGGGCTGGATAGGGCTTTGAGCCACCTGGTCTAAAGGGAGGTGCCCCTGTCCACACCATGGGGGTTGGAATGAGATGGTGTTTACAAGGTCCCTTCCAACCCAGGCCACTCTGTGATTCAGGTGTAAGGTCTTGGACATGGGAAAACATAATCCAGGAGGGTAGCACAGGCCGGGATCTACCCAGCTGAGGAGAAACTCTGTGGAAAGGGACCTGCAGGTCATGGTGGGCACGCTCAATAAGAGTGAGCAGTGTGCAGCTGCAGCAAAGAAAGCCAGCAGGGTGCAGGGCTGCATCCACGAGGGCAGCACCAGCAGCCACCAACACTGTAGTTGTAGACTCTCAATTTCAGCATTTTTCCAAGGATAACACCACCAAGGTTTGTATTGCTGTCCCCACTGCCCAGAGAACTCTGTTTGTCTGCAGTGCTGCACCAATGGCAGCAATAGCACAGCTAGCCCACGCTGGAAGCAAGCTGCAGAAGGGTGGCAGAGGGTCTGGCAGTCCCAGCAGTAAGAGCAGAGATGGAAGCTCAAGATTGTGTTTTACTCTTATCAGGCAGGGCTGGCATGAGCAGCAGCTTCACTGCTTCAAGAGCCCCGGGCTTTGTTCACAATCACTCCCACTGGCTCATGCAGTGCTGGAAAAATGTCACTCCTCCCCTTCCCTCCTATGCTCCAGTTTTTATCCTCTGTAAGCAGAGAATATCTTTATAGTCTCCTTCAGCACGCAACAGCAATCTGCAGATGAAAGGTGCATGGCCAGTACTGCAGGTGAGTTATAGCACAGAAAAAAAAAAATCACCGATTTTCAACCTTTCATCACATTAACTTCCCAGGAACTTCCAAGCACTCTAATCGAGGCCTTCAACATAGATACAATGGATTCAGAACCAGCCATCAAGTGTGAAACCCGCAATGCCAGTGCTCAGTGCATAGCTCTGCCGCTGCAAAACAAACGAAGAGCAGCCTACGGTGCTCAGAGAACTGATAACCCCACGGGAGTCCTGCCAGCTCCACCCAACAGCAGTGCCCAGCAGCCCCTTGCAAGGGTGGAGCTGCTCACGGAGGAACCAAAGCCATCCACCCAGTCAAACTGCTGCAGCCGCGGCCACAAGACTTTGTCACCAACCAGGAGGACGGAAATTGCAACAATCTGGCACAAACGACTCCAAAAGCAACCTGTGAGGAAGAACTGTCCGCTGAGTGCTTTGCCAAGAGGATCAAAACGGAGCCTTTTTACCCACAATCCGCAGACCACAGGCAGTCCACGAGCAGATCTGCAAGGAGGCACGAATAAGAGCAATTCTGAAGCACTGGAGACATGCTGGCAAATAATTTGCCAGGAGAAATCAAAGGGGAAAGTCACCAAGTCATCTTTTCGTTGTGGATTTTTTTTATTTTTTTTTTTAATCCTCCCCCAGCTGGCTGTAAGAGGAGTCATTATTCCCTGTAAGACCAGAGGATACAGCACGGCAGCCTCTCGTCAGGCTGCTTGCCTGCACAGGGCTTGGAGGCCCGTGGCAGAAAGGGGGCCCAGCAGAGCACGGCAGAGAGGCACTCGTTGAATATGGATGCCCACCTGCCTGCTGAAGAGAGATGAGGGTCCCGAAGGCCCCTCTGCTTTGCCCGTGTTCAAACAGCGCGGCGATGACAAAAGAGCTTCCCCAGAGCGAAGTGAGGAGTTCCTCACCCGGCCAACGCGCAGCCCGTGGTGGTGCTGGGGACTCGGGAGGGGTGCCACAGCCCCCTCCCTGTGACACCCACACCTCCATCCAAAAGTGATTGCAGCTGCTGAGTTCCCAAACACAACACGAGTGCAGGCATCTCACATCTCATCTGAGCCACTCCTTGAGATCCTGCAGCCGTTCAAGAAAAAAGCCAACGTGATTCTTCCAAGCTTTCACGCTTCCAGCTTGGGATTTCTTGGGCACAGAATCACAGAATCATTAAGGTTGGAACAGCCTGCTAAGGTCCTCGAATCCAACCACTAATCCAGCACCACCGTGTTCACCACTAAACCACGTCCCTAAGTGCCATAGCCATACATTTTTTGAACAATTCCAAGGACAGTGATTCCACCACTTCCCTGGGCAGCCTGGTCCAACACCTGACCACTCTTACAGCAAATAAATTTGTTTGTTGACATCTTGCTGTGAGCTCACGATCTCCCCACAAGCTTCCCTGCATTGTGGTGGTGTGTCCCCCACTTTCCACTCCATGAACCTTCGAGACATTAATCCTCTTCCCAGTGTTTTTGGCTTCAAACCACTCAAACGTGTGGGGCCCAGGATTTTGCGTAGAGCCAGCAGAAAGAACCCTGTCTCCATTGAAAATGTACACTTGTTCCCTCAACACCCTTATTATTAATTGCTATAAAACTTAATTTTATTCATCGTTTGTTATGCATCCAAATTGGATGGGGAAAAAAATTCAAATTAACTGAAGTGAAAAGATTTCAGAAGATGGTACAGAAGGCTCCTGAAGGAACTGAAGAAAACTCTCGAGAGACTGGGAATGCAGTGCTAACCCAACCTGAAAGAAAGATCTTAAGACAAAGAAATCTTGCCAAATTGATCCTTTAATTATAACATTAGTCGTTTCTTTCAAAGGCTTAGTGTAAGAGCTGGGGGTGGGGGGCAGAAAAGACTTAAAGGGAGAAAAGACTTAACATCACCAGGATGAGTGGAAGCAATTAGGAGGATTTAAATTACTCTCTTGTTTGGTACAAGGCAGATAGATTTCATTTTTCTTGCCATTGTGCTCGACTTCTTGCTCTGCCATCAGCTTCCAGAGGTCTTCTTCCTGGCTGGCCCAAGGGCCCAGTCTTCCCAGGTCAGGCAGCATCCCCTTCCACTCTGCATCCACTCAGCTATTGCTGCAGACCACAAATACCAGTGATTATAACAGCTCTGGCACCCTGGAGAGGAGCTGGAGATAGAAGACTGGATAGAGGAATGGAAGCCCTCAAAAGGAGGATGATGCTGCAATGAATGGAGGAGGGTGATTGCAAACCAAATTTTTTCTGCAGAGGCTGTGGAAAAGGAGGTGGAAAAGAGTCAAAACGCAGCCTGCTTGGTACTGGAAGCTTTGCATGAGTCCTCAGGAAGCTATGCATGAGTCCTCAGTGCTACACCTCCAAGTATGGCTTATTTTTCATCTTCACTCTTTCATCTTCTGGCTCCCAGTGACAAGCTGGACACAAGCCATCTTCTTGCCAGGAGGGGCAAAGCAGACAGGGCCTCTGCAGTCACTGGGACAGAACACGTCCTAGAGACCGTGGTCACTCCTGGGGTGGCACTGGCAGCACGACACTGGCAGCGGGGACAGGGCAGCGTGGCTCTCACCGGGTCTCTGCTCTTCTGGAGACAGCCTGAACACACATATCCAAATTGTTTTACATGACAAACAACTGAGGAAAAAAACCCCAAAACTCAATAATTTCACCAAAAAAGAGGGAGAGCAGATCTTAGCAATTCTCCACCATGGAGCACGTGCCACTTCTCAGGCCACAAGGCAGCAAGCATCAGGTAGAGAACAGCGTTTCAGCGGATGCTCCATCCTCACTCCCACTGACTCTCTTCTGCCAGGATTATTTCAGGAGCTTGTGTAGCTTTAAAAGCTGAGCAGTCACATCTCCCTGGGCTTCGTATCTCCCTGGGCTCCATACCTGCTCTCAAAGAGGAACAGGGCCAAGTTGTTGGGTTTTTTTTTCCTGCTTTCAGTCAGAATTAATTGATCCGTAATTGCACCCATAGAGGGGGAAAGTTAACAGACACAGTAATAATGCCAAAGCTACAGCAGAACTGGCTCTCCAAGCCCCTGCCTGGAGCAGCTCCATCTCCTCTTAATAGCATCGCATGCGATTCCAGTGCGTGTGTGCCTGTTCGTATTTAGGGAGAAAAGCTGAGGAGCCTCGGTATGATGAAAATCATTTCTTTTCCTCTCCCACATACTTTGTGCTTAAGGAGCAGATGGATCCAGGCTGTTTACATCACAGAGGTCATGCCTCAGCTTAACAGTTGGGGAACTGACTGTTGGGAGAGATGCTCATCGCAACCAGAAGATTGCTAAATCTGGGCTCCGGCAAACTTCTGCTGGTGGCAAATTAAACATACAAATGTCCTCCTGCAGCCTCTTTGCATTTGGGACCTACCTCGGGAGCTCCACTGCTTCCCCAAAGAGAGTGGCTGCCGAGATGAGGTGAGGGCAGAGGCAGCTCGGCAGCAGTTCCTGAGCGGGAACTTTGAGGAGAATGCCGGAAATCCCAAGTGGACCTTGTTATTCCCTGATGCAGCTGGTGCAGTTTGCAGGCAACGTGGGGACAGGTTTCTGCAAGCAGGCTCCCAGGGCTCACTGCTGCACCCCACGTTAACACAGTGGCCATGATTTCAGTGGAGCACGGCCCATCTTCCCACAGAGCAGTGGTGTAACCACCACAGAGAGAATTCCTTCGAGTGGAGGTGTTTCCATGGAGCTCATTGCCAAAGTGACCATCTCCTCTCAGTGCAGCACAGCCACGGGACATGTGGGGGTATCCAGCCAGGCTCTGCCTGTCCACCCAGCTCAGAGCTGGGCAATGGAGAGGTCACCCCTCCCCTCCCACAGCAGAGCCAAGTACTCTCTTTCAGCACAAGACGATTGCAGTAAGCATTAAAAACAGGAAAAGCTCAGCAAACAGAGCAAGGAATGAAGCCCTTCTTGCTGCAGTCAAGGACATCCATTGTTTTTGTGCAGAAGTACCTTCTCCCACCTTGGGTCCTACCCCTCCATGGCTCCAGCACCAGCTTTGGATGTTTCACCCCACTGAGGTACTGCATCCACCGAGCCACAGAGGATGTGGCCATTTCCAGGCAGGAGGACACGCACGGTGGCCTTGCCGAGGAGCGGCAGAGCCCAGCTCGCCACCTCCGCTCACCCCGCTCAGCCCTCCAGGGAGCTGAGCAGTCCTGCTTTTCCCTGGATCTCTGGCACGCCACGAGAGCATCTCCATTGCCAATTAGGCCACCCACCCACTTGCATCCTTCCCCAATACAAACCCTATTAGCAATAAACAAACAGTCCAAATGCCAGCCGGTGTCTGGGAAGAGTCCTAGACAACTGCATCCAATTCAGCAGGCATGGAAACAGCTGCCTCGGGCAGTCCAGGTGCTGGGAAGCACCAAGATGGACCAGGGAATGGCGAGGCATTCCACCAGCCCTCTGTGGTCCTCTGGCCAGTGTCTGGCTTGTGTACTCAAGCTGTTTTCAGCATCGCACCAGCACCAAAAGCCTCAGTGTCCACACAACACTGACACAATTCAACATTGTAATAGGGGGCTTTCCCAGCTGCTGAGCCCAGGCTTCTTAATTTTCCTTCTCCAGGCTTTTGTAGGAAACCTCCTGCTTGACACAAAGACCCAGGTGGACTTTGCTTAAATGCCCAAGCTGGACGAGACATAAGAAATTCAAACTCCACCCAACACCGCTTGAACGTCTTCAACCCCCAAAAGAACTCCCTCTCTGCAAGGCAATGTGAAGCCCTTCTTATGGCCTGTCCCCAGAGCCCCTGGACTCAGTCAGACCCCAAAATGAGAGCTGGGGAAATTCAACCCACAAACAGACCCTGAAGAAGCCCAACATGCCTCTCCAGAAACTCCTGAAACATCATCACACTTGAACTCCCAGGGACACTCAGGATGGGGACAGAGGTGACCAGGGCCATTCTCCACCTTCATCCCTGCATGTACGGGCTTTCCATCTGGACAAATCAGTGCCAAGATTAATTTTCCTTTTTGACATGATGGGAAATTAGCTAAAAAACGACCTGCTGCAGTCAGAACAGAGGAGCCCACATCCCCCTCCCAGTGCAGGAGACGGCACGCTCTCCCCGTGCACCAACCCCTGCCAGCAGTTGAGGATGTGCTGATGCAACCATAGTTCACTGTCATGGAGACAAGAAACCTTTTTGTCTCCAAACCCAGCTTAATGGCTTGGATTAAAACCCTCTTTCCCCTGGGAAGTGCAGAACAGGGATAGCTGCATTGTCCCTGCTTCCCTGGCTTGTCCACGTGCACTCCAGGCACCCCTACCCTCAGCAGTGGGCACCCCCATCAGTGCTGGGCACATCCTCCTGGTCACAGCACAGAGGTGCCCTGAATCACTCCCAAACCCATCCCAACTCATGCACACCCCACTACAAACAACCTGAGCTCGAACACATTTTCATAAGGTCCTCATAAGGTCCTCCCGTGTCTCCCACCTCTCGCAGGTCCCAAGCAGCCAGAAGATCCCCCTGACCATTTCTCACAGGTGACCAAAACCACGAGCTCTTCAGCAAGGTGAAATATCAGTACTAATAAATATTTTCAAGGCTTTCCCCTTCCCAGCTTCCCAGGGGGAGAAGGAACCAAGCACAACCAGGGAGCAGTCCCTTGCTGCGGGACAGGCAGGCGTGGAGGGGATGGAGGGACACAGCAATACTGGGACCAACCTCAGGGCCCAGAAACGTGTGACAGGCACAGCCCAGAGGGGAAGGACCACATCTCACTTACCCTGACAGCACTCCCAGGACAAGGTTGAGGACAAAGAAGGACCCAATGATGATGAGGGGGATGAAGTACAGCCAATTCCAGGTGGCTCCTAAGGCATCATTGGTCTGGAGGGGAAAGAAAAAGACACACATGATGTTCCCTCTAACATCAGCAACAGGGCAGAGGGAGGGTGTGGTGATTCTCCCTCCAGGCTGACCACACCATCAGGGTGACATGGCCAAGCGTTGCTGGGTGCCCTGCAGGGGAGCTCCTCACCAGAAGAGCCCTGATTCCCCTGGGCATCCTGCACCAGCCATTCTCTCCACAGTCTCCAGCCCTCGTTGGGCAGAACCGCTCTCCTCTGTCTCCTCCGACCCTCCCAGCAGAGACTGTAAGACACTGGTATACCTGGAGGTGCAGGGTTCTGCAGCCCCAGGCTGGGGTGCTGAGGGCGAGGGGCCTCCCTGAGCACATTTTCCCCAGCAGTTTAATTCAGTGCTCCCCTGCACATCCACTGGGATGGGGCAAAGCAGCCCTGCAGCAGCACAGATTTATAGGGTGCCTTAAAAGCAGGGAAACTGGAGTCTGAAAAAGAGGCAGCCAATGTTTGTCCCTTCATTCACAGTGGGAAACCTTCAAATGAGCATTTTGCTGATGGCATTATTGCTAGTACCTTGCAGACACCCTCCCACCCCGGGTACACCCCGCAAAGCCAAGGCGCTGAGATCAGAGGGGAGCTCTGAGCACAAGGCACAGCTGTGAAGGCTCCTGACAAGCCCTGCTCAGTACCTCCAGACATTAATTCAGCAGGGGTTTTAATAAAGCCGTGCCCCTCTGTCCCTGGCAGCCGCCTCCCAGGCCCCATTTGTCCTCTGGTGTCAGGCACGGTGCGCATGACGCCGGGCTGGAGGGTGATGCGGCAGAACGTGACTGTCTGGGGGAGGTGGTATCAATCTTCTTGCAATGAAAGACTCTTTCTCTTTTCTCTCTCTTCCCCCCTCTCCCTGTGCTAATTAAGCCCTCATCTTCATCTGAGTCATTGGCACCACGTCTCCTGGTCGGCCAGTGCAGGAGCTGAGGCTCTTCAATGGGAGAAGTGCAATTCCAAGGGGGAAAGAGAGACACTGGTCTGGAGTCTTCCTCCAGTGACCAAGGCATCAGTGGGAACTTCAGCTGGGTGTCCCCATCACCCTGACACCAAGCCCAGGGCAGGAAGGGTGACACCAGCACACCCCAACACAGGCATTGCCCACAGCACTGGGACAGGGGATGCTGTGGGCAGAGACCTCAGTGACAGGGAGCACCGGGCACACAGCAGCAATAGGGGCTTTGAGGTTGGGAAAGCACCTGGAATGACGCCCTGCCCTCCTCCTTTGGCACTGGGGAAACCACACACATATTCTCAAGATCCTGCTCTTTTCAAGAGCCCCAGTTCACCTCCAGCCTCTTTCTTTAAGGCCACGGGAGAAGCAAGCACAGGAAGGAGGGAGTGATGCATGGGAATCCCGTACAGCTGATGTTCATCCCAGCCCTCCAGAGACACTCAGGCCACTGTGCTCGGCTCCAGCAGCACCATTTGCCATGGCATCAGTCTTCAAGGCATCGAGCTTGGCTGAGCTTCAGCTCCCTGCCAAGATGCCACTGGGTACCTGCCACTCCTGTCAGGATTGCTCGCCTTTGAAACTGGCTCCTGCCCAAAAAACACAGGCTTTCCCCGAGGTCCTTGTTACAGGGAATGCAGAACAGACAACCTCCTTTCCTCCAGAACAAGACATCTTCCCCCAGAACTGGGCCATCACCACTCCTCCCTTAGCCATCTCAGCAGGAGACAGAGGGGGAGATGGGGATGAGATGTTGGAGCAGAGGGCAGTTTCCCCAGGGTTGTCAGTGCCCAGACCACCTTTTCCCTCTCCATTTTGCAGGCACAGCAAAGCTGGTGGCACTGAGGACCTCCTGCCACAGCCCCAACATAAAATTTCCCAGGGGAAATCCCAATGCTCCCTACAAACCCAGGAACTGGTGATGCCCAGTCAGGATGCAGTGGCTCCAGACCATCATTTGGTACCTGCTCAGCCACTCAGACTTCCCAAAACTCCCTATCCCCACTGGTAGCCTCCTCAAGCAGATGCTCCAGTGGCTGCTCTAATTTTCAGACTAAATTTATTTGCGGTCATTTTATACACCACTCCATTCTTTTGCCAGCACTGGCCTTTGGCTGAAATGGCTCTTTTCCTTCCTGTTTCCCATCCTGATCTATTTCTAGACAGCAATCACAGCCATCTCCAGCTTCTGCTTTGCTGGCCAAAGCAAGGTTCCTCCAGTTCTCTCTTGCCCAACTGGCTCTCCTTCCCTATTTCATCCAGCAACCCCTTCCCTGCTCGAGTCCAGGCTCAGTTCATCCTCCCTGAACACAGAAGACCTGAGTGAGCCCTGATGGGTCACACTCCATCCCTGCATGATGCTACAGAGCCTTTGCCATCCTCCCTCCTTCGTGACCCAACTGCCCCGTGGTGACTTCACGGCCACCCTGCTGCCACCCGCTCATCCTCTCCTCCTCCACACTGCTACTTCCCAGGCAGCAAGACCTGAGCTCCAAGGAGATGTCTTTGCTGCTCCTCAACGAGCACGTGGCTTTCCATTTCTCACTGCATCCCACATCTCTTCTTCCAGCCCTCAAGTGCCTCCCAGCCCAGAGTGGAAGTCTCTGTCCCTCCATCTCCGGAAAGCCACTGGATGCTGGAAGCAGGAAAGCCCATGACTCATCCATCCCCAAGGACTCCACTGGTCACTGACATTCCCTGCATCCCCTCAACACCCCCCAGCACTCCTCGCTTCCCCGCCAGCCTCGCAGAGCTCCTCATCCCCTTCCCCTCTCCATCAACACTTTCCCACAGCAAACCCTTTACTACAAGGAGCAGCTCCACAACGCTTCCAGGCCTCCGATGCCAGGTTAGCCCGGAGTGACCTACCTTTGGCAAACCCATGATTCATTTTCCTCTCTCCTCCCAAATCTGTTCCGAAATGGCATGCGATCGAGGTCAGCCTTACAGTCCTATTCCTGCCTGCCTTACTTTTCTTCCCCTCCTCCCCCCGCTTTTAAATATAGGCATCGCATTCGCTATTCTCCAGTCAGATGGTGCCTCCCCCAACTCGATGGAGCTGTTAAAAATACTTGTTACCAGACCTGCCATTTCATGTGCCAGCTCCCTCCGAGCATGGGGGGAAGCCAACCCAAGCACCCGGGCTGGTGGGTGCCATGGTCTCAGCACTGGGCCTCCGCCGTGGCCGTGTCCCTGTTCCCGGGATCCAGCCTCTTGTTGCTTGGCGTTGCCCAAAAGCTGGGGCGAAATATCCATCTCCAGGTGTCATTTCACTGTGCCTTGCTTCCATCGAGGTGGGGAACTGCTCACTGCTCCTCTGAGCCTCCTCCACGAGGTCTGTGTCAACATAACTTTTGGTGGCCCTCATAGCACTTCCCAACTTTTTCTTGGCGTCAAGAGGTAGTTGTCTTGACTGAGCAGCCTCCTTTCCCATTCCTTTGGGGCACCATTTCTTCTTGATATCTCTGTAGGCAGTAGTTCATCACCTTGGTCCACTGTGCCTTCCTATAGTTGCTTTTTTTCCCCTCTTTGCTGAAAGTATCATTTCTTGCAGAATTCAGGGTAGACACAGGGAGTTTAATCCCTAAATTATACCAACATCAACTCCTGTAATGAAGAAATTCCTGGTTCCTGTCCTTGCTCCCTGTGCAGCTGATTTGGTCACATCTCTCACCCAAGACCTTTGGGAAGGGCTTTTTATTTTTTCCTTTTGGGAAATGGAGGAGCTTCTTGACAGCTGATTTTTGCACATTCTTCCCTTCACTTTGAGATCTCCTTCTCATCATGGCACCCCCGCCAGCCTAAATCACCACTCCCCAAAATCTTCTGTGGCCACCAGACCAAGAAGCACCACACTCACACCTTGGCACAATCCATCCTGCTGCCAGGAAAACCCTCTGAGCCTATAAATGACACCACCAGGGCGTGGGAGCAGGACCCTCCTGGGGGAACAGGGCCAGCATGACAGGCCCTCACCCAGAGAAAGATCCCCCACCAGCTCCTGCTTCTCAATCCCCAAGCTCAAGGTTATTCTTTAGGCAGCCCTTGGGGTGTTTGTTTGGCTTTGGGGGATTTTTTTTTTTCCAAAGGGCAGGTAAAGGCGCAGGAAGCTGCAAAAGCAGGTCTCACTCGGGGGGCCAGAAATCTAAAGAAATCTAAATATATCCTCAAGTTGAATGCAAAGCACAAGCGCGCAGCCCACACGTCCCCTCCGGGGGGAGGGGACTGCTGTGCATGGGAACCTTCAGGATTTCTTTGCTATAGGGGAAGAGAGGTGGAAACCTCAATAAACCCCTCAAACTCAGTCTCTCCCAGCTAAAAATAAACAGAGAGTAGGTTCTGTCTGTGCAGGGTGCCTTAATGGCCACTCATGGCTCACCAGCTTGGGGAGGGGAACTGGGGACCGAGTTCTGTGGGCACCCAAAGCGTTTGGGGAGCAGCAGGATGTGGGGAGCCACTGGATTTCATTCACACAGAGATTCCTAGAATGGTTTGGGTTCAAAGGGACAGTAAAGATCATCTCATTCCAATCCCCCTGCCATGGGTAAGGACACCTTCCACCAGACCAGGGTGCTCCAAGCTGCATCCAACCTCGCCTTGAACACTTCCAGGGATGGGGCATCCACAGCTTCTCTGGGCACCCTGTGCCAGGGCCTAACCACTCTCACAGGGGATAATTTCTTCCTAATATCTAATTTAAATCTACCCTCTTTCAGTCTAAAGCCATTCCCCTTGTCCTATCAAGACCCACCCTCACTGATTCTCCAGGGTCTTGTAACAGGGCTGGGCTCCCACCTGAGGCTTTCCCTGGAGAGCAGGGGAGCTTTCTGCCTCTTCCCAGCAGATGAGTCCTGGAGACCCCCACATCCAGTTTGGCCAACCTCAGCAGCCCGCAGTGATGCCCTGTACACGCTCAGGGCCCCTCTCAAATCCCATCTGAACCAGGAAAGAGCTTCTGTGGCTTCTGTTTGAAGAGGGACTGAAAAGGCTCATGGTGACACTGGGATAACTCATGGTCACTGCTGAATGAGCTGGCTGTGCAGTGCTCAGGGGGGACAGCAGCTGTGGGGAGGTTAGAGGGAATCCATGGGACTTCCTGCAGCATGGATGGCACCATCCTGTCCTCACTGCTGACCTCTGCCAGGATCTCCTGCCCCACAGAGAGTTTCCATGGGGATCCACAGTTCTGCCACTGCAGGGCAGGGGTGGGGTGACCAAACTGTCCCGAACTGTCAGCCCGCCTCAGCTGCAGTCCTCGTGACAGGGTTTGGGCATGGTGGGGAAAGCCCGGATCTCAAGGGGCTTCCACAGCTCTTCCCAGGTGCTTGCAGAGCAGGACAGTGGGTGCAAACAGCTTCCATGATTTGTGCTCCAAATCCTTGGCTCAGCAACTCCTGATGGTCTTTGCCTGGTGGTGACACCCACCACGCCCCTGCCATGGCTGGTGGTTTCCCCTCTGTAACCCCAGCCAGCTCCTCCCTGCAGACCACAGCTGCACCCAGCTGAGAAACACACACAGGTCAGCAGTCACACATCCCAGGAAAAGGGGGAGAAAATTAATTACAAAAATACCTTACAGCGGATTCCCTGGCCTGACCAGTCCCCTCCAGCCCTCGACACCCGCTGCTGCTCTCCCCAGTGCAGTAACAGATCTCCTTCTTCCCTTTAATAGCAGTAATTGAATCTCCTGCATGCAGGGCCATGCTTCACTCCCTGCCTGGGATCCATCAGCGACCCCAGCACTGGACAAGATCTGAATGGAAATGCTTTGCTTTTCCAAATCAGGTTAATGAGGAAATTGGTACATTTCCTCTGCAGGGCCAGGACTGGCCCAGGGTGGGACACATCCTGCCACGGCCACGTGTCAGGGTCTCCAGGCAAGGTGGGCACCTCCTGCCCCATTCCCTGCCTGCAGCACTGCCCTTCAGTGGCCCCAGGATGCTCTGGGGTGCCAGGGGCAGGCAGGAATCCTGCCAGAGGGGCACCCAGCACAGACTGTGGCATGTGGGCATGCTTCTGTCTGCACATGTGCAGGGAAGGACTGGGGAAACAGGAAAAAGACACAACACCATTCATTTTGCTGTTTTCTATGTGGAATGCAAAAAAAATGCATTGCTACAAGCATTACTAAAAATTAAGTGCTTTCAAAATATTTGAAATAGGCATCAAGACCAATTTTAGTTCTGTCCTCCTCCAACCCACCAAGAAATTGCACCCAGCTGCCCCAGCACTGAACCACAAACCCTGTCCCTGTGTGTGCCTCCTCCTCTGCCTCACCCCACAGTCACCCCTCACTGTGATCCCTCAGCTGCCCCCACTTTTGCTCCCAAACCTCCACCTTCCTCCTGCCCAGACCTCTCCTGCACCTTCCCCAGCATCCCCCTCACCACCCTGCAGATAGGATGAACTTTTCCTGATGGAGCATTTGCAAAGCTTCGCAGCCTTCCTTAGACCTGGCTCTTTCCAGTGCAGATCCACGTGCCAGCGCCACTGCCTCTCCAGCTGGACCCACACCCTGGGTGCTGCAGCAGGGCATGGCTTCCATGGGATCAGCTTTGGGGCTGTTTTCTCATGGGGCTTGGTTATTTCCAGCCTGGACCCCTGCTTTGTTTTGGGCATGCTGCAAACCCCGAGAGGCAGCTCAGGCCCCGTGATCTGTTGTTCCTAAATATGATTTTTATCTTGTATGATGTTCCTAGATGCAGGAATATCCCCAGCTCCAGCTGTGCTACTCTGTGGCAACAGACCCATGCACAACCTCACTCATGGACCCCAAAAGCCCCACAACCCAACTCTGGTGCAGGAGGCATGGAAAGAGCTTTCCAACACCTCACCAACACAATTTCCAGCACCAACCCCGCTAATGGAATTACAAGTCCTGGGCTTAGCAAGGATGAGCAAGGGGGGACCAGGCAGCACTGAGACCCCCTGCCACCTCCCACCCTTGAGCCCAGAGCTCCATGCTGGAGGACTGGTACCTCCACCAGCCCCTCTGCTCTTCCAGTGCTTCCAGCAGACCGTCTTGGAGTGAGACTTTCCCGCGCGGGCAGGGAGGAGGGTGTGGGCAGGGAGCTTTTGATAGAACATGCCTGAAAGCTGGGATCCAGCAGACACAGTTTGTTTCTTGCTGTGTCATTTCATCACATACACACACACACACACAGAGAGGGAAAAGAGGGGGGAAAAAAAAGGCAGGAACATTTGGCAAGCTGGCGAGGGTCTGGCTTTGCTGAGTGAGGAGAAAGCGCCGTTTTTCCAAAGGGAGGAGAGGGGAGAGCAGGCTGGCTGCCGCACACATGCCTGGTGGGGCCGGGCTCCAGCACCCACGGCTGGCAGCACGGACACCAGCTGGAGCCATTCGGGGAAAAACAGCTCATTTCGTTAAGTTAGGAAGGGTTTGAACCTTCGAGGCGGAATCTGAAGTCTCTAACTGTCTCTAATCTGGATTCGTCTCTAACTTAATCATGTTTAAAACACGCAGCGTCTTGGAGGAAGGAGGAGGGCAGGGCTCTGTCCTGCGGTGCCACAAGTGCCGGGGACGTTTGGGCAGCCCCCGTTCCCGCAGCACAGAGCCCATCCCGCTGTGCCCGCACGGCCGGGAGCTGCCAGGAATAGCTGCAGAGGCATCAGGAGGCTGTGCTCGCTGCCGAGCTGCTCGGAGCTCTGGGTGCTGATTAAATTTTCATACCTCCCCGACAGGATATTTTGTGTGCGTTGTGTTTTAATTTAAAACACATAAGAAGGGACTCCTGTTCCCTTTGCAAGCGTTCCGGCTGGAGAGCCTGGCGCTGTCCCAGAGCACAGAGGGCTAAAAAGCCAGGTGGTTTCCCTCTCTTGCCATCTCTCCCACCGCCCCCGCTCCCCAACCTCTCTCCCTCCTCCCCCTTCTCCTCTTCCCAGCACCGCTCCTTGCTGGGAGCCACCGTTATCCATCACACTCCCAGCTTCCTGCTGTACTGCGATCCTCCAGCGCTCTGCCCATCACTGTGGTGTCAGCGCTGTTTTGGGGATCTGTGCACCACCAGCCCTCGCTGCAGAGTCCCTGCAAGCCTTGGAACATGGCTGCAGCTCTTGCCCTGGGACCAGGGTCCCCAGGAGACAGAAACCAACGTTCAGAGGAGCTGCAGCAGCTCCTGGAACACTGGGGCTGCTCAGGGAGGTTTCCCAGCTCATCTCAGGTCTGAGCATACCCCAAAAAGAGGAAAATCCTCTCTGGCCAAGTCATTAATTTTGCTGCCTCCTGGCTGCTCCATGGAAAGCCAGGCACTGTCCTCGCTCTCCGAAAGGATGAGGAGGAATCCACTGAGACCTGCACGATGCTCAGGTCTCACTCACGCTGTTCACACAAAGGTGCTTCAGGGAGTGCTGAGCATCCCAAGGGACGACTGTGAAACCCCAGGAATTTATGCCATTTATGCCAACGTGCAATGAGCCGTTCTGTACATACACACATGGAAAAACAACTGTTTTGCAACAGATTCCTCCTCTGACCCCCTCCAAGGTTGACTAGGGCAAATGGGAATGGGGCAGGAAGCAGGACAGCCAAGCCTAGCTCACATCTCCATGTGCCCCAGCTTGGCCAGTGACGTAACACACCTCCCTTTTCCAGTGCCCCAAATCAGGGCTGCCTGAACAGTCCCTGTTTCAAAAAGCATGGATGTGTCACCACATTTCAAAGCCAGGCTCCAGCAGAAGATCTTCGGTACTTAAAGGGGGCTTGTAAGGAAGATGAGGACAAACATTTTAGCAGGGCCTGTTGTGACAGGACAAGGGGTAGTGGTTTTAGTCTGAAAGAGGGTCGATTTAAATTTGATATAAGGAAGAATTTATTTACAATGAGCGTGGTGACACACTGGCACAGGCTGCCCAGAGAGTTGGTGGATGCCACATCCCTGGAAGTGTTCAAGGCCAGGCTGGAAGGGGTTCTGAGCAAGCTGGACTAGTGGAAGGTGCCCCTGCCCATGGCAGAGGGCTTGCACTAGATGATCTCTAAAAGGCCCCTTTCAATCCAAACCATTCTGTGATCTCAGGTTTGGTTCTTCACAGACAAAACCAGCCCAAGCCAACTTGTGCAAACCCAGCCCTGCACGCAGCAGTGTAAAACCCTGACTTCTGCATGTGGTGAGATTCATCAAAACCCTTTTTACCCCACATGTAGCGGAGATCCCAAACACTGGGATGTCCTCCCCTCCTGGCCCCAGCACCTCCAGCGTGCTGGAAGCACGTGGGGGTTGAGTCACACGTGCTGCAAACCCCCGTCCTTGCAGCAGCTCCTGTTTTCCAGCCACTCCTGCAGCATCACCACACACACAGCTCACACTTCGCACCCACCCCGCGCCCCTGCAGCCTCCTGGCTCTCTGCAGCAGCTGCTCAGCCCTGCACAGGGCTGCAAGACCCCGAGCCCACCTCCCCCGAGGCCATGGCACCAGCTCTGCCCACAGCCACTGCATTTTGGGAGGTATTCTGGAAGCTGCCAAGGGTCTGACGTTCTTTCCCCCAGCAAACGCTCTCCTCCTGCTGCAAAAGCACCCAGAAGGCTCGAAGGGCTCAGCCCTGGCATCTCCTAAATATCCCTGTGCTGTTTTGCCCTCCCGCTTCCCTATGTTCCCCAATCCCTTGTGCCGGGAGAGGATGAGGAGTTCAGCCTGACAGACAGATCCATGCAGGGAAGCATGCGGCAGGCTCAGACCCTGTGAGCAATGCCAGCAGGAATCATGACATTGTTTAGGTTGGAAAAGCCCTCTAAGAACATCAAGTCCAACCATTAACCCAGCACGGCCAAGGCCACCACTAACCCATGTCCCCAAGTGCCGCATCCACACATCTTCCAAATCCCTCCAGGGACAGTGACTCCACCGCTTCCCTGGGCAGCCTGTGCCAGTGCTTGACAACACTTTAACCCTTTTGGAGAAGGAATTTTTCCTAACATTCAATCTAAACCTCCCCTGGTGCAACTCGAGGCCATCTCTTCTGTCATGTTGCTTGGGAGAGCGACCAACCCCACCTGGCCAGAACCTCCTGTCAGGGAGTTGTAAAGAGAGAGAAGGTTCCTCCAAGCCTCCTTTTCTCCAGGCTGAGCCCTCCCAGCTCCCTCAGCTGCTCCTCACCAACCTTGTGCTCCAGACCTGCTCTAGGAGGAGCAGGCAGCCCTGGATGCCCTGCCTGCATCTCTCCACGCTGGCATTGCTCACACAGCTACAAACATCAGATTTCTCCTTGCACTTGTGCTGCTAGTTGTCCAAATGCTAAATCCCAACCAGGGGCTGTGGTTCCCAGAGGTGTGGCAGCTCTGGAGAGCACAGAGCAGTGCTCTGGGCAAAGGACAGGCAGGGCTGTCCCCTCTCCCTGCAGACCCCACCTGCCCACGGCACATCCTCGCCACGGGTGTTTTTCTTCCCATCTCAGCTCCCAGGAGCGTGGGAGGAAAAGGATAAGTGTCAGATCCCAGCAAACCAGGCTCCTCCTCACTACCTGCAAGCACAGCAGCTGAGCAATTCCAAACGGGAACACAAATAAACAATTGCAGTGAATAGATGCAGCCTCCCGAGTTGGCGTTCCAGAGGAAATATCGATTTCAAACTTCTCTCCTGTTTGCTCTCTGGGACCATGGGAGATGCACTGAGGATCCAAAGCCACCAGCATCACCAAGTGCCTGTGCCATGTCTGGCCAGCCCCTCACCAGCCCTGCCATCCCCCCAAAGCCCCAGCATCACTGTTTAATGGCAAAATGCAACGCAGCCCCTGCCCCATGGCAGCACGGCTGCAGAGGCCGAGAAGTAGGACAGTGAGTCTCTTTGCCAGCACCGTATTTCCCTCTGGTCCCTACAGAAACCAGGTTTGGTCTTGAGCCAGCCCTGGGAAGGGGCATCTGCTCCAGCATAAGAAGAAAAGCAAAATACTCCTTAGCCCCTGTTTCAGACCACAAAGACAGTCGCAAAGCCAAAACTCCCCTCCAAAAGAAATCAAAGCCCCCAGGCTCCCAGGGATGGGAGCTGGGAAAGCCATAACACCCCACAATTTGAGGTCTTTTATTTTTAACCCATATCATGATTTCTACTTCATGAAGGCAAGGCTGATATGAAGAAAGCAAAAAGCAAACACACAGATGAAATAACCCATGCGGAAAGTACCACAGGGCCAATTAGATTTTTGTGATGCAGCCTACAAATTCCAGTAGCCACGTTCCTAGGCCTGGCAGAACTGTGTAAACACGAATCTTAAAATCATGATAGAGTTACACTGGGGAATTGGATAGTAAGCAATTTCTTTGAGAGATTGCTAAAGTGGTTTTCCTGCCATCTCCCTCTCTCCTGCAGTGTTAATCCACAAGGACACAGCCTCCCGTCGCTTTATCCCGGTGGGTGGGAAAGCAGAGTCCCCCACCGAGGCCCCCAAACCTGGGGCATGGGCTGGGCAAGGTCCATGCTGGTCAGCAGCAGGAGCCTGCTCTGCTTTGCTGCTCCAAGTGATAAGGGTGATGGACAAGCATCCCTGTGGTTTTCCAGCCCTCCTCCTGCAACCCCTGTGGACCGCATTCCCCATGTGCATCACTCATTTTTTTTAAAAAAAAGAGGCAGAAATCTATTTTTCTTTCTCCAAGTAGCAAAAGAACCCACAACCTTTGCACCACGAGGCACCCTGAGAGAGACCCTGTGTCCCTGGAAAGGATGGGATGTGCAGCCCAGCAGTGCTGGGAACACCATCCCTTGCCACCCCCCAAAGTGAATGTGAATCAGCAGCATTTTACCACAGCAAGGCCTCAAACCCTCACTCAATTAAAAACCGAGGAAGGTCCCTGATCCTGTCCATTATTGGTTGGTAATAGCTGGTTCTTTGCAGAGGAGCAGGAAAGGGAGGCACCTTATTTATGGTCCCAGCCATCAGGAACACAGTGACAGAGCATGACAGTGACATCGATGACAGGGCATGTCTGTAAAAGGTGCTGGGGAAGGTTATTTGGATACCAGGGCTGTGGCCCCCGCAGGGGTCCCAGAGGACCCCTCAGTTCAGCAGCTATGGTGGCAAATAGGGGATCCTGTGCAGCACGGTCTTCAGTGCTCCCAGCAACATCTCCCATCCAGCAAGACCCAGGTGATGAATCAGCAATTCCCAGACACTGAACGGATCAGTTCCAGCCTTCCCAGCAAGGACATCCCAAGCAGCAGGAGACCAGGCTTACTCAAACAAACCCTCGAGGTCGATCAGACCATAAATTGCCCGTCTGTTCAGCATCCCCGCACACACCACCCCCGGGGCTCCAGCACAGGGAGTGCTGCTGCTAATTGCTGCAGGCGCCAAAGGATGGGAAGGAGGGGACACGGGGAGCGCCGATGGAAGCAGGTTTTGCAGAGAGACAGTCATTAGCACAAGAACAAGGCACAGGGCAGGTTGCACAGGCTGAATACGACATGGGGAGCAGGCAGCAGCTGCCCAGGGCACTGGAAAATCACCTTCCCTGATATACTCAATTATACCTGGGCAACTGGTGCTGTGGTTAAGTCTCTAATCCCATTGACACACCAGGAGCAGACACAAAATCGACTTTTTTCGGTCTGAACACTCAGGTGATTCAAACCCATCATTCCCCCACTGAAGCAGCAAGATCCTGACACCGCCATCTCCTTTAGGAAGAGGAAAACCAAATCCTCATGGCAAGGCCAAGCCCTTGC
This sequence comes from Atrichornis clamosus, assembly GCA_013400975.1. Classification (NCBI taxonomy): domain Eukaryota; kingdom Metazoa; phylum Chordata; class Aves; order Passeriformes; family Menuridae; genus Atrichornis; species Atrichornis clamosus. Next base: position 89,868 of record WBMZ01009352.1, on the reverse strand, counting down.
AATGAACTCTCCCCTTTCTACTCCAGCCTGGGTTTCACAATCCATCTGTCCATGCACACCATCCTGCACCCCCAGGAGGACCCTGCAGTGGACCAAGCAAGAAGGGGAGGCCCCAATGCTGGCAGCCTGGGGTTTAGAAACAGCCTTTTCTCTGATGACAGAGCCCCTCCTGAAGCATGTTTCCCCATCACATGCCATCCAATTTGCCTCCCGCGGAGCAATGCCACTCTGCAAATCTCCGGGCGTTATGGGAACCAGGGTATAAAAACATTCCCGGTGCAATGACGCCAAAATTGATGCTGAAATTAGGCTGGGAACAGAACAGGCACGGTTGCTTCTAGCCCACAAACTCAAACATACTTATACGGCCAGTCGCCCACGATGAAATTGCACTTTGTGATTGCCTGTAGTTTTTTTTTTTCAGCTTCCAGCTTTGCCCCCAAGTCACTCTCTGGGCACCCCAAGGGCTCGGGCATCAGCAACTTCCAGCAGCTGCAAACCACAGGAACTCAGCCCAGCCACTCCCTGCTTCATCAGCACAAAGATCCCAGCTCCCTGTCGGACACTGAAATGCTGTCCCTGCCTCAGGGAAGGGGTCTGAGCCCAGCTCTGGGACTCTTCCAGGCCTCCAGATATCTGTTGCCTGGTCTACAGAGAGAGTGGATGCACAATGCCCAGAAAACACATCTGCTCTCGCAGAGTTGCCCTGGGGAGGACAGGAGGAGCAGGGAAGGAAGGATGCCTCCCCGGGAACAACCCTTGAGCAGAAGGATCACTGCAGGACATGCCCAGGAGGTTTTGCTCTCTGCCACAGGCTGCACGACCCACTCAGAGACGAGGACCAAGCTCTCAGAGCTCCCCTCACCTGGAGGCATGGAACACACACCTCTCTCCCCCATCTCCTGCCCAAATAGGAAGGACCAACCCCATCCCCAGCGTGAAGGGAACTCCAGATCTTCTGAATTTCCAGCACACAGAAACACTGTCTCCAGCTGCCCAACTCCCATGCCCGGCTGCCCAGAGAGACCCCAGAGCAGCACTACTCACATTGTACAGGACTGTGGTCCACCCTTCCATGGTGATGCACTGGAAGACGGTCAGCACAGCAAAGAGGATGTTGTCGAACTGCGTGATCCCGTCGTTGGGACCGATCCACTCCCGGCACTCGTAGCCCGGGGGGCAACCCTGCACCCCGCATGGATGGGGAGGGTCCAGCTCCTCTAGTTCACCTGCGAGCACACAGCAGAGAGCCGAAGGAGGCAGAGGTAAGGGAGAGGCAGGAGACAGCTCATCCCATCTTTTTTTGCACTCGTGGAACCCTTCTCCCCACCTGAATTGTTTGTGTAGCAGGCTCGGTGCAGTTTCCCGCTGTAGAATTCCAGGCCGATGATGGCAAACATGAGGATGGCAAAAAAGAGCAGCAGGCCGATCTGGAGCAGAGGCACCATGGCCTTCATGATGGATTTCAGGACGATTTGCAAGCCTGGGAGAGAAAAGAAAGGGCACAGCTCAGAACAGGGATGCAAACCCCCTACCTGGGGCACATCCACCCCACCTCTGGCAAGAGGAAGACAGTGAGCAGAGAGGAAAGACAGTCATCAGAGAGATGCAAGAGGCCACCGCAGCCTGGAGGATCCCTTTGGGCAGGAGGACCATGGAGGAAATCCCAGGAGAAGAAAAGCCAAGCTGCAGAGCAAGCCTCCAGGAGAGGTTGTTTCTGGAGCTGGTCCCCACTCTAATGTCCTGCTTATCCTTGCCCCACCTGGGCTTGGTGGGACATGACTGGTGCAGCTCTGTCCCCCTTGTTGCCCCCAAGGCATGGATCCAGCACACCGCCCTGCTGGCAGCAGCCTCGTTTCTTTCTTTATCCCCATGCCAACAGATAAAACTTGCAACAAAAAAAAAAAAGCAAAAAAAAAAGAAATCTCCCCTGAATAAACCCCAGTCCTGAAAGGATCCACCCACTGCCTTCTGGCCAGGGAAGCAGAGCTGCCAGCGGGCTCTGTCAGGCACAGAATGGGCTGGGCAGGGGGCAATGCCACCGGAGGACAGCAAGTGCTGCCACCCTAGAATTCCCACTTCATGGAGAGGTGGAGTAAGGTGGCACAAGGACACCTCTCATTTTGAAGTACATCAGGGATGGATGCAGGCACACTGGGAGGAAGACCAGGAGCATCCAACTTACTGGGAATGCCCGAGACGAGCTTCAGAGGCCTGAGCACTCGCACGGCCCGCAGCGTCCGCAGGTCCACGTGGGTGTTGAAGTGTGTCCCGGCCGTGGCGAGGATGCTGCAGGCACACAGGGACAGAGCAGAGTTATCCTGGGAAAAGCCCTTGGCCGCCTCAGGGCCAAAAGCCACGGCTGGGGGAAGCCATGAGGAAAACTGTGTCCCTGGGCAGCTACAGAGATTCAACACCTCCCAAAGGCCGCGTGCCAGCAAGCCCCGTCTGACGCTGGCACCAAGTTCATGGGCCGCTATGACCAGCCGAAGCCACCCATCGGTGCCCCCCACAAGCCAGGATGGCTGGGGACGGCCCCACAGCACTCACGCCGTGCCATCAACACTGCCGACACCACGCTCACCCAGCTGCACAGGATCAGCCTCCCTCCCAGGCAGGTGGCACATGGACGGACCAGAGGCAGTGCCCCAGGGATGTGGGTCACTCCCCTGATGGTCACCCGTGCTCCTGTGCCAGCACCTCCAGCCATCAGCTGCCCTGGCTTTTTCCACACATGGAGCTTCCTCAGACTCCCACCTCTGGGACTGCTGAGTAGGAGCTGAGAACCTCACATACATTCAAAAATCTATAGCAATGAAAGTTTGATGACCTTGGAAGGCAACCGGCAGGCACAGGAAGGGCTCCAGAGGTTTTCTTTTAAAACACACGGATTTTTTTCCAAGCCCATCTCTGGAAAACAAATTGGGGCAGAGGGGAGCTGGTGCACACCGAGTCCAGCAGTGGGAACACTCAGAGCCCCTGCACCTGCTCTGGGAACAGGGATGCTGCACCTCAGGGATGCTGGCAGAACTCTCTCCCGTCCAGGCTTGGTCCCCAGGTGTTGGGCAAGGAGGAAGGAAGCTACAGTGGAGCAGCAGGGGATGGGAGAGGAGGGGATGGGGAGGAGAACAGGACAGAGGGAGGCAGCAACCTCAGGGTTGTTTGCAGCAATCCAAAAACCGAGGGAAATTGGGTCATTGTTCCACTAATTCATCTAATTACAGGCCAGAGCAGCTCTCTGGCGCGCTGAGCAATTAGCACTCTTTCTCTCACCCTCTCCCTGAGGTACAGCAGGTACCAACCTGTCCCTCCAGAAAGGCAGCTGGGTTTCCTAGGATACCCTGGCAGCAGAAACACTCTCACATCTGCAAACCAGGTTGTTTCAGCTCCTTTTCCCAGTCTCCTCTTCCTCCCTGCCCCAGTGCTAGGGGGTCAGTGCAAAGCCTGGCCCCAGCAGCAGCTGGGATGCTTCACTCACAACTCCCTGTGTATGACACTGCTCCTCCCTGATATGTACAGGGATCTTTTACCCTTGGTGGCACTTTCCCTTTTCCCTGAGCCCTTTCCACAAAGTCTCCGTGCCCCAGCCCATGACCAGCCCCTGCTACCCACAGGGCTGACAGGAGAGCAGGAAAGGGACTTAATTAAGTCAGGAGCACCCAGAGGCTGGGGAGAGCTGCGCTGTTAAATTGGTTGTAAGATCAAAATCAATAAGTATGATAAAGCACGGCCACTCGGCAGCACGGGGGAGGAGAAGAGCCCCTTTCACACAACCTGCCAGGGACAGCAGGGTACCCCAGAGCTCCCCAAAATGCCAGTGTAGGGGATACGCTGTGCCCACGTCATGCTGGGGACCCCGAGACCCTCCTTCAGCTTGTGCTCCTCATGTCCCAGCACCTGGAGTGCCACCAGCCTTCCAAAGGGGCACATGCAGCCCCTGTGCTGGCTCCGGCCAGGACCGAGCAGCTCCAGGAGGCCAGGGATGCTCCAGGGCAGGACGCAAGCTCCAGCCTTTCTCCCGAGGGCTTGCCGATGCCCAGCTGGAAGGCTCCTGGCAGCAGAGCAGGACTGGGATGGACAGCTCTCTCCTATCGCCACGGAGCAGCGCGAGCCGCGGTCCTGCGGGGACGGAGGGATGCAGGTGGAGCCGCCGCCTCTCCCAGCCCCACCACACCTCCCGTCCCCGGGCAGGAGCAGCACCTGGGAGCGCCCCGGCTGCAAAGTCCTCGGCTAACCCAGATTTGTTTGAAGGGCTCCGCAGCCGCCGCGCTGAGCCTCCAGGCAAGGTGCGGGCGATTTCAGGGCACTCCTTCCCAGCGCTCTAAATTAGCTGCTAAGAATGGGACTCCTCCGTGGCAAGGTGACATGCTCCTTGTCCTCGCTGGGGGACAAGGGACATCACGAGCTCTCTCGGAAGGAGGTTTGGGCGGATCACCAGACCGAGGCCGGTTGCACTCAGACCCGTCACCCGACCGGTGACAAAAAGATGACCCGCTGCTGTGACACAGGTGCCGGCGCATCCTCCTGCAGGCACAGCCGCGGCTCCCAGCGAGCGCAGACGCACCGGGACCACACACTGCTGGAGCTGCTCCCAGCAAACCCATCCAGCCCCGAGCACCAAGACACCCCCGAGCCTCTGAGCAGGGTCTGAGCAGCCCTGCACCACCTTCAGACCTATTAAAGTGGCTGGAAAAAGCTAACCAAGCTTCCAGGCACACAGTCTGCTTTTCCCAAGCCCTTCTGTGCCTGTAAGCAACAGAAATCCCCTCTCCTGGATAACCAGGCTTCTCTGGTACGCACAGACACCACCATCACATTACTGCTAATTACAAATCCAATGCTCAAAACACACCTCGCTGCTTAGGACTTCAGCATCTCACCTGTCAATTGCTTATTAACCCTCTAATCATGCCTTTTATCAATATTTTCTTAAACCACATCACCCAGAACACCCCATTTCTGAATTAAGGTTTCTCGCAGCTGCTGAGGATGCCCAGCCCAGGGATGGGACTCGGGCTGTGACAGACCTTTGTGCTGACACAGGGCAGCAGCTCCGGTATCTGTGGAACAATTTAAATCCTTTTCGATCACTTACAATATCCACGTCTGATGTGCTAATAATTATTCTTTATTTTTAGGCAAGGACCCAAACTAAAATTACATCTCACCATCCAAGTTATTTGAAAAAAGCTGCCAGATTTAGGCTATAAAAATCCCAATGATCTCATGCTTTTCATCATATGTACTGGAGAAAAAAAGAAGGGAAAAAAAAAAAGTGAAGGCGTTTTTATAGGTCACCCAGGCAAAGGGGTTAGTTTTACTTCAGAGGAAAGGGGGAAGAGAGACTTCAGGTGGAGAAAAGAGCAGAGAGGAGCTTTTGGAAGGATGCAAATGAGAGAGGAGGCAGGATGGGAAATATATGCTAATCCCCCAAAGTATAATTGAATAGTGAGCAATCACCAGCAGACAAAAACACTCTTTCAGGAGGGGAAAAAAAAATAATAATCCAATGCTTTCTGTTTGCAACCAGGATGATTGTTTTATTTTATTTATTTGGAGGCTCCGGGGAGGAGGGCGAGCTCCCGCTGGGGCCACCACACCTGCGGGCTGTGGGGCCGGCTGCCGACTGAGCCACGCTCAGCCCCCGGCGCCGCTCCAGCTCGCAGCCGCTGAGCACAGCACACGCCCTCGCCTCCAGCTGAAGACCTGCACCCATGGATCTCTTCACCCAGGGGTCACAAAAAGGAGAAAAAAAAAAAACCTAACAGATTTTAAACGATTCTCTGCTCTTCAGGACCGCGCAGAATAAAGCACGAGCGATGCTCAGTGACCCTGCCCACACAGAGCACAGAGCCAGCACCGAGTTCGGGCACTGTCCCACACCACAGCACCCATCGTGCCTCCTCTGCCTGTGCCAGGGGCTGTGCTTTGCTGGGCTCCCATCCTCATCATCCCATCCCATCCCACCAGCAGCCTTCAGGGTCAGCACACACAGCTCAGGGCACGCTGCGAGGGGCTTGGCACCAGAGACCCCAAGCAAAAGCTGAACCCCCAGATGATCAGATCGACCCTCGACTCATTCCCCCGCCCCAAGCTGAGCATTCCTCAAGCATTTCCCTGGGGGAGCAGTGCTGAAGCACACCCAGACAAGCTGTCCCAGCAAAGGGTGTGCTGGTGAAGAGACACATCGGCCGAGACAGACTAATCTCAGCCCAAAATCTGGGACAGGCAGGGTGCTGGCTGGCACGCAAATTAATATTTATAATTAAATGGAAAGGCCCCTGAAGGCCTGCACTGCCACCTGACTCTACAAGGGAGACTACTTCATAATTAATACACTGGTCAAACGGCTCACAGAAAGTAAGTTACCTGATGAATTTACCCCATCCCTGCCCTGTTCTGCAGGTGAATCAATGGGGTGAATCAACCCCTCCCCTCTCTGCCGACAGCATCACACAGAGCAGGATGCAGCCCAGTCTCTTGGGTCCAAACCTGGCTTGAGGCAGGGCCAGTGGGATCAGGTCACCCACTCTGAGGATGCCACAGCAGAGCAGAGCAGTTCTGCCTTGGGGATACCAAGGGACAGGGACACCAGAGCCAAGTCCTGCCCTTGGCACAGTTCAGAGCAACGTCAAAGCCTCCACCACCTTCGCTTGCTCTTTCTAGGTTTCGGGGCTGTGACCCAAGTGGATTGCACTGCTGCAAAGCTCCTGCTCCTGCTCCCGCCCTTCCCAGCAGCTTGGAGAGCTCTGGATGGGCACAAGTAACTCCCTGCACGGTGTGATGAGGCTGAATTACAAAATCTGCCTTTACCAGTCTTTGATCTGGCAGGTGAAACGACCCCCTAAGGCCACCTCTTCCTGGAGAAGCCGCCAGGATTTGGTGCACCAGGGAGCATCCCCTGCTCTGGACCCTGAGGGTTGGCCAAACCCCACATTTCCCTCCTGCCTCTGTTCCTGCAGTGCCTCTCACTGGATACAGGATTTGGCAGGGGGAGATGGTGGTGGTAAAACTGCATTTACACATACAGGACCTGGTGGAAACCTAAAGTCATTGACAGGAGGCAGTGGAGCTCGCCCCACAGGAGAAACAGAGCACAGACAAAGGTGTACCACAGCAGGACCTGAACTCACGCCAAAGGAGGGCTGCGAGACCCCAGGACATCCACCTGTGTGACCCCAGCTTCCCACCTAAGGATGCAGTGGAAATAACCCACTGTCCCTTCCCTCAGGCCAGGCTTATGCCCCCTAACCCTTGTCCCAGAGCGAGGCCCATGACAGTGCAAAGAAACGGTGCTTTGCCCAAGGCTTTACTCCCACAGGAAAAGGAGGGCTTCACCCCAGACCAGGAGCTCTGCAAGGGGGTCGGGGTGCAGCAGGAGCCCCTGGGGACCGCAGGGGATGGAGGGGTGCCTGGGGCGGGGAGGCAGTGCCCCCGGGGACAAGCAGCCACGTGGGAGGGACTGACTCACTCTGCGGCTTCAGGAAACCAACCGCCGGGAAAGAGGAGCCGGGAATCGCGTGAGCGGCACGCGGGCCGGATCCTGCGCTGGGAGAAGGCGGGATGCCTGTCCCCACAGAGCCAGAGCCAGAGTTATGCCTCCACAGGGATCCCCCCCACCCCTCTCCAGCAGCTAGAAGCCTTCTCCCTCATCACCCACCCTGTCCCCTCGCCGAGCCAGGGAAGCGGTGCTGCCCTGTGTGCGAGGTGCCGGTGTCAGGCACGTCCCATGGCCGTGGCATATGGCACATGAATCATTCACAAAGCTGGGAAATTAATTATTCATCCAAACGAAAGACCAAACATTTCACTAAGTGTCCTGAAAGGAAAGAGCTGGGAACGGGGCGGGAGAGGGGGCAGGCATCAGGTTGGAGACTGCCAACATTCACGGAAGGAAAAGAAAAGAGTGAGGGGGAAAAAGTCTTGTCTGGTGTGATCAAAGCATTGCTGGGCTTTTGGACCCAGGGCTGTCTCTTTACTGGTTTATCCCTATAGGACAACACTCCTTGCAATGGCTCATGCTCCAGCAGGATAACCGTCTCAGGATGCTGCACTTGCGCTCTGATTCAGCGCTTGTTCTCCGAGCCTCACATCCACTCCCCCAAGCTTCCTCGACTGGAGGTGCACTGTGCTCCCTCGGTTAGGAAAACACAGGTGTGGGCGCCGTGGGAAGAGCCTGTTCCCAGCCGGGGTGTGCACGTGTGTGCTCTCACTCATGCGTGGTGGGCCAGACACCTCTGGGGCCAGCACCCCAAGCCATGAGGGGATGCAGCGTATCAATATTCCCAGACGGAGCTGCTGCCAGCGCCTGTTCAAGGATACCCCCTCCATCCCTGGGACTCCAAGAGCAAAAAGAGCACCTGAACGTACAGAACTTGGGTTGTGTGGGGTGCACTAAACATCAGAGGGCAAAGCGTCCCTGCCTCTCCCGTGGGGGAGCTCAGGGGGAACTGTGCAAGGGAACTTTCCAGGACAGTCATCCAAAATCCTGGCAGCACCAAAACAAGCAAAAAATCCAACCTGCCCTCCTCATCCCTGGGCTCACATTTCAACCCTTCAGCACAGTGGGAAGCAGCCTCCTCAGAACAGCTCTGTCCTGTGCTTCACAGCAGCCACAGCAGGAAATCAGGGCACAAGTGTGCACAGGATTTCCCTGGGAGGTCAGAGGGAGAGGCCTGGCTCACAGCTGCTACTTGGCTTTGCAGGGAAAGGACGCTGGATTTTGGGACAGGACTTGGAGAGCCAGGCTTTCCCCCTCCAGCACAAGCTGGTGCCCCTCCTGTTGGCTCTGGGTTTGCTAATGGCATGGCAGGCAGTGCCAGCAATCCCTCACTCCTGCCTTCCCTTGGCCACACTCCACCCCACAAAACCCTTTAATGAAAACCACCGTGCCCAAGGGCTTCACAAAAGGCACCCAGGTGTAGCGGCTGTTATTAAACCCTCCGAAAAACCTCGACGCCAGCGCTTCCTCTGAGTGACCCCGGTGTATTTATCCTGCTTTTACTGCAGCTGCTTCCCCAGCTCCCGAGCAGCACAACTTCACAAGGGCCTTTTGATTCCCGTTTTGATTTTTTCCCCATTGTTAGCAGTGTTCCCCCACCCCTTCACCTCTCACGTGTTATTGTACTCCTGCTATAAAAAAAGCCAATGGTGCGGTGATGCTCAGGCACTGGAGTGTGTGAAGCACACACCCACCTGGATATTTGCAGAGGGAGTTTAACCCCTCTTACTCCATGAGCGCCTCCAAATGTGGTGTAGGACAAAGCTACGAAAAAAGGCAGCTGCTCTCTACTCCTAATGGCACCCAGGGAGCAGGGACCTCATGCTCCAGTTGCTGGTGGCTGAAGCTCTTTCAGTCTCACCCTTCAGATCCACCAGTTAAGAGGTCATCAACCCCCCTCTCCCCTTTCTGACCATTTCTGAGCCATTTTCCCCTTTTTTGGTCCAGGTCATACTGCATCAAGCAGGTCACAACTCCAGCTTCAGCACCCAGCCAGCTCCGGCTCATGCAGACAAGGTGAACGTCCCAAACCCCAGGAGAAACACAGATGTTCCCCACCCTGGTTCTGCCTCAGAACAAGTAAAGGTGTTTTATACACACTTTCAGATAAAACTATTTTTAGCTGGGGGAGAACAGGCTGTTTTTTTCAGGCAGCAATGATGATTTGGAAACCACAGGTTACAAACAGAGCAGGTTTACAAATGTGACTATTAGTTCCCCAGTGGAAGCTTTAGCATCAGGGAGTTTTAGGTGGGCGTTGATTTCCACTGAGATGAAAAAAAAAAATTTGATTTATTGACACAAGAAGCAACACCAGTTGAACCCTAGTCAGTGCCATCTGTTCCTGCACAGGGTCCCAGGAGGCTGAGAAGCCCCTCATTAGGCTTATTTACACAAGGGAAAGTGTGCAGAAAATCCCACTGCTCATGGAAATCCCAATGTAGTGTCTGTGACCATGATGCTACCTGCACTAAGGACCTCTCCCGTCAGAAATGCAGCAATAAATTAGTCCAGAAAGGAGGAATAATACCCTGTGTCACAACTGGAGTGAGGAGGGACAGCGAGCGTGATGTTGGGTCCCTCTGGGTCCTTTGGGGATGGATTCTACAGTGGGTCCTGCTCACATGGATATCTCCTCTGGCCCATCATGGGATGCACCAGCGTCCCAAACCACTCAGCACATCCCAAGGCAAGCACTACCCTACACTTCTGATGCTCACAACATCCCCTCCACCACAGCCACGGCCTCTTGACAGGTCACAACAAAATTCCCAGGACTATTCAATCTCACAAATCTCCATCCAGACACTGAAATATTCACCAGGCAGAAAGTTTGAGTCCGCAAAGGCGATCCCAGGCCCGCCGGTCGCCCGCACACGTACCCCGTGCCGGCTCCACCGCCCGCCTGACGCAACCAACACCGAACGAGCCGCCAAGTGCAAACCTTCTCCCACGAGCTGTTTGCAAGTCATTTGCCAGCCAAGGATTATTTGCTGCAGAAATTTGCCAATAGTTCAGCAGATTAAACAGGCAGGAGTTTCTTGCAAGGAAAGCACAACCGTGGCACCAAGGAACAGCAGCTTTGGCAGCACCACGGGGCAAAAGCCAGAGCTGAGCAGCGCAGGGGAGTCCATGGCCTGGTCCAGCTGATCCCAGTGACACCATTCTCCCCAAAACAGGTCCAGGATGAAAATCTGTGGGTTGCCTCCTCCACCTATCATTCAACAGAATTTGCCCCAAAAGGTTGGTGAGGCCATGCAGGTAAAGGTGAGGCCATGCTGGCTGCAAAGCCAGCAGGTGAACGGGCATTCCTTGGGGAGGGTTCCATTCCACTGGAGCAAACATCAGGATACAAGGGGGGTGATGGTGGTGAAGCAGACACTGGAGGGCTGTGCCCCATAACTGGCAGTACCAGGGGGACATGGGAAGGCCGAGGCGGTGCTCCCAGCCCTTCATGGACAATTGATTCCCTGGCACAGGGCCTGGCACAGCCCGGCACTGAGAGGAGCTGGCGAGGCTTCTGCGAGTGAGTAATTGCCGAGCGCTGACTCAGCACCGGCTCGGTTACAGGAGCTCGCCCAGAGCCGCAGGGAGGGCAGGAAGAGGGGCACGGTGAGCCCTCCCTCCCAGCACACTGCTTCCCCTTGACCTGCACCCCAAAGGATGCCCGGGTCGGGAGATGGACAATGGGCATTTCCTGGCCACCCGGGCCCTTCTGGCACACTCAGCCCAGCGCTGCTGCTGCACGGTGAGGCTGAGAGCCCCTCTTGTTGCCACCAGGGCAACATGTGTCCCATGCTGTCCCCAGGGATGTGGGCACCTTTGCCCAGCCCAGGAGCCACAGAACCCTCCCCACGAGTCTCTTTGCAGATGCAGGAGAGCAGCATCCTCCCTTGCAAGGGCTGCACCGCCCGGAGGCCACCTGTTTGCTGCCCACCAGAAGCATCACCCCACCGCCAGCACACCCTGCCTTCCCAGGATAACACGTCCCCACTCCCCTGCAAGGCCATCCAGGTCCCCGTTGAACCAAGGGAGTCAAAATACACCTGACCACGTTCTCCTCAAGCCTCCTCTCATGCACAGTCCCAACGTGCACCTCTCTGCCATGGACAAGCAGCACCCATCACCACGTCCCTGGCAGCACCGGGCACAGCATTCCCCTTCCTCCTCCAAACACCCAAATGGGCATCACGTCCCACGTGGTGCCACCACTCTGGCAAGCCAAGAGACAGGACTGTGCAGCAGGCAACTCTGGAGAAATCCCAGAGTTCCCGTACCTCAGTTTCCCAGCCAGCCCTGCAGCTGCTCTGCACCCAGTAAAGCTCATGGAGCACTCGAAGATCCACAGGCACCATCTGTTTGTACACCTCAAACCAGCTCCTCTGAACGTGACATTTCCACCAGCATGAAAAAGAAATAGCCACAATCCAGGCACCCCTTCCCTGGAGCAGGCACCCACCTGCCTTTCACACAGAGAGGAGTTCAGGGGGTCACCCTGGGGGGCTCCTGCTCAAGCTGACAGCCAGTGTTGGCTAACACAAGCCCAAATGCCCCTGCTCATTTCTGTGTCACCAGGACAGCCCATCACACCGCAAGCAGGACTCCAATCTGGGCCATGTCCCTGGCAGGTGACACCACCAGTGACACAAGCAGCACCCCTGAAGCTCTGTGTGCCACCACCCCCGGCATCACTGCTGCACGCTGGGATGACGAACAGCATCACCTGGGAATGTGACCACACCCAGACCTCATTCCCAACCCCTCAGCACCAGGGCAAGCCTGGAAAGGGTTTGGAAAGGCAAGAGCAGAAGAGATTTCTTACCCCTCCCCATGTTAGGGTTTGACCAGAATCTCTCCCAGATCACATCCAGTTGCTTATCAGGTCATGCCACCACTTTGTCCTCACCTTGCCTCATGTTCAGGTGGGTGACAGGCCACCAGCTGAGGCAGGCTAGACACGACGGCCTCAGAGCCAGCCCTCCTCTCCCCATAGGGAGCCTTGTCCCACCATCAGTGACCACAGCACAGCCAACGCAGAACCTCCAGCACAGGGAACCACCCTCCCGTCCCTCATCAGGACAAGAAAACACCACCAACAACAGCAAACCAGGGTCTTTCCCCATGTCCTGGAGCTCATGTCCCCACCAGGACGAGCCCCCACGCCCAACCAACCCCACCAATGGCCCCACACTCACCCACTGAGGACCACGATGAAGTCCATGACGTTCCAGCCGTTGCGCAGGTACGAGCCCTTATGGAAAACGAACCCCAGAGCCACAATTTTAATCCCAGCCTCAAAGCAGAAAATCCCAATGAAGTAGGGCTCTGTCTTCTCCTGCCGAAGTAAAACCAGTGGCCCAGTGAGAGGGGGAGACTGAGTAAACACAGCACCAGGCATTTCACATTGACCCGACTCATGTCCCATTCCACCCTCCCCAGATCCATCATCTCCCTTGGGAGCTTCTCCAGCTCTTTCTCAGCCAGCATCAACCTCAAAAATAAAAAGAGGGTGGTTATGACACACTCTGGTTGCTCAGTCCTTCCCTACCCCACTTTTTAAGGGGCTTGGGCCTTCCTGAACCTTTTCCATAGAGGAGGAATATGTTACAGCAGCCCCAGGAAGGCTGTAGGAGCTGGTCCCAGAGGAAACCTCCTGCCCTGCCACCCCAAAACCAGAAAAAATTGCCTGGTAGGATTGGGTGGCTCCCCATGGCTGCTGCCCCTGCTCACCCCCAGCCCACCCGTGCAGGGCAGAGAGGGATGGACACGGGATACTCACTAATCTCCGTGACATGGGCGTCTTGTCATCCTCGGGGAGGTGCTGCTCCAGGGCCAGCACAATGCAGTTGGCAATGATGGTCGCCAGGATCATGTACTCGAAGGGAGTGGAGGGGAGTTAAGGAGAAGAGAAGAGGTGGGTGACACCCCCAACCCTCCAGCCCACCCTTCTTTTCACCTGCTCAGCCACTGCCCCACTTTCCCCACTGGAACCTCCACGCACAGCCTGGCTTCCACCTCCCGCTGCTCCCGGGCAGGAGGGCGAAGCCCAACCGAGAGCCCCCAAAACCTTCCTCACAGGAGACCTGCTGGACCTCATCACCTCATTCCCAAGTTCCTGGGACATTAATCAACAGGTTTTTTTGGGATGAGAACTCCCTTGGGAGAGAGATGCTACTTGTGCTGGGAGCCCAGAAGGTGGACACAAGTCTGAAGCGGGACAAGGAGGCTGGGCTTTGCCTGGAAGAGGGTTTGGAATGGTCCCTGGCACTATCAGGGAGGCTCTTCCTGGCATGGCACTCTGCTGGCCAGCACTGCCATGTCCCTCCTTTCCTTCTCTTTTCCATCACAAAGCAGCAGGAGGTCAGAAAGGGGAGCTGTCACAGGGATTCAGCAGTCCCGGTCCTAAAACATCGCCACGGGAGGGACCATCTGCACAGCCCAAGGAGGATGAGACATCCCTTGCAGGTCCTGGGCATCTGGCCTGGATCAGTCCACCCTGTGCCCTTGCCAAGCACCCTGTGGGCAGCAGGATGAGCCCAGGTGGCCCTGGGAGCTGCAGAGCACATGGCTGAGCGTTCTCAGCTCAAGACACTGATGGCACCTGGGGCTGAGCTTCAGTTCAGTGTGGAAACTTCCTGTGGAGACATCCCAGCTCAACCACACCCAGCAAGGTACCCACACCCTAAAGGGTAGCAGCACCTTGTCAACAGGAGCTGGCTGGACCCTTATGAGCATCCTAAATCCTACATCCAAGGCCTTACAGACGCTTCTCCAGGAGCAACCCAGAGCCAGGACACGTGGCAGCAGATGCTGCTGTCTGAGGACCTGAGGAAAGAAAGGGCAGGTTGATGTCCAGGAAAGCATCCCAAACTCAAGTCCCTCCTGCCTTTTGATTCATGGGATTGAGGCAGGGACATAGAGCTCTCTCCTCCTGCCTGGCCCACTGCCGAGCTTTGAAAACAAAGCACTTCCAGAGGACAGGATGGCCATATCTTTCCAACATCCCATCCATCTTTCCCACTTCTTCACAATAAAAGCCCTGTTGTCCTCAGTAACAAAATGTGGAGCAACAGAGCTGCAGGCAGCACACCCCTTCTTCCACTCCCTCTGTGCCAAAACAGCTCTATTACTGTCACCACTGGCACCAGCAGCCACCTCGAGAGAGGACTGCCACCTTCCCAAACCCTGAGTCTGTGGAAAGGGGATGTGGTTCCACCTGGGATGGATTTGCCCATAAAGAAATCATCCATGTTCCCACCACCCCAAGCTAGCACAGGGAGCAGGGCCCTGGCTGAGCCCTTCCCCACCACACCAGACCCAGCATCCTCAGGTTCACGTATCTCAGGCAAGGAGGTATTCAGTGCCCATGACATCACCCCTGGGGAAAAGAGTGACTTTGTCCTTTGCAACCTTGCCTTTTGGTCAGTGAAATGCTTTACACCAGTGGCCCTGAGTCCACGGGCAAGAGAAGACACCAGAGTGCCAGGCATGAGCATGGGTAACACAGGAAATCTTGAAGTGACCCCAGCAGGAGTGATGCTGTGGCACGCTGGCAAGGTGGGAGCAGGTCCTCAGAGAGCTGGCCAGGAAGAGGCAGCCAAGGAGAACCTGCAGGAGCTGGGATGTATTTAGCCTGGTAGGAAGAAGAGCCAGGAAAGATTCAGCCAAGGCATTTAAAAGGCCACTCAGTGAAATTAATGGTCGCTAAGTTAGAGGCAAACCCAAAGAGAGCTGCAGAGCTCCCTGCTGCCGGCTCAGATCTTGCTGCCAGCCAGGAACGGAGCAGGAGCTTTTCCCTGTGCTTGGAGAGGGGGGCCAGACTCCAAAAGTTTTCCTCTGAGGCTTAACATGACTGAGTATTTCATTGCATGGCTCCTGCAAAAGCCACGTCCTCTCCCTGCTTCCCACCTCTGGCCACGCGCTCCAGCCGCCCGGCGCTTGGCCCCGCGCCACCAGCCTGTTCGGGATCTTTTTGTATCATTTTCCTGAAAGTCTGCGAGCAATTAGCACCGGCTTAAAAGACAAACAGCGTGTTAGTGGGGCGGCGCAGCAGCTCCCCAGGCACCAGGCACATTTGCCTAGATGAGGAGTGTGGGAACGGCGCGGAGAGTCCGTCTGTCCGCCCCGGCGCGGCTCAGCCCGCCGAGCATCCCACACTCCTCCCTGCCACAGCCACTGTTCCCACGGGGGAGACATCCAGGTGGGAAAAACCTAACTTCTCCAAAGGCAGCAGCACGGGAGCCCTGCTCAGAAGCGCCTGGGGGGCTCAGGACCACCTCTAATGGCTCAACTTGCTCCTGTATTTCCTTGCTGACTCCAACACTTGGTTCAAAGAGCAAGGACAGTGCACATCTGTCACATCCCAGCACAGGATCACATCCCCACCTCCAGCAGGTGCATGGCCTGTGGGTGAGCAGGTATCAGAATCAAGGAATGGTTTGGGCTGGAAGGAACCTTAAAGACCACCTTGTTCCAATCCCCCTGTCAAGGGCAGGGACATCTCCCACTAGACCAGGTTGCTCAGAGCTCCATTCAACCTGGCCGAGTCTAAAAGGGCAATTGCTCCCCCAAGCACTGACCTAAGCACGAGGTCACTGCCAAAAGTGACTCTCCAAATCCCACTGGACCAGTTTTTCGAGAAGCTGAGCCTGGGTTATCACTTCCAGAGCTATGTAAGACATCAGCCCCATGGAAATCAGCCCCCATAGCTCCAGCTGTGCCAGGTTTTGAGAGGCCTGGCAAGAGTAAGAAAAACTTCCCAAGGGACAGCAGGAACATCTGGCTGAACTGAGGGATGTTTTATCCCCACTCTTTACTTCTGCCAAGCAAGGATCCTCCCAGCCCGGGGCTGGAGTCCACTGGACAGTACTCTATCACTGCTTTGTTTTCTCTCACACTAAATGGATAATTACACAACCTCCAAGCCACCCAAAATGCAGAGTAGCCCTCGCCTCCCTCCAAGCCCAGTTATAAGAGCCCATCTCCCTTCGGCCTTCTCCTCCTCCTCTGTCTGGCTTATCCTGGAGGATCATTAGGGAGCCGATAAAAATAGGTTTTCTTATTGATTTATCTCCTTTACCCAATGCTCTCTCCCCTGCACCGTTGACTTGTTTCCTTAGCAACTCGGCCAATCCCTGTGCACTCCACACCTGCAGCTCCATGCTTCCCTCCCCGTGCCTTTAAGGTGGGGACGGTGACCCCAGGCCATGTGGACATCCCCCAGACCACCTGGAGAAGGCACTGTGGGCTAACCCCATGCCTGCAGCTGGAGCTCCTTGGTGGGTCTCCAAAAGATGTTCAGCTGCTGGCAGATCCCTTGTTCCAGCTGTGACCTCCCACTTCACCTTCCTCCCCAACCAGAAGCCCAAACCAGCCCACCCAGAACACCTGTATTGCTAAGGCAGGGAGTGTGCCCAGCTCCAATCCCTGGAGATGGATTTATGGTGCTGATGCTACATTGGCACAACCTCCACAAGAGGCTGGGAATGAGATAAATCCCTCCCCGGATGCGAGCAAGTGACGGGAGCTATGGAGACCTCCCCTCCATCCCACCACTTCCCATGCCTTCTCCACACTCCTGGGCAGGCAGGTGGGGAAGGAGCAGAAGCTCCAGAGGAGTGAGGCCACACGGGCCTGGGGGAATCCTACCTTCAAGTGCCACCAAGAAGAGCAGGAGCAATTTAACCTCTTTCCCTGCCTGCATCATCCAGCCCAGCTCCAACGTCTCCTGGAAACTCCTGCCTCCAGCTCCCACCTCTACCCATACTTCCCTGAGGGCCTGCTGCTCTGAGAGGTTTTCCTGCTCCTCAGGTGTCAATGAGAAGGAGCATCAGTTCCTAAACCTGTGGACTTCATCTTGCTGGCCCCAATCCCAGCACTGCTGCCTGTCCCACACAGACACAGCATGACAGGAAGGAAGATCCACCTCTTCAACATCCCCATCCCTGGGATGCCTCCATTGCCCTGCTCTCAGCTCCACACCCCAGCAGGAGAGAGCACCTCCTCTCCAAGGCTGTTTTCATAGAATCATAGAATGGTTTGGGTTGGAAGGGACATTAAAGGCCATCTTGTTCCAACCCCCTGTCATAGACAGGGACACTTTCCACTAGACCAGGTCACTCAGAGCCCAGTCCAACCTGGCCTTGAACACTTCCAGGGATGGAGAGTTCACCACCTCTCTGGGCAAGTGAGGTTTTTGGTTTCCAAGAAAAAATGCAAGTGCCCAGTAGAGCAAAGCCTGTGAGTGATCCTAATTCAAGTCTGGGATTCCCCATCACCACAGCACTTCCCTGGCTTGTCCCTGAGGACACAAGGGCTCTTTCCCCACCAGCTGTGGCCCCTCTTGGCTGTCCCTATCCCTGCCACCAGCAGCTCATTCGTGCTGTGCTGGGCGTGACAGAAAGTGATGTCCAGACCCCAAATCCTCCCACTATGGTTTGAACACGAGCCAGCTCCTGTGTGCCTGTTACACAGAGGCTGGAGAGGGAACATGGCTTGGGGTTGTGCTGTCCCTGCGCAGCTGGCAAGGAGCACCCAGCCTGCCTCAACCCCACTGCATGGACACGGGAGACCACGATCACTCCCTGCAGTCACAGATGTTGCTGTTTATGACTCCAAAATGTGGTGCTTTGGTTTCCATCAGGGGTTAATCCGGAGGCAGTGACAGCCAGGAGTCCAACGGGGCAGAGCTGCCCACACTGCTGCCGCTCCCGTAGGGATGCGGGATGCAGGATGTGGGATGCCTGCGTGCCACGTGCAAACAGCTCCATGGAGAAGCGTCTCTTTCTCCCCCACCTCACCCTGGAAATCAAATCTCTCTCCTCTCCTCCTTTTTTTTTTTTTTTAAAACAAAAAAGGACCACATCATGTGATTTTCCTGCCTTAACATCAGTTTTTTAACTTTGGTTGCCACAGCAACAGGATGCAACTTGGCATCACCATGACAACAGCTGCCTCTGTTTAAATTCACCATCTGACAGGCAGCCTCGCTCTCCCCGGCTGTCAAAAAGATGGACCTGCCATTACACCTACTCGCCCCTCCCAAAAAAAAAAAACATTCTAAAATCTGATGAATGGAGGGCACAGAAAACAGCCTGGGAGGGGGCAAAGGAAAAAAAAAAAATGTTCCTGGGGAGCACAAGGATGGAGCTGCCCAAGGATGGCACGACATGGTGCAGGCTTTTCCCTCGGGATGGCGAGACCTGCCAGAATCTTGGCTGGGGAAAAGCGAAGGCGCAGAAGACGCTTGGCCAGGTGGGGCATGGCATCACCAGGGTCCCCAGGAGGCACTGCCTACGCAGCATCAGGTCACAGTGAGAGTCATCGTGAGCAAAACAATTCAGGCACTCACAGGCGTGCTTCCCACGGAGCAAAATCCCCGTGACTGCTGGGATGGGCATGCACCCCGGGATTCTGAGGGCACTCCGGCTGCTCTGGGCCAGCCCAACACCAAATATGGTCCTCAAAGGAGAAACCCCTCCCTGTCGGGAACAGCAAGGTCCTGGTGGACCTCGCTCTTCCCTGCCAAACTGGGGGCAGGGGCAGTGGGCAGTGTGAGCCTGCAGCCAGATGCTGTCCTTGGGGACACAGCCAGAGCCACACAATGTCATCTGGCCTTTCTGGGGAGGGAGAGGGATCTTATCCAGGTCAAATGTGATTAAGCGGATGAGGAACGGAGCAGATATAGATGAGCTGCAGCCCATCTCGTGTACTAACTGAATTGGAGCTTTCCAGGCAGCCAAACAAATGAAATCAGGGTGAAAGGCCTGGTCATCAGCAGGAGGAGAGCAGGCAGGACAAGGCTGCATTTCCCAAGGAGAAGAGGAGGAGATGTTCCTACAGCCAAAACAGCAGCTGCCCCATGTTTTGGGCAGGACCAGTTGTAAAAGGGCAGCTCCAGTGGAGGTAATGCACTGGGCTTTCCAGCCAGGAACTCGGCAAAGACTTGCCTCCCCATGGAGCTGCATCCCAATCCCAGTTGCTTGTATTTCTCCTCCTTCTCCTCCATGCATCATCCCTATTTACACTGGGAAGCCAAACTGCAGAGGCTGCTGGTTATAATTACACAGTTACCCAGCAGATATCCAGGCCTGAATCACCAGATATTTTTAGCCCTATTACCTAGTCAACTAGAGCTGGATGAAGAAGAGCCTCCACTCCTCCCTGCGCTCCACTCCAGCCCCTTTGGCTTTCCTTGGTGCAGTGCCCACCCTGACCCACAGCACCAGGACTGGCCCACTGCCCTCCCAAGGCCAGCAGCTCTTACTGACCATGGCCAAGATCCAGTGCTCACCTCCCCAAACTACCCTCACCCAGGAGAGGTGCCATGGGCTCCAGGCCAGGCAGCTGAGGTGCTCACACATTTTTCCTGGCCCTACCAAAAGGCACCAGCTGCCTGTGCCAGGCTACAACTACAAGGATGGGAACAACTTGCCTGGCCAACCTAACCAAGCTCATCCCTGAAAGGCCTTGCCCATTCCCAAGCCCTCAAAACTCCAGTGGTGCAGACGAACTCCAGGGTGGATGAATTTTTCTTGGATAGAGATAGCAGCCGGGTGGGGGATAGGCAGGAATGCTCAGCTCCCGCGCCTGGAGCACGCCCATTCCCAGCACTCACACAGGGATATGTCACTTACTTCTGGAAAAAAAATATAAAAATGAGCCCATCTCCCTCATGCATTGCAAATTCCAGGGGAGAATAATGCTGGGGAGGTTTTATCGCGTGGTGGTGAAGCTCCAGTCTCTAGGAGACAGCGGCTGCCTGGAGATGAGACATCACGCCGGCACGGGACCCCAGCCCACGCCGGGAGTGCCGGGCCAGCGGCAGCACCCCAGCTCCTTCTGGCTCCCAACAAAAGCCGGAGGGGCGAGGGCCCTCCCACACCGTGTTGGAAAAGCACATGAATAATTTGGCATATTCTGGAAAAGCAGGCAGCTGGCCTGGCCGCTGCCCTGCAGGGCTCCGCGCTGAGCTGCCACGTCCCCAACCCCGCCACCGCACCAGCGCTCCTGCAGCCACCCACCCGGTGGGCGCTGCCAGGAGGGGCAGATTTAGGGATGCCATGGGGAATTCAGCCTCTCCAAGCCGGCCCTTCACGCCCAGGTCACCCCCTCAAGCCTGGAGATGCCGCAGCTCCCCAAGCAGGACCGGTTCCTGCTTGGCAGAGGCTTGACCTGACGTGTCGGAGCTGCAAGGGACAATTCCCCGGTGATGCCCAACAGGGTGGGTGACCTGTCCTGCATCCCTGTGCCTCACCAGAGTCTTCCCCTGAGGTACCTGTTGCACCAAACCAAGGCATTGCTGCCTGGCACCAGGGAAAGCTCTCCCGTGCCCACGAGAGGAGCCAGCAACTCAACCAACAAGTTGCAGAGAGAGAGCGGCAGCAGCAGGAGCTGCATGGAATCACTGCTGCAGCACACGGCACGGGGAGGCTCCTACAGCCAAAGCGTGGCCACACTGAAGTTTTCAGGCTCGGATCCTCCATGGCGGCAAAGCCCAGGAGGGGTCTCGGGGGGCAGCAGGCACTGAGCCCGGGTTGGTGTGGGGCTGAGAGCTGTGATGCTGGGCAGCAGCCAAGGCGCCCAGGGGCACCCACAGGGAGGGTGGGAGGAGAGAGAGAGAGAGAGGTGCGTGGGGGGTATGAGAGGATGGAGGAACAGGGGAAGGAGTGGGGCGGGGGATGTGCACCCTCCACCCGGCCCTAGGAGAGGGGTGCCTGGGATATAATCACGGATCGCGATGCCAGCCTCCCAGAAAGGGCCGTGGGGCACTGCCAGAGGTTTTCAATATCCTTCCCTCTGCCGCAGGGAGGGGGCAGCCAGTTCCCAGAGCCACCATGGGGGGCCGGGGGCTGCAGGGCGGGGATGGCTGTGCCCCTGCCAGGAGTGATCTGCAGCAAAGAGGGCACACATGGGAGGGACAGAGCCACCACCCAGCAGGGACTGGAGATTCATGAGCTCCCAGGGGTCCGTCCCCAACAGGATGGGTGGTTCCAGGTGGGGTGGGGTGACAAAACTCCAGGAAGACATCGAGGCACAGAGGAAAGACCACTACCCCCCACCTCCCCAGGCACACACACAGAGCATCCCAAAGCACGCAGGGTTAACCTAGGATCAGAGCACCCCTCCTCGCCAGCATGGGGGCTAATAAATGCAAGCCTCAGGAGGGGCTGGGGGGCTCCCTGCGGGGAGAAAGGGCTCAGCTCCTGTCAGGCAGGGAGCAGAGGACAGAAGGGGAAGCAGCAACAGGGCGAGGAGAGCATCCCCAGGGGCCGGGGCACCCCTCTCCGCACTCCTTACCTGCCGGATAGTGCCACACGCACGTGTCCTGGGCGGCCACCGAGGCAAATCCGGGCAGCAAAGGGGGGCTCGCAGGGGTGCAGAAAGGATATGGCCAGTCGATGAGCTTCTTGGCGTATTTCCTGACTATGTTCTCTTCCCCGAAGAGGAAGAGCGATCTGTTGACGGTGAAGCAGTTCTGCCGGACAGGGATGGGGTTGTACAGAGCCATAGTCCGGGCTCTCTGCGCTTTGGTTTGCTTGAAGGCTCCCGGGCTCCCTCCCGCAGGGGCAGGAGCTCCTTGCCGGCTCCGGTTCTGTTCGGAGCCCCCATCTCCGGAGCCCAGCCTGCCGGCCACTGCCTCCCCAAAGCGAGCCATCCTGGAAGAAAACACACAGGTGAGCCAAAGCAGCAGCACCGAGGCGGCGGGGGGGGGTGGGAGAGAAGAGGGAGGGGGTTGCGGGGCGCAGTCCCAACCACAGCCCCCTCCTCCTCTCCGGGTGATGCTCAGCTCCGTCTCTCTTCCATCCCTCCGGGGGAGCAGGGACCCGCGTGGAGGAGAGGCGGCAACGCGCGGCACCGGCTCAGCGCCTCCGGCACGGCATCGGGGGCAGCCGAGCCTCCAGCCCCCCAGAACGGCCACCCGGGCAGCGCGGAGGGCAGCGAGCCCTCCTTCGTGCTCAGCAGAGGCCGCAGCGGCTCAGCCCCTAAGCACCTTCCCCCACGAAGCAAGGGGTTAAACCCAGCCACATCCTTCCCACCGCTCTGCCTGCAAGCCCAAACCAGCCCCTTTTAACCCCCCCGCAGCAAGGCGAGCAGAGATCAGGCAGGGAAAGGGCTGGGATCCAAGTCCTTCCATCTACCCCATCGCAAAGGAAGACACAATTCGGAACACCACCCAGCGCAGCAGCCGAGGCCGGGGGAACAGGTTGCAGCGCGGTCCAGCCTAGTTGGAGCCAAGTGTCCAACTCCTTCCTCCCGACTCCATCTTCAGCATCCTGCGGGAGCCTGGCCGCCCATCTGCCCGCTCCCTGGGGCAGCGGGCAGGGACGGAGGGCTGAGCCCCCCAGGCAGGCACCTGCGGCGGCAGCGATGCTCAGCCCTTCGCTGCCAGGGCAGGAGCACGCAAGGCGACGTCGGCTTCCCGCAGGAGCCGGGCCACAAAATTAAAGGCTGCCGCGCCTCTGCAGCTCGGGGACAGCTCGCTTTAATGAAGTCAGTGGCAACACAGGCGCACACAAGCGCGCACACACGCACAACACGCCCGGCTCGCTCCCTCGCTCCATCCAGTGCGTTCTTTTGGCAAGCACGGGAGCTGCCGCAAAGGAAAATCAGAGGCGAGGGGTGGGTCTGAAGGGAACAAAGGCAATGGGGGAGCCCCCACCCTGCCAGAAGGACACACACACACCCCGCCCTGGCTGCAGAGGGCTTTCCAGCACACGGGTGCTCCTAGGTGAGTGGCTAAATTGGGGAGCAAAGGGGGGTCCCCTCCCTGCATCCTCCCCACCCCACCTCAGCCCGCACCGATCATCTCTCTCCGGCCACACGCATCGTCCTCCCCCGATCCCTGGGACACTTCGAGGCTCCCGGCTCCCCGCCGGAGCCGCCCCGATGCCAGCGGGTGCCCGGGGAGAGCCCTCCTGCTCACTCGCATACAGATGAGCCTCCACACCTCGGTATTTTCTTTTTGACACATGATGTTGTCTGGAAGAAGCAGCAGCTCATCAGAGAGTTGTAAACAAGCCGGGCTGGATGTGTCCCTGCAGTCGCTGCCATGAGGAGGGGGGGTCTCTGACCCTGCTGTCCCCAGGCACCCCACTAAGGGCTGAGGATGACGACACTGCTCGTGCTACAGCCATGCATGTGCCAAGGTCACCCAGGGATGCCCAGGGTCCCCTGGGCTAGGCTGTGTCCCGATAGGGGGGCTGCCTGCTCACCCACCTTTGGGGACCCCACTCTGCCCTCCTGGCACACAGAGGGTACTCACAGATCCCCAGGGATGTCCCCAGGTCCTCCTTACCCACCGGGCAGGGCACAGCCCCGCCGCTCAGCACCCCCTGTGAGCTGTTCACACGCAGGGTTCCCCACCCCTCCCCTGAACCCCGAGGCCAAAGAGCTCCCCAGGGACTTCGGCACTCACTACCTGCCTTTCCCACAAGCAGAGCACCCACAGCTTCAGCCAGCAGCAAAAGACGTCCTGCATCCCCGTGATGCTCTTCCCTCGTCCACCCCACCACCAACAACCTGCTCTGCAAACATAGTGGCCACTGCCCTGTCCCTCACACCTGCTGGGGGGCAGCCAGGAACACTTAAGGCATTTAAATTTAAAAAAAAAAAAAAAAAAAAGTCAAGCTTTGAATCATATAAATCTTTACATTTGGGCCAGGGCTTCTCCCTTGGTGGAGTCTGGCAGCACCTCACCAGGAACCTCCCCACCCTGCAGGCACTACTGTGACTGAAGGGCCACAGGGCTCGTTTTTTGGCCCAAGCTCTCATGGGTGCATTGCCAGGAGCCCTTGGGCCGGCTGGGTGAGGAAGAGGAAGGATCAGGTCCCCCTCAGCAAGGTAACAGAGGAGTGTTTGCAAAAAGGGTTGTGGGGTCATTGCCCCAACCTCGGCCGAGCACCGAGAGCCCACCAGTCCTCCACGACACCCACTGCTGCATCCCTTCCTGACCCTGTGCCTCCAATCAGCTCTGTAACCAACGTGGGTTATCTGGGGGGGTTAAGTACCCAGCTACATTACTACCACACTGCAGCACAGAGTGGAGCAGGGGTGTGCAGATCCCTCCCAAAATACTTCCCAGGCCACCAGCCAGCCAGAGTGACCCTGGGTTTTCGTTCCACTAACAACAGGCGAGGAGGTGGCCCCACCAGCTACCGACTAATTACAGTCCCTTCAATTCAGTCCAGGCAAGACATTGCCCTAAACAAATCAATTATTATTTGTGGCTCACCCCACCTCCTCTGCCTCCTACTCCTCCTCCCCACCACCAACGCAGCATCAGCAGCAATGCCACTCTCCCCACCTTCCAACCCTTTCAGCCACTGTTAATTAAGCCCGAGGCTGGGCCGATCGCCAGGAGCAGATCCTCAGCCTTGCAGAGCTCCTGATTCTGCTCCTCCCAGCCCCTCCAAGCCCTCTCCCATCCTTCTCTGCACGGCAAGGCCCCACCCAGCCCAAATGTTCCAGCTCTGTGTGGTACCCAGAGCCTGAGGAGGATGGGGAAGGCTGGACCCAGCCCTGCATCCCCTGCCTGGCTCAGAGCAAGGGGCTGAGGAAGAGGAAGGCAGCCTTCCTTCTCCTGTTCCCTCAGAGCAGGGGTGCACACCTTACCTGGACGCTCCTGCTGGGCCACTGGGCTGTCCCTGGAACCCGGAGTTTGCTCTCACCTCTGCTCTACATTCACTGCTGCAGAGCAGAGCAGAGCGCAGGATGACCCCGCTGGGAGCCTCTCTCCTGCTCAGACGGTGCTAAAGGATGGGATATTTATGAGAAAGCAGCTCCTTAAGAGAAGATTGAGAGCCAAAAGGAAAAAAAAAAAGTCTCCAGCTATGCCAAGAGATGCAGGCTCAGCTTCCCAGGATGTTTATTGCCACTCTCATCTTGACCCTCACCCAGCACACTGGGATCTGTGAGTCAGGGAGAAGTGTGGCTGATGCCCACATGATTCAACATGGCACAGGGATTCAGAGCCAGCTATGTGGGGCTGTTTGGGTTTTTGTGAATGAAGGAAATGCAAGAAGACGGGGAAACAGCAGGTGCCAGGACAGGAAGGCGCTTGGGATGCACTTGGTTTTATGGAGACAGGCTAACACTCCTCCGGTCTGGAGCACAGCTCTGAGGAGAAGCAGCTGAGGGAGCTGGAGGGGCTCAGCCTGGAGGAAAGGAGGCTCAGGGGGGACCTTCCTGCTCCCTACAACCACCTGAAAGAAAGGTGGAGCCAGGTGGGGGCCGGTCTCTTCTCTCAGGTAACAAGTGACAAGAGGAAACAGCTTCAAGCTGCACCAGGAGATGTTCAGACGGGATATTAGGAAAGATGCCTTCTCCAAAAGGGTTGTCAAGCACTGGCACAGGCTGCCCAGGGAAGCGGTGGAGTCGCTATCCCTGGAGGGATTTGAAAGATGTGTGGATGTGGCACTTGGGGACATGGGTTAGTGGTGGCCTTGGCCGTGCTGGGTTAATGGTTGGACTTGAAGGTCCAAGAGGCCTCTTCCAACCTGAATGATTCCACGGTTCTACGATTCTCACACCAGTATTGCCATCCAAACCCCCTCCCTGCCTTTCCCCAACCTCTCTCAGCCACGCCACCACCCCTTCAGGACAGAGCATCACCGGAGACGCGGGGCTGTCCCTTCCCGGGTGAGCCCGGGCCCCCCTGCCACATCCCCCAGCCTCCGCCCCACGGCGGGGCCGCAGCCGCCGCTCCGGCATTGCCATCTAGTGGCAGCTGTCCCCTCCCTGCGCCCCCCCCAGCCTCAGGTCGCAGCCCGGGCTCCGGCGGGGCTCCCCCCGGCTGACCCCTCCCCGCGGGATGCTCGGAAGGGGATGCAATCCCCCCCACGCAGTTCCCGCATCCCTTCGCGCAGCCACTGGAGCGGCCCCCGGCTCAGCCCAGGCACCCCCAAATCTCCCACCTGTGCATTGCTGGGTACAGGCACCCAAAAAAAAAAAAAACCCAACCAAAAAAAAAACCCAGCGGGAAATAGGGTTAGAAGCATCCTCTGCCAAACCTCAGGTTGCTCAGGAAGCCACGGGCTGCTCCTCATCTTGGAGGGAGCACCAGGCAGGCAACAAATCCCCGGGGAGAGGCTGAGAGTTGAGGTTATTCAGCCTGGAGAAGACAAGGCTCCAGACAGAGTTTAGAGCCCCTTCCAGTGCCTAAAGGGGCTTCAAGAAAGCTGGAGAGGGACTTTGGACAAGGGCTGAAGGGATAGGACAAGCGGGAATGGCTTCCCACTGACAGAGAGCAGGGTTAGATGGGATATTGGGAAGAAATTCTCCCCTGTGAGGGTGGGGACGCCCTGGCACAGGTTGCCCAGAGAAGCTGTGGCTGCCCCATCCCTGGAAGTGTCCAAGGCCAGGCAGGATGGGGCTTGGAGCAACCTGGGATAGTGGAAGGTGTCCCTGCCCATGGCAGGGGGTTGGAGCAGGTGGTGATTAAGGTGCCTTCAAACACAAACCATTCTGTGACTCTAATGCAGCCCAGGCAGGGTCTGAAGAAGGGGGACAGGCTCCCTTTCCATGACTGATATTTCCAGGAGCTGTGATGGACTGCACTCATCTTAGAAAGTGGCTTTTGGCATCCTGATTTATTTTTTAAATACGGCTATGCTGAGATGGAAAAAAAAAAAATTTAAAAAAGGATCAAATAAGAATCATCTATAGTGGTGCTCTGGCCAAATTTCAAATTGGGACTGAGAAGCTGTGACTCAGAAGCACGTTTATAACCATGCAGGAAAGGGTTTTTTTCCAGGAACAGTTTCATTACCTGCTGGATTAGAAAGAGGATGTTCTCCCCATTTGCAAAGGAGAAGTCCTGCTGAGTCAAGCACCCCAGCAGTAGGGAGACAGAATCCCCGGGCGGGTGCAGTTCCCCCAGGGATGTGGGTGGAGAAGGCCAAAGCAGCCCCAGGACGGCATCTCCGGAGGAGGGCACCACACCAGCCTCTGCCTGATGCTCATCTGTGCAGACACTGGCAGCTGGGGCACAGGCCCCGCCAGCCCTGATGGCATTTCTTGTGCCAACAAAGCCCTGACCACGCTGCAGAGGCTCTGCACCACCTCGCAGCAAGGCAGCTCTCACCCAAACCGGGGCCAGTGGTTCCTCTCTGCCATCTGCTCCCACTTTTTCCCAACAACCTCTCCGGGACGTGCCTTCCCCAGCACTGACAGAGATGAGCACCATCATCTTCACTACCTGGGCACATTCCCAGCATGACCCAGAGGCTGATTTCGCAGGGTCAGCACTGGGATTTATTCACTGAGGAATCAGAGGGCTGGAAAAATAGTGAGTGCCAGCAAATCTCACACCAGGCCCCCAGATCTAAGCAGGAGAACCTGGATGTGTGAAGCTGGAAGTGGAATTAGCTGCACGCTGCCCTAAAACATCCCCGCGTTCACAAACGCTGCTGGTTTAATTACCAAGACCCACGAGTCCAACATCCAGCCTTGGCATCTTTAAAATCAACAGGAAAACAATCTTGTAAAGCTCTCTCTGCTGGGATAACAGAATAATCCTCTCGAAATGGAGATTTTGGTCGCTGTATCCCCCCCCAACAAGCTCTCACAGGTGACGGAGGTGCAGAAGGAGCAGTGCCATAGCAGCTCTCACCCAGCCTTCCCTTGCAGCCCCTTCCCAAGACCCCAGCTGCATCCCACCTTGCATTCCCACCTCAGGAATCCCTTCTCCTAACCTCTCTGCGAGCATCTGCTTAAGACAATCCAGCCCAGAGGATCTTTGATCCCCCCCGCCCTTCTTAAAATGCCTGCCAGTTCTCAGCTGCCAAGCAAAACACAACACAAACAAGCAAAACGCCACACAAACATGAGTGTAGCTCCCATCAGGTCCCACTCAAAGTTCCCAAACCTACAACATGCCACCACAAGCCATCAGGGCTCACCAGCCTCCAGCTACTCAAGGGGTGAAATGCCAGAGCTGATTGCACACATTAGCCACAGGTTTTTAGGGAGCATCCATCCCTTTCCCTCCTCCCCTACATGCAGATGCTTCGCAGAGGCTGATCTGTTGTGGCACCTTCTGTGCGAGCAAAGGGGAGACGCATTAATGGTGTCTCCACAAGTCGGGTGGGATGTGAGAACAGGGATCAGGAGCTGTGTATCATCTGCTTCTTACGATTCCCCAAGTGTTCTGTCAGCACAGGGCACAGCCAAGCACCAGGTCCTGCTCAGGTGGCCTGAGGCTACACTCCTCACACACCTCTGGAAGCCACCAGAGGTGCCCAAACACACACAGACCCTTCATGTTGGATGTGGGACTGGGGCAGCTCCTACATCAGAGCTACTGATAAAGCAGAAGGATATTGCATCTTGAATTAAAGGGGGATTTAGCAGCCAAATCACGGAATTACAGAACGGACTGGGTTGGAAGGGACTATAAAGGCCCTCTAATCCAATTCCCCTGCCATGAGCAAGGATATCTTAAACTAGACCAGGTTGCTCAGAGCCCCATCCAGCCTAGCCCTGAAATGATGGCAGGCTGGAAGAGCTGAGAGGCTTTAAGGACAGCAAAGAAACCTCCAGCCCTGGGCACTTTTGTAGACACAGCAGGGATGTGCATCCAACCCCACAAAACTCACAGGAGTTGATTCTGGTGCTCAGCCTCACTCTGTCACTGTGAAGCTCAGTGCCTGCACTTCCCCACCTCCCACAGGCTGCTCAGGACTTGGTACTCTCCAAAAACACCCAACCAAAACCAAGAGCCACGTTGGGGGTGCATTACAGCACCCAAACAAGCAAAGGGGGGGTTGCTGACGCCTCAAGCAGAGGCAGGTGAGACCCCATCACCCCCAAAGCACCGCAGACAAGGGACAGCACTGCTCTGCCCCAGTGCTGCCACGCAGCAGGGATGTACCCCTGGCCTGGCTCTGCTCTCTCCTATTTCCTACCTAAACACCCCTCCCCAGGGCTCCTGGCAACGCAGCGCTCCTCGGGCTAACTCTGCCTTAGGCCAGGAGGCTTCGTGGCTCAACTGAAGAGCCCTGAAATAATCACCCATTAATAAATTGCCTGGAGTGCCCTGCTGCTTTATTTAGCTTTGGGAGCCGGGCTCTAATTAGCATTTGCAGTGGCATCCTGGCTGCT
Organism: Atrichornis clamosus; assembly: GCA_013400975.1. NCBI lineage: Eukaryota > Metazoa > Chordata > Aves > Passeriformes > Menuridae > Atrichornis > Atrichornis clamosus. The sequence goes on along the minus strand of WBMZ01009352.1, from coordinate 60,266 downwards.
CTGGGCAGGCATACAGCAATCCCACCTCTCAGGGAACAGCCATCCGCCTTCCCCTGCTTTGCCATCAGATTAAAGTCAACTTCCATCCCCGCTTCCAACCCCCAAATCCCTCTGCACAACCTCTCCCCTCAGCCAAAAGCTGCGGAGCGTCCCAGCCTCGCACTAACCGAGCTGGCAGGAGGTGAGATCACACCTCCCCACCCTCCTCTGTCTCAGACAGGTCCAGCTTTGGGCAATGCACTTCCAGAGAGGTTCACTTGAGAAGATCCAACGGGGGAGGGAAAAAAAAAAAAGGGATATTTGAGAATGACCCTGCCTAAAACATTGGGACTGAGCAACATGGGTAAAGGCAGACCACGGAGAGGAGGAAGGCAAGGAGCATGGACCTGGGGGGATATTTCCCTTCTTGCCACCAAAGCCCCGCAAGAGCCAAACACCAAGCTGCCAAACTTTACACGTGTGTGGGAGCAAGCTCAGAAAAGACATCCCCAGAGCCAGCCACAGACAGCCAACAGGAAAAAAACATATTTCTAGCCTGTCAAAGGGTTGAAGAGGGGTTTTTAAAAGCATTTTTTCAACTGCTGCACTACCCAAAGCAGAAGAAATCCCCCAGCATCCTCATGGCCCCTCTGGCACAGCAGTGTTAGCTCCTGCCAAAGCCAACGGGAGATCTTTTTCTCCCTTAGATCTCCTCTTCACCCCCACAAGAGACAGGTCCATGCCTGAGGACCATCCCGTGCTTCCTCTGATCCTCTGCCCACCCTGCAAGGCTCAAGTCAGATAAACACAACAAAACCCCATCCCCAACCTAACGAAGCCAAACTCACAGGCTCAGCTTTCTCCAAAGCAACCTGCTAGCAAACAGGGTGCCTCTGACAAAATTACATTGTCAGGACAAGCGCCAGGAGAAGATGGAGCTGTTGAAAAATTTTTCCAGCAGGTCTGAACTTGCACTGAGCAGCTGATGCTCAAGACAGCCAGAGAAGCCCCATCCCTGGCCCGCAGCCAGGAAGGAGATGCTGCTTCCCTCTTCCAAACCTGTGAAAGAGGAAAGGCCAAAGAGCAAAACCTCTCTCTGAGAGCTACTCAGTGCTGGGAGGTGTGAAAAATCATCCCCCTTGCTGCAGTGACAGGCAGTCGTCACTCAGCAGCCTCTGTGAAGGCAAACACCCTCGCCCAGCCCCAGCTCCCGCTATTCCTCAATGGGAAAAAGTTCATTGAAGAATTTTTAGGCTTAATTCCACCCGAGGAAACGCACAGAAAAGGCAGTTACAGCCTACCGGGTGCTGGTGTACTGTCTCACGAGCTGCGGTGGGGAAGAAAGCGACCCCTGTGAAGCTCCTCTGGCGACAAATCAAGGAGCTCCGATTTGTACCCGAGCTCGTGGCGATGACGCACGTTCCGTCACGGCATCATCCACCGTGGTGCCGTGTTCCAAGCTTGCAGGAAAGCTGCTTCCCACCGAAAGGGCCCTCAGGCTGGCAGGTTGGCATCATCCAGGAAAGGCGAGGCAACACCGGCTCTTTCGGGTGCGCTTTGGGGAGGACAGTGCCCCTCTGATCTCCCTCCCCGCAGCTGGGGACAAGCACCTGCACACTTCCCACAGTTAAAAAAGCAGGAGCCCGGCTGGAGTGTGCAGCACCAGCCCAGAACAGCCAGGCAACAGAAACAGTGACATATTTTGGGTGATCCAGGCACCCACAATCCTGGGCTGAAGGATTGGAGCTGCCTTTCCCATGAAGCACGCAAAAGGTAAGTGGAGAAAAGAGCATTTCTCCTCTCTGCTGTTCTAAGAAAGATCTCGATGTTTCAGAGCCCTCTTTGGGAAAATACCAGTCCCATTTCGAAAGCTGCTTTAGTACATCTTAAGGGACCTTCCTAACCTGTTACTCCAAAACCTGTTATTCCAAATCATGGAATGGTTTGGGTTGGAAGAAACCTTAAAGCTCATCTCATTCCAACCGTCTGCCATGGGCAGGCACACCTTCCACCGGATCAGATTGCTCCAAGCCCTGTCCAACCTGGCCTTGAATGATTCCAGGGATGGTACATCCATAACTTTTCTAGGCAAACTGTGCCAGGGCCTCGCCACCCTTAGCTGAGAAATGCCATTTTTGGAAGTGTGCAATGAGACATCCTCTGTGTTTTAAAATGCAAAACATTGAGTTAAATGAAAAATAACTGATTGTCTGATCAGACTAGATAGCTCCTGAGGTCCCTGAATTAACTTATTCCCCTGCCATCTCTGGATACCAACAGTATGTGAGGGTGGGAGTGGGAAGGTGGGTACTACACCTTAGAAACTGAGAGTAGCAAATAATATTAACCCTATGCACTGGAGAGGCTGGAGAACGCCTCTCCCACAAACACTTCCCAGTCAGCAGACAGCCTCCCGTCAGGACCACACTGCGACAGCTGGGGGCTGCCTGGGAGAGGGGAAGAGGTTGAATTATTCCAGGGGAGGGAAAGGACGAGGGTGCAAATGCAGAATATCAGGAGTTTCCCTGCCTGCGGGCTACACCGAATCCCTCACAACGCTGAAAAACCAGAGACTGCTGAAGCAGAGGGCTGTGCTGCCATCCAGAGGGATTTCAGCAGCCTGGAAGAACAGGCAGAGGAACAGCACAGAGTTCAGCTCCATGGGAAACACCAAGCCCTGCACTTGGGGAAGAATGACCCCGTCCACGCTGGCTGGGAAGCAGCTGGGCAGGAAAAGCCCCAGGGGACCTGGTGGCCACCGAGCTGGCCCTGAGCCAGCAGTGTGTCTTTGCAAAAAGGGGGCCCAACAGCCCCCTGGGGTGTGTTAGGCAAAGCCAGGTCAAGCAGGTGACCTGACCCCTTTGCTCAGCCCCGGTGATGCATCCAGAGCGCTGTTCCCCACAGGACAGGAGGCATGGACTTACTGGAGCAACTCCAGCCAAGGTGACTAAAGGAGAGGAGCTGCTCAGCCTGGCTGGAAGAGGCTCAAAGCAGATCATCAAAGCAGATCTGATCACAGAATACCTGACACTGGGGCAAAAGGCACAGCCAGGCTCCTCTCCGTGGCACCCAGTGACTGGACAACAGGCAACGGGCACAAACTGCAATAAAACAAACTCTGCCCGTACGTAGGAATAAACCTCTTCATTGTGAGGGGAACTGAGGGTTGGGTACAAGCTGCCCAGAGAGGCTGTGGACTCTCCTATCCTTGGAGATACTCAGAACCCACCTGGACACACTACTGGGAGGAACTTGGAGGACTGTGGAGCCTGCTCTAAGTGATCCTGCTTGAGGTCCTTTCCCACCCCACTGCCTTGCAGTAATTCTGTGTTTCTGAGCCATGGCCAACCCCAGGCCAGGGGGGAAGCTCCCTCCAAAGGCTGGTTCCTGGGAAGCACAACCAGCCTCAGCATGGTCCACAGTTTGAACGCCACTCCGAGACACGCTAACAAGGCTTCCCAATCCCTGCAGCTGAGATTCCACCGAGGGAAGCAGGAACTGTCAGGATGCAGTGGCAAAACACAAGGCAGCAGCTCCCAGGCAGAGGCATCTGCTGGGAACCACCTTGTCTTCCAAGTTCAGCAACCAGCTCCCAAGGAGCTCCCTGGAAGCGCTCCTGAGCCTGCAGTGGCTCAGCCACGCCAGAAGGCTCGGACTGTCCCCAAGTGTCCCCACTCTGGCAGCCCTCAGGAGGCTTTGCAGTCACCGGAATTAACTCCGGGAATTCCTGCAGGGTGTGCCAGAAACCAAGACTTTGAGGAAATTCAGTGAAAGATGCTGCTATTTCCATGCTGTTGCCAGGATATTCAGTGGAGCTCAAGTTCACCCCAGGCCAGAAAACAAACTCCACCCCAGGATGCAAACCCTGATCTGCACTAAGGGGAAGCAGGAGGAGCACAAGGAGGCCCAGGGCAGATACCTATGGCAGAGATACTTCTCTGCTGCTCAAGGCAGGGTACCCTGACAAAAGCCATATTTCAGAGTCCTCATTCCCAGGTTTAGCACATCCACAGACCTTTCCAGCACCTGTACTGCTCCTCATGCAGGGTAAAACACAAGCAGGGAGAGCCACCTTAACTGAGACCCTCGTTAGGCTCTCTGAGAAGTTAATTGCTTTGCCCGGGGGTTGCAGCAGACTTCCACAGGAAACACGGGTGGATCTACAGGAAGGATGCTCCCAGGTGCATAACTCCCAGGATCACGTGCCCCCAAGATCCCAGGGCTTTCACCTGCAGAGCCCCCACAGCTCCTGCCAGCTGCCTGAGCCGCCCCAACCTTCCTGCCCAGCCCTCCCAAACTCCTGGGCACACGGCAGCAGACGTCTGAAGAGAAGCCCACGGTGGAGGAGGGCAAGGCTAAGCTGTGTCTGACAGCAGGTGACACTGCAGAGGTGCCAAGAGCCCTTCTCCTGCCCCTCAGCGCAGCAGGACAGCACGGAGCAGCCCCCATGGAGCCCTCTGGGGTGGGAGCAGGGCTGCTGCTCACAGCACAGCAGCTACACCCACTGCATCCAGCACCTCTCCCAAATCCGTGCTGCAGAGCTGCCAGCACCAGTGACAGCGACTCAGAGCCACCCTGGGGCCCGTCCCTTCCCCGCAGAGCCGAGGAGGGACAGGGTGGTGGGCGCTGGTCCAGCCGCCTACACAGCCCCAGCCCGGGGGCACTTCCCAGGCAAGAGGCAGTGCCACCCCGTGTGTGCTCCCGCCCTCTCCATCACCGCAGCCAATTAAACCCAGATGGTGCTAGGAAATACGCTGGGAAGCAGCAGTGGAACTGGCAGCCCAGCACACACCAAGGGGGCCCTTTGTCTCGTTCAGCACCCGTAAAAAAAAAAAAAAAAAAAAAAAAATCAGCTTCATTTGTAATCTGGGATGCAGAGCGTGCACATAACCAGACAGAGGCTGCCAAGCCGTAAAGAGCCACCGAGATCTGTCAGCAACACCCTGTGCGTTTTCAGCTTGTTCTGTTCTCTCCCCGCTTCCCGTCAAACCGCGGAGGCAGAGCTGCGGGAACGCTCCAGCCCAAAGGCTCCCCGCGGTCTGCGCTGCAGGCGCCGAGCTGAGGGAAGAGCAGAAGGAAGGCTCCACGGACCTCAGGCTCCCAGGAAAAGGAGACCTCGCCAACTCGTAGCGCCAGCGGCATTTAATGAAGGTGCTACCAGACAGGACATCGCTTTTAATTACCCCGTCCTTCGGGATCACCGTGCTGTGGGCAGAGCGCGTCGCTTCCCGGAGGACACCGAGACCCACCGCCCACCCCTCGGGTACTCAGGTGCTGGATTACAGCATCCCGCCTTCACATTGTGCCACGATTCTGCTGCTTGCCCTCCAGCTTCCTCTGCTCCCTGCCCAACATCTGCCTGGAATCGGGGTTTTCCATGCAGCCTTGCTGTAAATACCGTTCCAAAACGAGGAGTACAGCTTGCATTCCCCAAACTGCACACGCGAAGCTTAACAAATTCCCACGCACGTGTGGTTTTCGGCCGTGCAAAGCAGACTTGGGATCCTGTGTGCTTCACATTCCTCGGATGCTCCCTGGGTGGCTTAGCCTGTCCTTACCATCAGCTAAGGAAGCAGCTGCTCATCCTGGAGAAGCCACAGGGGGTTCCCCATTTGCTTATTTTGACAAGGAGCTTTTTTTGAGCTGTCTCTAAGGCAGACAATATCCAAAGGAAGCTGCCAGACACCCAGAGCAGAGACAGCAGTGATTCAGCCACGACCACCCCACGCAGCCTTGGAGCACAGCAGATCTCTCCATATACCTCCATCCCTGACCCCAAGGCGTGAACACAGGGATGGAGGGCAGAGCATCAGGCTGGGACTCTGGAAAACAGGGTTTAGTGCCTGCCTTAGGCTTAAATCCCTCAGACAAGAACACGGTGGGCTGGTACACACATTTTTCACCATAAAATTGAGCCTCCCACAGAGCCACTGCCCCTCAGGCACCGAGCAGACAGTGTTTTCTGTTCTCTGCCTCAGTTTCCTCTGAGAAAATAAAAAAAACATTTAAAATAGGGAAACCGGCATTTTTCCCTTCCTGTTCTTATGCCACTTGTGGGATTGTTTCACTGGCAAAGGGCAGCAGAAGTGAAGGCTCGGTAAGGGCTGGACCTGCCAACACTGGCGAGCACAAAAAAGGCCTTTGCTTCTCTCTCCCCTCAGCGCCACCCAGATCGGGAGCAGCTAAACAGCATCTGGCTGCACACCAGGAATGCCACACCTGCAAGGACAGGGCTGCTCCAGGGGAGCAGAGGTCTCGTGCAGCAGAAGAGAGGCACATGCAGCAGCTCTCCCTGTGCCCACCACACCGCAGACCACCCAGGCACAGCTGGCAGTCAGGAACACGAGGGGACCTCCTGCAGCTATCCAGACATTTTCCATGTTTCCCATGCTCCATTTAATGCCCACCACCGTGCTGGAGCTATGGGAAAATACCCACACACACACTTGTAACCAGAGCCAGACTGCCCAGGTCAAAGCCCCCAGGGTGATTCAAGGCATGTGAGATGGGCCCTTCGGGAAATTAAAACACAGGAAAGTTGCATCATTACTAATAAAATTACACGTAAGGAAATTAATTTGCTTTTTCTTCCCCACAGGGTATCCATCTATTCCCAGAGAGCATCCATGGTACTGGAATTACTGGCTCTGCACACCTCTCTGGGCTTTAGCAAAGCTTTTGTGAAAAACATCAATGGTCTGATGTAGAAGGATAAAATGCCTTGCGTTTGAAGGGACCTTAAAGCTCATCTTGTTTCAACAACCCCTTGCCATGGGCAGGGACACACTCCACCAGACCAGGCTGCTCCAAGCCACATCCAACCTGGCCTTGAACACTTCCAGGGATGGGGCAGCTCCAGCTTCTCTGGGCAACCTGTGCCAGGGCCTCACCTCCCTCACAGGGAAGAATTCTTAATCTTAAACCACACACTTTCAGTTTACAGCCATTGTGCCTTGTCCTGTCACTGCGTGCCCTTATCAAAAGCCCCTCTCCTTCAGGTGTTTGAGTCTGATGTTGAAGCAGGAACCTCTGGAATGTGGTTTTTGCAGGTTGATGCAGGGTATCAGGGCACCAAAGCCTGGGACAGGAACAGATCAAGGCCTCTGGTGCTCACCAACTTCCCAAGAAGGGACCTGGCAGAAACAGGGAGTGGGGCCTTGGTGGGACACGAGGTCTGCAAAGCCCAAGTGCCACAGCCCAGTGTCCCCCCAACACCAGAGGCTTCCCGCAAAACCGTCATAAAGCAGGATGAAATAACAAACCCAGGCATCCAGGAGCTGGGAAATGCAAAGACTGGACCCTGCCACCCTGGGGAAGCATCCTATTAACCACGTCAGGACGGCAGCACCCGCCACAGCAGCGTATTCCCAATGTGTTAAAGACAGAAATTTGGGGATTTGCGTTTGAGTCACCCCTGGCTGGAGCAGCCGGGGGCAGCCAAAGGGGCACATCCCTCACACTGGGAGCGGGGAGGGCTCTGGCTTCATCTCCCTGCCACCAAGCAGAGCTGTGGAGGCCCAGGCAGTTAATTAGTGAGCAGCCGATCTAGGACTCGCTCCGCCAGCCGACAATTAACGAGGCCATCCCTCTGCTTCCTGCCCGGCCATGATTTATTCATCTGGCACCCCCGGTGGGTTGCAGAAGATAACAAGGCACCAAGCGCCTGCAGAGCCCATATGTCAATTTATTTTCCCTGCACAGGGCTGCCTGAGTCACCGGCCAGGAGGTTCCCTGGGCACAAAGGGATGAGCACAGAGCTGAAAGGGCCAGGGAGAGCCCGCCTCGACGATGGGCTGCCCTCCAAAAAAAAAAGCAGGAGCAGCCTCAGCGTTATCCCAAGCAGTTTTATCATGCAAACCATCCCAAAGAAACCCTACCAGCTTCACACGAGCTGAGCGCTGACCTAGATCTTGCCAAAGCAACATGCCATGCCTAATTAATACGGGGCTCCCATCTCCTTTGGGTGTTTTATTAAACATTACTCCCCAAATAAAGTTCTGGAGGCAGGGAATTTCTCCAGACCAGTGATACTGGAGCAGGATGTGCTTATCCCAGGCACTCTTGCTGAGCAGACACAGGGAGGGGAAACTTGTAATTTAAATGCAGGACTGAGGCATGGGGCTGCAGCCTTGGACAAACAGCAAGTGTTGGGTGAGAGACACTAATCCAGGACTTGGAGCTGGGCATTTCTCGTAGCACCAAGGCAAACTATGAGAATAAGTTAATTAAAGGAAAATAGTAAGTGAAACAAGTGGGTTCTAGTTCTGCCAAACACTTCTGTTTCCTCAAATTTAATGTCCCAACTTGCTCTGATTCAGGAAGACTTGGATGCCTTTTTTAATTAAATACAAATCAGAGAATCATTTCAGTTGAAAAAGACCTCTAAGATCATCAAGTCCCACCATTAACTCGGCACTGCCAAGTCCCATAAAACCCTGTCCCCATCTACCTCATTTACACAAGATCCCCCTGCAGTGGGGTCAAGCCACAGCAAAAGCAGAAAGGCAACAGCCCCAAATGCATTCAAACACCAAGATACAGCCAAGGCAAATGTCTCGAGGACTTCCACAACAGTGAACTTCCAAGTTTCCTCCACGTGCCACAAACAGCCCCACAATTTGGGAACACACCACTCCCACCAGATCCCACCCTCCAGCTCAGCGCCAAGCTGCCCAAATCCAGAGTGCCGGGAGATGGAGCACAGCTGGTGGTGGCTGCTCCACAGGAGGGACATCACCAACACAACACCCCCAGTGCCCCCCCCCCAGCCCCACAGAGGACAGGGAACGCTCCCACCCCCCCCCAGCTGCCCACCTGGGCTGGGGGCTCTCCGGTACTTACTCCCACTCCTTCCTCCTCGCCTGGGGCGTGCTCTGCATCTTGTGTGCCTCGTGTGCCTTGATAATGTCCCTCTGCTCGATGAGCCCGCCCCGCCGGCGCTTGATCACGTCCGGGCTCACGGGCACCCACGGGCCCAGCCCCAGGTCCAAGGCGCTGCCGCTCTCCGCGTCGGCATCCCGGGCGCGGGGCTCGTAGAGGGCGTCGAAGGAGGCGGCGCGGGACACCAGGGCCTCGGCCAGGCTCTCGGGCTCCAGCAGGTTGCAGGACTGGGTGCTCTGCATGAGGCCGAGCCGGTGCTGGCGCCACGTCTCCTCCTGGGGCAGGGCCAGGGCACAGCGAGGGGAGGCAGCGTCCAGCTCAGCCCCCCTGCCCGGCGCGCCCATGGAGCACGTGCCGAATCCCAGCATCGCGGGTGCTGGGGTAGCTCATCACTCTGCAGGGGAACAAGACAGAGGGGAGGCTCAGGGGTTTGTTCTATTTGCCCTGCCATTCCCTCCCTTCCTCACACATCAGCCCAAAGTCCCGTTTCTCCTGGGTTTGTTGGGCTTGACCCTCTCAAACCAGGACACACATCGCTGCATCCCCAAGGTTAGGGCAAGGGGTTGCACCTCCTGCCTTGCTGCTTTCCTCATCCTTCCCAATCTGGGCACCCCTGGACCTCTTGAACCTGCAGCTCCCCTTATGCCACAGCCAGCCCTCCCTGAAGGGCCACGGAATGATGAGACAGGAAAAGAGGAGACTTGGGACACCTGGGTCAAACCACCCCTGGCCTCCTTCCCTTTAGTCGGTTTTTCTCTATGGGGCACCCTCGGCTGGAGCCTCCATGTCCCCCTCCAGCCCCACACCCATGGGATGACAGCCAGGCAGCCTCAGAGAGAGGCAGCACTTCAGGAGGCTGGATGTGGAAGTACCATCGTGGCTTTGAGTCGGGACCTGCACATGGGAGCCAAAGGCACAGGAACACTACCAGGAACAGCACACCGAGCAACACTCCTTGGCTGAGCAAAGTAGGTGATGCCCTCCAGCCAGGAGAGGCTCGTGTCCGAGAACGTGCCCTAAGCCTTGTCATGGTGAAGGGCTTTATTTTCACGTTGGAAAAGCTCTGTTCGGCCTGTTATTGCTGCGGGAAAGGCTTTGCTTTGTCAGTGCCAGTGTTCGCCCGTGATGAAGGTGAAAAAGGGGATGAGAGAAAGCACAAGGCAGCCAGGGCTGTTCCCCCTTCCTAACTAAATCCCCGATGCAGGATAAACAGCCCAGCAAGGAAAAGGTGGATTTAAATCCCCCCGTAATGCAGTAAACCAAGCACATCATCATCACAACCTCTTCCCAGGGCATTGTCTGGAGACACCTCAAGAACAAACAGGGAGGTGAAAAGAGAGGTTGGGACAAAGGCTGGGAAACACCACACCAAAAGTAAAAATAAATACAGGAGGGGGGAAAAAAAAAAAATGAACAGTGACTGAGGAGACAACCCCGAGCATGGCCTCCATCCTAGCCCAAATAAGCCTGCCATCAGGGGAAGGGATGGAGAGCCCAGGGGAGCACCCCACCTCCTCCAGGTCTGTGGTGCTGCACTGCCAACAGAAGGCATCCAAAGTCACCCTCAAATTTAAACCAGCCCAGCCCAAGGGATACTCAGCCCTTGGCAAGCTCTCCAGAAGGAAAAAGGCAACTGCCAGCAAGAGCCTCAGCAAATTAATTAGCACATTGATAAGAGGAGTTTGGCTGCTCCCACTGAAAGCTATAAACGGATCCTTCACTCCACTACTTTGCTTACCCGTGCGACTTTTTTTAGGAGCATTAATTACTTTTTCAAGTCAGTTCTGAACACCTTCATAATATCTCATTTTCCCCAACTTCTGCTTTTCCTTTTCGTATTGCTCTGCTCATTTTCAACCCTCTCCTGTTAAAGTTTAACTCTGGGTTTCCTTGGGGTTTGGGGGCTTGTTTTGGTTCAGGGGGTTTTTTTTGTTGTTTTTTTTCCTGTGGCTGGTGACTTGTTTTGTTTGGTTTTTGGTTACATTTTGTTTAGTTCTTGTTTGTTTTGGGTTTTTTATGTTTTTTAAACAACCATGTTGCAGCCCTGTTCCTCTCCTAACATTTTCTTGGCAAGGACAGGAGGCTTTCATGCACACCAAGCGTGAACACCCCAGGTTTCAGCCGTGCCTGAGGACAATTAGCCAAGAGCAAATGAGGACAAATCCCAAGGACAGGTCCAGCATCCACACAGACACTGGCTCTCCTGCTGCCGTCCGGTGCATCTCCCACAGGGCTTGCCCCAGGGACTCTGGTGACTCCCAGGCTTGGAGGCAAGTGGAAAAGCTCAGGCAGAGCCCTCAAATGAAACCTTGAGAAAGTTTGAGGAAATAAATAGAAATAATTAGCTCTGCCTCCGCCTAAGCAAACAGGGCTGACGCTGCCAGCAGAACGAGCCACGTTCCCTCTGGAGAAGTGACAAGGAGAGAAGGGAGGATGCCAGAACATTTTGTTAAGGCAAGCTGACGAGGCTACACACAAACGAGGGTGCCTGCGGGATGCCACATGCCAGGTGCCGAGCATCTGGCACCAGGGCACCTGCCCCTCTCCTGGCCTTTGGACCCCTCCTCGCACTCGAAACAAACACAAAATCTGAACTAGTGGGGAAAACACCACATTTGCTCACGTCATTTGGTTTGTGCTGTTTAAATGCCAACCCTGCCTCTGTTGGTGTGATCCCACAGCTTCGTGAGTGCTGGGAAAAGGCTGTGGCTGGAGCCAGGACCACAGAGCCAGCCAGCAGCCCCACCTCCAGCCTGGGCTTGCTTGATAACATATAACTTGTGTGTGTGCCACAGAATGGCCTGGGATGGAAAACATCTTGGAGTTCATCTCATTCCACCCCCCTGCCATGAACAGGGCCACCTCCCACTATCCCAGGGTGCTCCAAGCCCCATCCAACCCGGCCTTGGACACTTCCAGGGATGGGGCATCCACAGCTTCCCTGGGCAACCTGTGCCAGGGCCTCCCCACCCTCAGAGGGGAGAATGTTTTCCTAATATCTAAACCTACTCTTTTGCACTTTGAAGCCGTTCCCCCTTGTCCTGTCACTGCAGGCCCTTGTAAATGGTTTCTCTCCACCTTCCTCGTCGGCTCCCTGCAGGCATTAGTGCATCTGAGTCCTCCCTACTGCAAATCAGCCTTTTCCTGGGAATAAACCCAGCTGGCCATACAGCTCCCTGTTAACAGCTGGGCAGAAGAAGACTTCACACCTCTACTAATGACAATTGGGAGGTAAAAACAGCAAAGAAGAACAGCCTATCTACCTGTGTGACCCCCCTGCAGGCCCACACCTGGTTTCCCACAGGTGACCCCAGCTGATGCTTGCTATCCATATCCATGGTGGTGGGACTGGGATGCAGAAAGAGCGTGGGACAGTCCCCACCACCCTGAATGCCACAGGAACAGGGATGTCACTGCCCAGCAATGGAAATACTTGTCTGTATTGGATACAGGAGAGCCAAGGAACCACTGTGCTGTGACACAGAGCAGGCTTGCAGTACCTTAAAATGAAGTCTCTAGAAGCTCTTACTTCCCAAACTTCAGTCTAAAAGTAATAAAAGTCAGGAAATTCACTGTTTGCTCCTGCTGTGGAGAAATCATCTAGATAAACCCATGGCCACAGGGCACTGAGAGCAGCCAAACTGAGTTAGAGAGGGGATATTCAGCTGCAAAAACATTGGCACTTGTGCTTTCACCTGCACAGTAGCTGGGAGCAGCGGGACGCTCCCAGATCAACTCAGGGCACAGCTGAGGTCACAGCTATGACCTGTCTATTGGGGATCTCAGAGATACTGCACCCAGCATCCATCCATCCATCCATCCATCCATCCCTCCCACACGGAATTGCCACGGCCAAACAGGAGCAGAACAGCTCTGGCCCCTCGGCCTGTACATCAGTGCGGGATGAAACAGGACACAAGCGCCCAAAGGCAGCATCCCACCCCACAAACCACTGAGAAGAGCCTTTTCAAGCACCAGAGTGCAAGTGGTGGAAAAAGAAACACACAGGGATGCTCTCTGCAGCATCCTCAAGAGACCCAATCCCGTTATCTCAAGCCCAGCCATGCGCCACAGCCGAGGAATGCAGCCCCAGCAGGCAGGAGACCCTGGAAATCTCACAACACACTTCATTTTTCCCCTCTAGCAGCTGATTAACTAATAAAGAGCTGCAGTGAGAAGCAGGTTCTCAGCAGCACCGCTGACCTATGAAGAGGAAATTCCTTTTAGGGGTTTTCAGCGTGTGTGTTTGTGTTACAATGGCAGCAATCATGTCTTTAGCCAAGGAACAATGTATTACCATAATAACTACACTCAGCACTTAGAGCACTGGGTGAGCTCTGTGCTTGCATTATCTGAACAACCTTTACCAAAACCCCCAGAGTTGAAGCAAAAAAGCTTAATGCTGTGCTGGCCCACAGGGGCTGATCTTCCCCACCAGGCAGCACAAGGGCCCAGCACTGCGATGCTGAGTTCCAGCACTGCCACAAGCCTTGGGCAAGCAGGGAGGCAGAGATCCCTTCCCAGAGAGGGCAGGACGGGCAAACCCTGGCTGTGGTATATTCAACGAGCAACAAAGCTGCTGGAATCCTCCAAACATGGTTCAGCACCCCAGCAGCCTTCCCTGGGGATTTGGGGGCTGATTTTGACAGCAGCATCTGAGAAAAAAAACTGTTAAAAATACATATTTCTTATATAAATCTATGAGAGCATTTAGGATGCTGCTCCCAAGCACCTTGGGGACAACCCCAGTCTAGGCAGGGTTTCTCTGCTTCACCAGCCCACAGGAGAAATCTCATCCCCAGCTTGGCTGGTCTCCCTGGGAACTCACATACTGAGGTATCTTGGCCTAATTCCATCCTTCCTGGGACCCAGGGATGCTCCGAATCCATCCCCTGCTGTCCCTTCCCTCCGACTCGCTAACCTGCTTCTCCCCAGGCCACGGGGGCCACTTGGTTTTCAGGACGATCAAAAGCCTCCCTCCGCTGAGCCCTGCCTGCCCCGAGCTGCTAATTATCAGTCCCTGCTCCAAGGGGGAAGGGGAGCTCACGCTGCGTGGAAAAGCAGAGCACTGCACCTCCGAGCGCTCGGAAGAATTTCAGCGTGGGGCCCTTCCAAACAGAGACAGATGGGCTGCGAGCGCGACTGATTCATCCTCGTGGCCTTTTCCTCCCCTGCCACGTGCACTTCCCCTGGCAGTGACAGGGATGCTGTGGTGGGTGAGCCCTGCTCAGGTCAGCTCTGGACCCCCCCGGGTCCCCCAGCCCACCTTGCACCGAGTGCTGGGGCCGTGCAGCACGGCGGCTGTGGGAGCCAGCCGGCGAGGGGGTTATTTTTAGCCGAGACATTTGATACTGGGGAGAAGTTTGTTGGATTAAACCCCCCTCCCATAACCCCCAGCACGGGCAGATTTGCAGTGGCTCTGCTGGGAAGAGCTGCTCCCAACATCCCTGGTACTCAACGAGAGCCAGGGCTGCATCCCAGGCTCGGGAGCTTTGTACACCACTAACAGAGGGACTTAAACAAGGTGGGAAGGGAAGAAAGAAAGAAAAGAGACATTTACAGGCAAAGGCTCTTTGCACAGGCTTAGTCCTACGCACAGCAAAAGGTGTGGATGAAAGGGTCAGGTCAAATGTACCCAAACAGGAGAGCCAGGAAAAGCAGCATCACATGTGCCGGTGTGTTGAGGGCAGAGGGACGTGGTGAAATCAAAGACAGGCCACTTGGCTCATTTCTCCAGAAACATTCCTTTCTCATCACCCACTCACACATAACACACAATTTTCTGGGCCTTCGCGGCACGAAAACAACACAACAAAGACCCCTGGAACACCTGCAAAGATCAGATGGAGGAAAGAGCACAGCTTGGAACACCCAGGAGCTGCTTCAGGCTGGGAGATGCTTCAGCAGCAGACATCAGAGAACCTTTTGTCTGGGAAACAGCTTTTGTTCTGCCATGCCAGAGTTTTCACAGCTGGGGCGATGCTCCAGCAGCAGAGTCCACTCCTAAGGGCTCAGTACTGCTTCTGCTTCCCAGGAAAAGCTGGGCTGACCCCAGATGGAGCCAGGCTGCTGCTCAGGCCCCATCCCGGCTAAGGGGCATCTCCAAGGCCAGTGAGTCCCCAGTGGGAAGGAGGGCTCACCAGTGCCAGCAGCGGGGTAGCACAGCCCCGAGCACAAGAGCCCTCCTACGGAGCACCGCTCCCAGGGGGATCAGCTTTAGCAATATCAAAACATGAAATTATCTCATCTCTCCTTTAAGAGCAACTGTTAAACAACCCCACTACTATTTATATAAATGTACGTCAAAGAAATCAGCACTCCTTCTCCAGCACGGAGAGCCGGGAGAGCCAGAGTCTGCCAGGGGAGCAGGACCCCTGTCCCCAGGGATGGCTGCAGGCAGTGACCCCAGCCCCGAGGATGCTTTGAGGGCACGGACAGGGTGGCACTGCTGGGCTGGCAGGGACAGGCAGGGCTGTCTGTCCTGACACAGGGGTAGAACCAAGCACAGTGATTGGGAACACCCATCCTGACAAACAACCCAAAGCCCAGATTTCTTCCAGCACCACCCGTGAGACAGTCTCGTCTCACCCCCTCTTCCTGCACCCCTGACTGCAGGGCAGGCAGATCTCTCTGCAGCTCGAGGCAGGACACCCCTCATCACACATCCATCACACCTACAACCTGCCACCCCCAATTGCAGCCCCATGCCGGTATCCCAAAACCCCAGGAGAGCAGAGCAAACACAGACAGACCTGAGGGGGTGTGTGCCATCCACCGTGGGCAGGGATGGGGAACGTGGGACAATGCCTGGCACAGCTCAGCTTTTCTCTTCCTCGTGTGAGCTCTTCCACCCGGCAGGGGAGAGGTATTGCTCCAGTGGGAGCTGCTCTGCAAACAGCACGGAGCAAGCTTGGCAATAGGAATAATCCAGGATGGGAAAGCAAGCGTGATCCGTGCACCAGCAGCGGCCAGAGCCCAGCAGTGCCGTACGGAGCCAGAGAGCGCGCCCTTAGGAGTTTGCTTTCCAAAGAAGGGCACAGCCAGGACTCCTTAAGATAATTTCCAGGCCACCCTCCAGGAATTAGCTCTGCTCCTGCACAAGAGCGTCACCCCTATGGAGCTATACTGCCCTTCTCCCTGCGCTCCCACCACGAGGAGATTCCACTTGGAAAGGCACAACAGCCCTCCTGGGCTCAGTGTCATTCCCCCAACACAGGGCAGACAGCCAACATATAGCGCAGGTATGGAAACAGCCCCAAGCTCACGGGCCTAAAACTGCCCCCTTGCCCAGCCACAGGGAGAGTGGTATCTCCGCATCCCAGCCCGCCATTCCCTGGATATTTGGTGATCCAAGAGCCAGTGCACGCAGCTGGTCATGGGCAGAGCCCCAGCACCCCGAGGACAGCCTAAATCCACGCTTTGTTTAGTGCACAGCAGCAGTGCTGGCTCTGCACATCACACCTCGGCTGCTCCCACACCCAAGGAATGGGAATATGGGAAGCAGTGCTGCCAAGCCTGGTAACTCAGCCTGAGCTGGCACATTTCAAAGGGGACAAGTGAACCCACATGACATCAGGTTTTGACATCAGTCTCCTCAGCCCTAAAACAGCTGAAGAATTGCCAATGTACAGAGAGGAGCAGGAGCTGCCTGCACTAGCCAGGGTGTGTTGGAAGTTGCCGTGCGACAGAGAAAGAAAATGCTTTTAAAAATAAATAGAGCAGTCTCTGGGAAGCACTGCTGGCAGGAGGCAGCCAGCCCTGGCTCCTCACTCCAGAGCATGCAGGACGGGGCTGAGAGCAGGGCACTGCTGCTGATGGAGATCAGAAACCCAGGTCAGCTTAAAACCACAGCTGTAAAGAGGATGTGGTGTAAGACACAGAAGGAACCATACATGAAGCATTCAGGTGTCCTGTGCACTGCCCCGGGAAAAGTTTGTTCCCCATGTCGAGGCAGGCTGAACGTGTGTGGTTCCAAGCTCACAGAATGGTTTGGGCTGGAAGGGACCTTAAAGACCATCTAGTTCCAGCTCTCCCCTGCCATGGGAAAAAGAAGGATTTCCTCCACATGTCTAATCTAACCCTGCTCTCTGCCAGTGAGAAGCCATTCCCCCTCGTCCTGTCATGCTGTACCCTTCTCCAAAGTCCCTCTTCAGCTCTCTTGTAGCCCCTTCAGGCACCGGAAAGTACTCAAAGGTCTCCCCAGAGCTCTCCCTTCTCCAAGGCTGAACAACCCCAGCTCTCCCAGCCAGTTTTCACAGGAGAGATGACTGTGAGAGCCAGGAACTGCTCAGTCTGGACTCCCCAGAGGGATGTCACAGGTCTGAGTGGCACCCAATGCATCCCCAGCACACATCCCAATTCGGGCTCCATGCCCCAGCTTACAGCTTCTCCAAAAACACCTGTCTTAGCCAGGAGATGGGGCAGGAAGGACACACAGCTTGGACTACAGCATTGCAGGGGGACGGCATCCCGTGGCCACTAAATTAATTGTTTAACCTGGCAAAGCAAGGGAGAACAAGCTCTCATTTCCAGCAGTGAGGTGCTGAGGTGACTCACAAACCACAACGTGTGCCTTTGCTTAATAGACCCGCAGAGGTAATTATAACATCATGGAAACATCAGATTCCCGGCAAAAGGAGTCACAGCACCCCGAGAGGGTAAAACAAAGGTGAGCGATGGCAGGCTTTATTCTTCCCTGACTGCTGTTCCCATTATGCACAAAGACTCACTGAAAAGGTCTTATTGTTTGTGCAAAAATGGAGACAATCTCTTGCACAAATTGCACAGGAAGAAGGGAAGAGGACAGAGAATAAGTCAGTCCTGCCAGGATGGGAAGAAATTCCTCCCTGTGAGGGCGGTGAGGCACAAATTGCCCAGAGCTGAGAATGCCTGATCCCTGTAAGTGTCCAAGGCCACTTTGAACAACCTGGTCTAGTGGAAGGTGTCCTCACCTATGGCAGGAGGGCTGGAGCAAGATGATCTTTCAGGTCCCTTCCAACCCAAACCATTCCAGAATTCTATGAAGAGCACATACAATACATCCTCTGCTGCAGGGCCCTCACCAGCAGCCACAAGCACAGGACAGGGCAGAGCCCCAAATCACTGGGAAACAGAGCAAAACCTTCCTGATTGCATCTTAAAGGAGGAAAAGCAGGTTTTTCTTTTGTCTTTCACCCAGGCCTTCTATAACCAGTCCCTGTTCACCTCACGCACCACAGAGAACCGAGTGGATTTGCCTCATCCTGGCTTGAGCAGGGTTGGGACAAATGGACAATAAAAAGAAATTTCTTGCCTGTCAACACCACATGTGCACAAATCAGGCCCTGAGGGCCCTTCAGCAAGCAACCAACTTCCCTGCTGGTTAGGAAAGCATGTCCCAGGACACTGTGCTGCTTAGGGACAAAAGCATGCACCTCTCCTTCCTCCCATTCCACATCCTTCCCTGTTCCTGCCATCCTCAGCCACTCCAAGCTGCTACACACCCCCAGAGCTCATCCTCTGAGCCCAGTTTCTCCCACACTATGGGAGATGGAGCAAAACAAATAAATGTTATTGTGGAGCTAAAAAGAACATTTCAGCAATCCTGCTTTTTCCAGCAGGACTAATAACCTGGCTCAGCAGGCACCCAGTTCTCACCTCCCACCCAATGCAATCACTCCCAGAAAGTCCCAGGGGCCCCTCTCCTGCTCAGGGGAGACCACCAAATCCCTCAGGAAAGGCCGGCTGCTTCCTTCTGGCTCCCAAAGGCAGCCACACTGCTGGACCCTGCAGAGGGCCACGGGCTAAGCCAGCCTGGACACGAGCCCAGGCACTCCACTAAGGAGCCAAGTGAGGGGTTTGTGCTTCTGGAAACCATCTGGGGAAGAGGACAGGCATGGAGCATGGCATTTGGAGGCACTGCTCTTTTGGATGCACCCAGCTGCACCCCAGCCGCCATCGGTGGCCTCTTCTCCCTCCAGCAGCACAGCTTTGCCCCCAGCTCTGATGCCAATTCCCACTCCAAGCCACAGTGGTGCCATCGCCCACCGTCTGCCTAACTTCCTTGCAGCCAGCAATTCCAGCACCTCCCTCTGGATCGAAGCCACCGCCCTGTCGTCGGGCTCCCTCTCCTCCTCTAAGTGTTTCTTCTTTCAACAAGAGCTCATCCAGCTCCGCTTTCCCTTCTTTTATCCCTGTGCTACAATCGCTGGCACCGAGCCGCGACTGCTTTCCCTCCTTCTCCTCTTTGTAGCATTATTTCATCTCTGCTGTTTCATCCCTCCGAAGCACGTTTCTCGGAATAATTTATACCACAGCAGCCTTCCTGCCAGATCGCTGCTTTGTGGGACACTTAAGCGCGGTGCAAATGAGCTCAAATTAAGGATGAGACTCATTCATGGAGCAGAGGAGGGCAGGCACAGCCAGGAATAACAGCCTAGCCCCGATCTCCATCTCTGCGCTGCTGATAGCTGGATCCTAGGAAGATCCAGCAGGAAAAGAGCAATGCACATCCCATTTCTTACACCACTCTTCATGTAAGATGTGCATCTGTCCAGCACAGCATCCTCCACAATCCTGGCTGAGCAGCCAGTCCAGGCACGGAGCTAGAAGGAACTTTGCTCTGGCCCAAGCTGACCGCTCCACTCACCAGCTCCATCTCCCTACAGAAATGATGCCCGACAGCTCAATTAGCTCACAACTCTACCACGGAATTGTCCCTTTTGCAGCAGCGTGCACTTGGAGCCTGGGCCTCACCGTATTTGCAAACACCAGCCCTCACACCGCGGCGGTCACTCGCCGGTGGCCCCCCACCCATCCCTCCCCATCTCCAGGAAGGCAGACGAGGCTCCTCCACAGGCGGCGCACAGCTCTTTTTACACCAGGGAACTGCCACCTGGAATTTTTAGACATCTCGAGGATGGCTGAGGCCTGGCAGCGCGAGACTGATGGCGTATGTCACCCAGCCCGCACACCCCAGGGGGGTGGGCTCTCCTCGGGCATGGCACGGCCAGCTGGCACTGCCCAGTTGTCCGGCACGGCCCCTGCTCCCCACCACCCCCACGGCTGGGCACCAGCAGAGCCCGCTGGCTGTCAGCCCCTCGGCAGCTCGGAAACGGGCAGGGCTATTTGTGGCAGCGTCACTCCCCCTCTCTCTCCTCTGGCCCACTCGCTCCTCCCTAAATAGCTCCATGCCACCAATCCTCCCATGCCAGCCATCCTCCGTCTGCCAGCAGGCTTTGGAGCACCAGCAACATGTTTGAGCAAGCTGGGGAGAACCAAGACACCATCCCTCACGGTCCCCAGCCCCCACCTGCACACCTCCGAGTGGCAGCCACCAAAATCCATCTCTCCCAGAAGGGTACCACGCTGACACATCCACCTTTCCCAGGCTGGCACTGATACATGACTCCCATCCAACATTTTGGGTTTAAACCAGGTCATTTTCTTGCTTTAAACCTTGTTTGTGTGCTAGCTGCCAGCTGAACCACTTGTGAGGGCTCCAGTCTTCCTCCTGTGCCTGTCGGTCTGCCTGGGGTGCATTAAAACTCCCTCACACTACACACTGGCACAGAATCACCACTTGGGAATACTACGTTCATGTGTGCTTGGATTTTACACCCTTCCCTCTGCCTGAAATGGGCTGGACAGCCCCTAATAACAAGGCCAGCAATTTGTCCCAATCCCAAGCTAAAAGCAGAGCGTGCTCAAAGCCTTCAAGCCCCGGGATGGGATCCCCCACCTCAGAGAGCACCCACTGCAGGGTCCACAGGGGTCAGCACTGCAGCCAGGACCAGGGTTCTCCAGCAAAACCAAGGCTCCCCCTAAAGCAGTGGCTGCCAGGACCAAACTTCTGGCCTCTGAAACTCCAAGAGCTGCTCACAGGCTCTGTCCCACAGCTACACAGCTCTGTCACCCTCCACAGGTGATGCTCAGGTTGTCACCTCCTCTGCAAGTGACACCCAGCTCATCACTGCACTGGGGCCCATGGAATCATCACACTCACTAAATGGCTTGGGCTGCAAGGAACCTTAAAGATGATCTTGTTCCAGCCCCTCTGCCATGAGCAGGGACACCTTCCACCAGATCAGGATGCTCAAAGCCCCACACAGCCTGGCCTTGGACACTTCCAGGGATGGGGCAGCCATGGGTCCAGGAGAACAAGTGATGGTAACTGGTCTGCCCTGCTCCTTTTTCCTGCCTAAAGCCTCTGAGCAAACAACTCCAGCATGACAACGGGGAGGAAGGAGGCCTTGTGTCCCACACTTTGCTGTTCCCTCCTCCCTTGCCCTTCCCATTCTCAGACAAAATCCTGCGTTGAGGAAGCACCTGTTGGACACCAAGGCATAAACCTGTGCCATCTCCTCCAAAAACACCTTTGAACCAGAGCACTGAGCACCCTCAGGCTAAAACTACTCCTACGGCTGGACCAACCCAATAGAGACCAGAGCAGACCCCTCACGTATGATCCACCTCCCAGGTGCATCCCACATCCCTTTGGGATGGATCCCCAGACTTGCACACACAGGCTGCATCTCAGCTCATTCCTACCACGCTCAGGTTTATTTTGCAGAGAAAACCTGGCCCCAGAAACTCAGCAGCAAAGCTCGTTAACACCAGTGAGCGCCCAGAGGAAGTGTCGAGCCGCCTGCAGAGAGCTTCCCAAGCTGTCAGCATCCCTGCAGCGCCAGGAGGCACAAGACTCAACAAAGCCTTGGCACCCAAGTTACCCTTCTGGAGAAGCTTTTTGGAGGCAAGAATAATCCACAGCGGTTTAAGGCTCTTTCCAGCCACCTTGGACCTCCCACCAAAGCACTGAATCACCCACAGCTTGGTGGGGATCCAGGAGCAAGCCCAGGTATTCACCTCACTTCCCAGAGTCTCCCATGCTGCCCCAGCAAACAGCCAGGAGCTGAGCCAACACCTCTGGGTCAAGCTCCCTTTGGCCTTTAGTTTTCCACCCCATTTGGAAATCAAAGCACCACAGGCACAGGCCCCACTGCACAGCCTCACCCCCCAAATAAGCTTTGACTGAGGATGCTACACACCAAGGAATCCATCCTCTAAAATGGTTTAGGTGCTTTCCACATCCCACAGGAGCTGTAACAGGAGGCTAATACTGAGTGTTTCTAAAATTCTCAGCCTGCTGTGAGACGTGGAGCTCCGTGTACGGAGAGCCTGCTTGAAACGGCTAACGGATTGCATTTATTCCAAGCTTGCTACTTCCATATGCCAGGAGGAAAAAAATAATAATAAAAAAAAAAAGCCCTAAATCAGAGCAGTGATAAATTTCTAAAGCAACTCTAACAAGGGAAAAAAAAAACCCTCTATAGTAGAAGCAGCCTCCTGCCATCTCCCAGAAACTCCCCTGTGCTGCAAATGCCAAATTAAGCCAAAAAGAAGAGAAGGGGGGAAAAACCCACTTCCATAAGAGATCGGTGTTGTGGACAAAACGATAACACTAGCTGTGATCTCTCGCTGCTGCCATCGTACTCAGCATCCACTGCAGCAGCTTGTTATTCAAGAAGTAACCCCTGCACCTTTGCCCCCGGGTCCGAAGCAGGGCACGGAAACACAGGCTGGCTCCACGCTGCCTTGGGAGAGTGGGAAGCGTGCAGCCACGAGGCTGTCACTCAAAGGGACTTAATGAGGAGAGGCGGGGACAAGAGTTGACCCTAAACCCAACGAGAACTGGTCTGATTTCACCCTTGTTGCTCGGCTTCCCCCAGGGTCCACCGATTCTCACCAGGGCGATGCACAGAGCTCGGACTCCTCCTGTGCCAAGTGCCTGGGCACAGCAGTGCCACCGCAGTGAACAAGAGGCTCAGTCCCTCAGCCAAACCTGCACGGAGCTCCTCAGCATCCCCAGGGTCAGCTCGGATCCAGCCACAAGTTTTCCATCCAGGAAAGCCTCGGGCGGTGAGCCGCTCACTCCAGCTGGCCTGGGAGCAGGGCTGGGAGCACGGGAGGGGGAGCTGCGGGTGCTCACCTTGGGCTGCACCACCCGTGCCTCTGGCAGCTCCTTCCCAGGCTCACCCGGCCATCGTAGTGTCCTGGGACCCTGCGCCAGCCACCACGCCAGAATGGATTAATCCCCTCTGGATCCAAAGCGATCCCGGTTAAAAACAGGCTCTCCACCTGTGACTCCCCCAGTTCGCACGGCGTCACCACCTTGGCCCCGAGGTGACTGATGGCGGTGGCATGTGACTCCCCATCCCTCCCCGGGGAGGGAGACAGCCCCCCGCAGCACAGGCAGGCACGAGTGGGCACCAGAGCCGCAGGGGTTTGCCTGGAACAAGCCTGCCTTCCCCTTCCTTGCGGGATTTCTCCATGCATTTTGCCAGCGGGCTCCACCCCAGGCTGGGGGAGGGTTGTGGTGGTGCCAGCCCTGCTCCTTCCCCTCTGCGGTAGCCGAACAAGCCCGGCCCCAGTGCAGGGGTGCTCCGACCCAAGCTCAGCCCCCAGGTTCCACCACGGAGCTAAAAACACCGTGCCGTCCCAATCCACCCCAGTGTGCCCGCGGGACCCTGCAAACCTAATGATGCTTTGGTTATTTATGAAAACCCTGGGGGCTGGAGGCAGGAAATCAGGGAAAACTCAGCTCGCTCTAGGGGAAGGGCTGGCCCAGCCGAAGGCACCGTGCCATGGAGATGCAATCCGGGCTCGGAACCAGACGAGCAGCAGTGCCTGACAATTCCCAAAGCAGCCCCAGCCACTGAGGCTTCGCAAAAAACACACACCAAGAAAGATGCTGATTTGCTGAAGAGTCCAGAAAAGAAGCATGATGTGGAATACCACGAGTTTGGAGAAGATAAGGGAAGAGAAATGTGGTTATCTGGCCTTAAGAAGATGAAACAAAGCCAGCAGCATCCTCAATTCCACCAAGCACTGCTGAAAGGCCACCAAAACAAATGTTCCACAGACAAAACAGGACCAGACCAGAAGTCCCCTCCCAGTCCTCCCTCCTTGTCCCCAGTTTCAGAAAAGACAGACCTGAAAAAGCTAATACAAGAAGCTAAGAGTTAATATAAGAGCTAATGTTTTTCAGCTCATTTTTTAGATGACAAACTAAAAGCCTCACATGTTTCTATATCCCAATGCAATGTTTGCATTCCTGGCTGGAGAAAGCAGCAGGATAGAGCAGTCCAAAGCCTGCAGCATTCAACCCTTGAAACCACAAAACTACAGATCCCTCCCCCAAAAGAGCGGAGAAAAGGGATTAAAACCCAAACAAAGACTTTTACTGCAACCAACACACAAGGAGACCTTTTCAAGTCACCCACACCCTCCAGCCCTTTGGAAACACATTAAACACTTCAAGACAGCTTTTATATATTGTGCTGGGGACCACGCGCAGCCCCAGGGAGGTGATTTGTCTTCTCCTCACAGTGATGCACAGCAATAGCCACTGGCAGCCCGGGTGATTTGACAGCACAGGACGTGCACGAAGGCGCCGGCATCACACAGGCAGCACCTATTTCTGTGGCCACATCCACACAGTCCAGCCTCAGAGAAGCCCCACATCAAGCAGGGGGATGGAGAGGTTATTCCCACCCCACCATGCCAGTGTGAGTTAGCCCACCACAGCAAAGCAGCATCACCTGGGCAGATGGAAACACTTCCCAATGCAATCCCATAAAGAAATGATAATATTAATGTGCTACAAGGGTGCAAGACAGGGTGATCAATTCCTGGTATGAGCAAGAATCCAATATCACCTGGAAGGAAGAACTATCAAGTCTCAGTATTTACTCTGTGGCTCCACATTCCACTTATTTGCCAAGTCTGGTCTCCTTTAATATAAGAAGAAAAAAAAAAAACCACCTGAATTATTAAGGGAACTGATGAATAACAGAGTGAGATGAAAACACCGTAAGTTGCCCTCTCTCCTATCTACCCAACCTGCTTTTTTTAAAAGCATTTAAATCCTCGCTCTGACTCTGCTCCCGCTGCTGGGCACTTCAATCACAGCATAAGCCTTTATTAGGAAAATACATATTTGATCCACCAGAGCAGCTTCAGCTTTTCTTTTCACCACCTCACCCCAGCTCTCCTTCGCTGGCACTGCAGGTGGGACACTCCCCTGAGGATGACAGAGCTGGAGTATCACACATGCATGTGAACACACCTCCTTTGCCCTCTCCCCCTCTGCCAGGCATGGAGAAACGTCAGTGTCCCAGAGCCGCCTTCCTATCCATGTCCCCCCGTGGTAGGAGGAGCACAGCACTGCTGAGTGGCCGTGGGAATTGCCCTGGGAATTGTCCCCACCCTCTCTCTGAACCCTGCAGGCCATTCCCTGGGGCACGGAGCAGCCCAGTAGCAGGTGATGCCTTCAAGATGCCGAGGGGGAAGCATCCCACTCTCCTCCATCACCCGCACCCCTGGGAGAAGCTGCTTTGGAGATCCACGGCACGGGAGCTCCCATCTCATTACCCAACGCCTCCGCGGGAAGCCTGGGTCAGGAAACTCTCCTGTTTGGGGCGGAGAAGCTGGGGGAGAGCGCCGGTGGGATGGTGCCCGAGCTCCCCCCGCCTGCTCATGGGGAGCGGCTCCGGCAGCAGTTCGTGTTTCGGCCGGGGAGAGCATCCCCGCCCGCCGCTCCCTTCCCGGGAGGAGCCGCACGGAGCGGGCGATGGGAGCGGGGGAAACGCGAGATCGCATGCAAGAGCTTTACAAATTAAAAACAAAGAGAACAGCCTTCGGGGAAGAGACCGGCGTAATTAAAACATTAATTCAGATTACGGCTTTTGCTCTGAGCGAGCTCCAGTCAGCCAAAAATCCCAAGAAGGGAGAGCGCCAGGTCTGAGCCACAGCCCCATCCCCAGGCACACCAAAGCCCTCTCCATCACCCCCTCTCCGAGGCAGAGGCTGAAAAACCACCTTTCTCCAGAGGGAATAATACGGAAAACAAGCTCCAGCTCTCAAGGAGCAAAGAGAATATTAAATACCTGGAATAACAAGTGGGAAATAGGTGACAGCTTCAAGGCTAATAAACCCTCCCAGCAACACTAACAGCTCTCTGCATGAGCAAAACAGATAAAGTGACTAAAACAAAGTCACGACAGTCACAAGTCAGTCGAGTGAGGCATGACAGCAGCTGAGTAAGTTTTGGCAGTTGGCTGGAAGCAAGGCACTGGAGCAGGAAGCAGGCAGGGCACACTGCACCATCCCTGGCCAGCTGTAACCCAGCATTGGTGGGAGAATAGCAACACCCCTCCAAAGGTCCAGCACAAGAGCCTGGACTGTAAGTCAGTGGGAGAAGGGTAAAATCCTGCAGCAGAGTGAGAAATTCTCCCTCCGAGACCTTTAATAACACACACAAGTGCTGGCAGCCCAGGGCGTGGGGTGGTAGCTGGGCACAGGGCAGGAGGGATCTGATGAGCTGTGTCAGCTCCAGGAGTCGCTGGGGGGAAAGAATGCCAAGAAGGAGAGCAAAGAAAGAAAAAAATCATTTTATCTGGTGGAAACTGTCTGCTTCAACACAGCAGACACACTTCATTTCAATTCTGCTTTTTATATCACATCCACCACAGGAAAAACAGCACCAGATTTGAAAGATGGCTTTCAAACCTAAAACCTCCAAACCTTCGACTTCCTATTCCAACATGCACCATCAAAATGGACATTTTTAAAGCTTCTACCCTCTTCTTACCCTTCTTACTGGTTCTCATGATGTTGCCTGGTGCAAACCAGCTGCACTCCAGAGAAGCATTTCAACTTCAACCCACCTGCTGCTTCCAGGGCTGGGGCCACCCCTCTGCTTGAGCACCAGACCACACTCTAGTTCAACACATGGGATGTCCATGGATTCCCTGGATCAACACACTGCACCAGGAGCTGTTTTCCTCCTCTCCTTGCTCAGCATCAGCCCCAACACACAAGAAGGCGTTTGAGGGCATCCCTCATCCCCTGTGACTCCACAAAGCGCTCCAAGATCCAGCAGTGCTTTTGATGCCCCAGGATCTACAGAGGGGATGGCCCTGGGACAGCTCCAGGGGTGACAGCTCTGGCACAGGTCAGGCTGGAAGGGGAAGCAGCCTCTCCCAGAGCTCAGCACCCCGAGAGAGGGAGCAGGAGAGGGTTTACAAGAGAGCAGGCAGTAGGCTGATGTACAGAGTGAAATACTGGTGACATTCCAGCCTGGATGAGGAGCAGGCTGGAAGGAGATAGAGGAGCTCCACAGACAGGTGTGAAGGTGAGTGTGGACAAAGCAATGCTCTCCTGCCAGGACCAGCTTCTCACAGGGTTGCTGTGCCCATCCAGCCCCAGATCAGCTGGGGCTGGAGCAAGGCTGACATCCAGCTCATTCCTGCCACCTGTCCATCCCAATACTAACCTCAGACACAGTCCAACCGCTCCCAGGCAAGGAAAAGGGCTGGAAGGACAGGCAGGGCTGCGCCGCAGCCAGCCCTGGAAAAGAGACCAGAGACCTGGAGCAGCCTCCAGGGCAGCACCAGCCACCAAAGATGGAATAGGGAGGAAGGAACACCACTGAACACAGAGCAAGGAGGACCAAGAGGAAAAGGAGAAAGGCACATAATGGATCCATAAATCCCCACGTAGATGTGGAAAAGCCACGTGAACGCCATCTCACCAGAGGACACAGGTGAAAGCAGCAGCCACCACGCACCAGCACAGAGCAAGAGTTCAGCCCAGTGCCCTCTTCCTCCTCCTCCTCCCAGGAATCTGACACCCTGGAGAAACCTGCCCAGCCTTTGCATTCTGCAAACCTCAGCTCTAAAAATAACGCTCGGTGCAAGTGACACATTTCGAGCGGAGCCGGCGCGCGCAGCCCACGGAACCAGACTCACTTCGCATCAGGGACAGGTTCTGTAAACAGGGCTTTTTTAAGGTGGCTTAGTAAGCCATGATCAAACATCCAAAGCCATCATCTGATGGGGCAGAACTGAAGGAGGGACCCAATCAGAGGGGAAAACCCCGCAAAGGAAGACAAGGTGGGGAAAACTCGAGGGCTGGACCCCATTTCCCGACATGTCCCGTATGCCTCAACTCACACTTGGAAGATTTTAAGATGGAGTTTCTCAGCCTGTATCACACCACAAGAAGGGTCCCAGCTCCAGCCATGCCCACAGCACCAATACTCCCCTCACCAGCTGCTTCCTGAGATTAAAAACCCTATTTCTGGGGAAAGTGGTGTCCAGACAGACAACCCCACTGCCGTGCACCATCTCCCTATCCCCCAGGTGTGTGATCCCCCTCCCTCCCAGGATCCCCCAGAGTGTGATCCTTCCCAGGCTGCTGCAGCCACTCTCCAGAGGCCAGGATGAGAGGCAGAACCAGGAGGAAGAGTGGCCCAAACTGTGCTCAGTTAATCACAGTAATTAGCCACCATCTTGAGCAACTCCCATTAATTACAGCGTGATTTTCTCAGGCAGAGTCAGCACACCAGGCTTCAATTAAAACCCATGAGACAACCAACAAGAAAGTATCACCTGGGCCCACCAAGCGGCTCATCCAGGACATGGGAACAGGCACAAGAGGTTCTTCTTTCCTTGAAGGACCTGTTTTAATTAATTTTAATCTGGGTATGACTTCCCAGCCCTGCTTGGGAAACCTCAGTAAGAACAGAGTGGCTTTGGAGAACAGATGCTGGTGGGCAGGAGGGGAGAGGTTTGCATTTTTCCCACCCAAATCCAGGATTTGATCCATGCCCTGAGTGCAGACCAGAGATGGAGTTTCTCCCTGAAGCACTGACCACATGCTCCCATCACCTCACGAACCCCACCAAGACCCTCATCCCACAGCAGGCAGCTGCTTGCACCCTGCCCAGATTTTGGGGAGCAGGATCAATGCCTGCACACTCTCCAGGGCTCTTTGCTAACAGTGCCAGTGCCTCCACACTCCAGCACTCACCTCTAAAAAAACCACACACGCCACCTCAACACCAAAAAAGCCTCCCAGCACTGACCAATTTGCTAAAAGCACTTGCACTGGTTCCGGCTGAAGGGCACAAATGGAGCAGGGTGACCAGGGCTTAAAAAGCCCACCTTCTGCCTGCAGCTTGGAAACACAAGGCAAGGGGAATGTAAACGCTTTGCTGAGCCAGAAAACTTCCCAAAAATATTAGCCACAGCTTAATGGGCTCTCTCCAGGGGTGTGCTGGCAGAGGTGAGGCTCAGCATCGCCCAGGCCTGCCCACACCTCTGTGCTTTGAGGCACCTCTCCAGCCCGTTTGTGCTTATAGGCAGCAGTCCTTGGAGAATCACGAGAGGAAATGAAGCTCAACCCCTTCCCCCTGACAACTTTGAGCTTTCTGCTGCCTTTCCCGCAGAGAGCAGGCTCAGACATCTCTAGTGCTGCACACCAGGAGCTCGGTGTGTTTTTAACAGGATCCCCCCATTCCCTGCTCGTTTAGTGGAAGGAAACAGAGTGTTTTGGCACTAAATAGAACAATAAACCTGAGCCAGGCTGGGAAGCACAGATGCCCGTGGATGGCACTGGGCAGCAGCAGGGCTCCGTGCCTCTGCAGGGAGCAGGTGTTTCGGTGCCCCTGTTGCTTTGTTTAAACAACTGCCTGGAAAACCCAATATTTGATTTAAATCCACAAGAGGCAGCCTCTGAGGCAGGGAGCACGTGTCCCAGCATGGAAAACACTAAAGATAACACATCTCTGCTGAAGAGGGGAAAAACAACCCTTCTGAGTCAATAAACAACACAGCTGGACATGACTGGAGGGTCCCCTTAGCCTTGGCATGGGATTTTTAGGGAGAATCCCCCAAAGTAAAGGAGGGGGGGTCCTAGCCCCTCATTTTGCAGATGTCACATCCCAGCATCACAGGGGAATTGGGGAATAATTGATGCCAGGGAACCTCTGACCCAACCTGCTGCTCAGAGCAAAGTCAAGATGATGCCAGCGGTATCAGAAAGGGAGAAAGCCCAAAGCCTTCGTCCCCCAAATCCCCCGGCTGCTGCCTGCCCTGATCATTTCTCAGCCTGACAGAGAGCTCAGCAGCCTCTCCTCGGGCACGAGGCCTCACGCCTGTGACTAATGGTATGTTTTGACATCCCTGAAATACTCCAGCACTTCATTTCAGCCGCAGGGAGCAGGAAGGAAGGAGGGGACCTGCTGGTGGGGAGCCGGCACCGGGAGGGAAGGGCAGGAAGAGCTTTTGCAAGAGCAACAGGCAAGGATAAAGCAAAGCAGCATGGAAAAGATGCAGGAGATGGATGAGGGGCAGGTTGGGACCCGGAAGGCACCTGAGAAGCCTGTCTGATCCCCTCTGCTCCTTGACTCTGCCGTCCCTGGAGCTCTGTGGAGCTGCAAGGCACCGGATTTATTTATCGTCTCTCCTCCTAAACACTCTGCTTGAGTAGAGATACAGGAATGCTCCACTAACTCCCAGGAAGCCTGTACCTGGTTGGTGAGGGATGCAGGATGGCCTGGGACGCCTGTCCAGGGAGGCAGGAGAAGACAGGAGAGGTGCCCCCAGGCTCCTCCTTTGGACTGTCCCCAGCAGAGCCAGGAAGGTGGCAGACAGCGACCCCCGGGGAGGTTCACTAACGAGCCTCTTCCCTGTGTTCAGCCACCTCCGGCGCCGGGGGAGCCAGCGGAGACACAGCCCCAGTCCCTGGCGGGGGAGCAAAGAGCATCCCAGCCACCAGCCGAGCTGCTGGCCGCCACCATCTGCCAGCCAGCAGCACCGGGGAGAGGAGCAGCCGAAGCCACGGCAGGGATCTGGCTCTTTTCCTGACAGCTCTTGCTCCTCACCAGCTGCTCACGCTGGGGGGCTCAGACGGTCCTGCTGCACCCCAGGGGCTGGGGAGAGGGAAGAGGAGGGTGCCTCGATGGGGCTCCACGTCACCACAGGTGGTTCCCAGAGAGACAGAGGTGGAAAGTGGAACAGCCCTGGGAAAACTGGCCCAAAACGCGCCCTGCCCTGAGGGAAGCGGCTCAGAACGCCTCCAGACTCTCCCCAGTCTAGCAAGCAGAGTCCCCTTAGCACCAAGGCAGAAGAGCCACTCCCTTTACTGCATCATCCCACTGTCCATCCCTTCATTCCAGCCATGAGCATCCTCAGCGGCACCCAAGGATCAACTCAACCACGGGATGCAGAAAGTGAGTGGAAAGGCTGGCTGCCATCACCAGAGTGCCACTCGCAGAAGTTTTCACAGGTCACTGGGAGCAAGGAGCCCGTCTGGCAGCAGCAGAGGTGCTGGGGGTGTGCTGGGGGGACGGTCTTCTCTTTTCAGCTGTCACTAAAGTCATCAGTGTGGCTGTGAGTGATTCACACCAGTGCATGAAAAGCCTGTGAGTCACACACTGGATGCAGTGGGTGGGTGCATTGACTCAGCCACACCAGGGATGGGGCACAGGGGGTTGCAGCCTCACACGGGCATGGGGACAGTGCTGCTCGCACGGGGTCAAAGGCACAGCTGCCAGAGATCCCACACGCGTGCTCAGGTCCCCATCAGTGCCCTCGGCAGCACGGGTGAGCCAGAGGGAGACTCTGCCTCAGCATCAGCCTGTCACCTGCCCCAAATGGGTGCCAAGGTGCAACAGGAATGGGCCACACTCTCACTCAGCCTTTCACTGGCAAAAGGTTTCCACTGCCCTGTGTGGCAGCGGAGGAAGAGGAAACCCCCCAGGTGCTCAAGGGATGCAAATGCATCCCAAACTACAGCAAACAAACTTTCCAGGTGCTCCAGGACTGCTGAGGAGCGAAGAAACTCAGCCAGGCAGCAGCAGAGACCACAGAGGATCTCAGTGCTGGGGGCAGCCTGATGCCACCACCACGTCCTCCACCTCCCAGTCCTGCAGGCCCTATCTACAGTCCCCACATCCAGGGGAGCTCAGCCCACCAGCACAGAGACCTGCAGTGCTGCATAAACCCTTTGGGGAGCAGGAGCTGAAGGAAACCCCTCCAAAACACTCCCATTTGGATGGCACTCGGCCCCCAGTCCCTCAGCAGGTGGTGGCTGTGCCCCAGCCTTGCCAAAGCTGCCAGCAGCAGCAGCAGCCGAGGCTGTGGGTGCGTGGCTCATCCCGCTGACAGCGCCTTCCGTAACGCTCTGCCTCCTCTGCCAAGCCAGCCCAGCCGTGGATCTGGACCAGCCGAGAGTGTCACCACATCCCACGGCATCCTGAGGCCAGAACTCCCCATCTGCAGCACGGACCAAGACCAGAGGGAGGGATGAGATCCCCCCGGGGATGCGGGGAGAGGTGGCCCATGGGGAAAACAGGGTGGTCCGGGTACATGTAGCACTTGTCACTCCAGGATCGTGGGGGAAGAGTTATCCCTGGCCCCGCTCCAGCCGTGCAAAGAGCCAGCAGGAGCCACGAGCATCAAAACACACGCTCTGCAATGCAAGAGCAGCTGGGAGAGCTGGAGGAACGAGGCAAACAAACCCTGATTGAGGACCCCACTCATTCATCACTGTCACCAGCAACACCCAGGCACTCAGGAGCAGCACCTGGACCCATGGAAAGTGGGGACTGGGTGCAGGGAAACAACACGAATCGGAGCACTGGGTGCCCAAGGCAGGAAGGGGAAAGGAGAAAAGAGATCCCGAGCGTTTGGGAAGCCTTGGGCTGGCAGGGAAGGTGGGCTGGAGTGGAAGGAGCCCACCACTGCCCTGCGTCCCAGCCAGAGCTCCCCAGGGCACCCAAGGCAGGGGAAGAGATCGGGGTGACGCCCCAGTTCAGCTTCACCCACCCTCCGGGCCACGAGGCTGAGCAGCCCCCGGAACGGCCCCACTTACACACGATCCTTCTCAGGGGTGATCGGTCCTCCGGGACCCCCAGCCCCTCAAACCACCCTAAGCAGAGAGCCGGGGCTCCCTTAATAGAAACTTTGTGAGAGCCGATCCCCGCAGCCCAGAAACCCCGGGAATGGGAGAAGCCGGGAGCTGGGCTTCAAAGTGGGGGTGTCGTCCCAAAGCGCTGCGGGAGCCCCCCGAGCTCCCCAGCCACAACCCACCTGTGGCCGCTGGCTGCCGCCGGCTCCTTCCCCCGCGCTGCATCCCCGGCGCCCCGCGCATCCCGGCGAGCGGCAGAGACAGAAGGGAGGGGAGGAGGTGTCCACCGGGAATCGCTCAGAGAGAGGGGGAGGAGGAGGATGGAGACAGCCCCAACTGCCGTCTCCCGGCCGTCCCCAACAGGTAGCAGCGAGCGGGGGATGGACACGATGTCCCCACGGACTTCGGGAGAGCGAGCGGGAGCTGGCCCCGGGCCACCATCCCGCTGGGCATCGCTTACCTGGGGACAGAGGCATGGATCCGGCCGGGGGTTATTCCAGAGACATGATTTGTAACGGAAAAAGGAGGAAAAGAGCCGGGGGGGAGGGAGAGGGAAAAAGGAGGGAGGGGAGAGGAAGAGGGGAGGGAGAGACGAGAGGAGCAGGGAAGGAAGGAAAGGGGGAGGGGGGATAAAACGAAATACAAAAAAAAAAAAGGGGAAAAAAAAGACAAGTATGGCACCCGNAGAGACAGTTAAAATCTGTCTCCTGCCCACACAGTGAGAAAGAAATTTCTGACAATCGGAGAAAGGGAACTCGCGCATAAACCAGAGGGGGCAGACGGGGGATAACAAAGGAGGGAAAGAGCCGAGACAAAACACGGCGGCAACTGTCCGGGCACACACCCCCTGGCACACCCTCCCGCGGCAAGGACGGGGCTCACAGGCTCCTCTCTGCCCAGCCAGGCCACCCCGGGATCAGCCACGGCGCAGCAGCAGCACCCACAGACCTGGTGAAGGACCCCCACTCTGCCCCACCAGCCCGTGTCGGTGCTCCCCAGCCCCGGTCTCCTCCTCTCCGCGCACACCGGGGCACGGTGACCATAACAACCAGCCAAAACAAGAGCAGCTGTGGGGACACGGGTGCACGTACTTCCCCCCCCAGATCAGCCAGAAATTGCTCCCATGGCACGTGAGAGCTGCCAGTGGGAAGGGGTTGCATTCCAGGCCTCCCCTTTAATCCCGTTTGCAGCCCGGTTTGCAGTGGTGCATCTCCACTGCTGCTGCTTGGGCTCTGTTTTGCTTTCCCAGGCAGCACCCAGGGCCAGCTGGACCTGGAGGTGCAGGGTGGAGGAGCTGGGGGTGACACAGCCACTCTGCATTTCACTCCAGGAGCCCCCCAGCACTGCCACAGTGATGCTGCCATGGGGCTGCTGGCCCAAGGTAGCACAAGACTTCTTACATTCCCCCTTAGCACGGGCAGGGAGGACCCCTGGCATGGCACAGCTCAGCACAAGCCCAGCTGGTTAGCACAGAAACCCCCCAAAGCCTGCCACTGCTGGCTTCTCTGGGAGACCACCCACTGCAGCCTCGGCCAGAGGGTCATTTGGGTGGCCCCCACCCCAATGTCCCTTCCAGCTTTTTCCTTTCACCACACTGCAAAGCATCCCAGCAAACCTGTACAGTTTGGCAGCATCCAGCAGCATCCTGGACCTCTTAAGCTTCCAGGGCTGGACACAGAGGCTGCCCCAAAGCTGCCCCTTATCCTTACACCAGGCCCAGGCACATGCTGCTCCATGGCACACCAGCCCTGCCCTGGCACACACATCACCTGCACAGGCAGGCACCACTTCTGTTCCTTCGGCTCTGCCAGGACACTGTGGGGCTTTGCAGTGCCTCGCTGGCATCTCTGGGGCTGGGAAAGCAGCAGAGCTACACACCTAGCCACCCCTTAGAGGGATGCCCCCTTGTGCCACCCAGCCTGGGTGCTGTGTCTTTAAAACCTTCATCCCTAAATCTGAATGATGCTAAGGGAAGAAAACCCTGGAGATGAGTGCTTCATTTAAACATCTCATCCAGCACTCCCAGTCATTCATGCTCCTGCCCCCAGCAAGCTCCTGCCAGCACCTCAGGGAAGAGGCACAGAGGAAAACCGACACATTCCCATCCTCTTTGGGATGGATAGAAATCCCTCAAACAACTGCCAGGATGCTGCACACCAAAATCCAGCCCAAGCAAGGCCATCCTGGCACGTACAGAAAGGTACAGATGCTGCCACAGGGTCAGTAATTCTCCCACTCGTTCTCCCACATTCCCACAAGCTGGCACTAATAGGGATGAAAACAATCCCTGTTAGAGGGCATCCCTCCAGCTCCACAGAGCAGGGGCTTTGACAGTGTCTCACACACAGCCCTGAATGCATGGTGCTCCCAAATCCTGCTTTCCATGGCCTCCCTGCAACTGGGACATCTCCAGGCAGGAGCCAGCTGCTTGGACACTCCAAGACCCCTTCCTCAGCGACAAGCCCAGGGTCTTTAAATATACATATCTGCTGTTCCTTGGGGACCAGGGACGCCTTGGATTCAGATGTCTCCATGGTTACCTGCTCACGGTGGGAGCTGGGGGTAATTGAACTCTGGAGGTTCACCATTCATCGTCCATCTCCCTCTCCCCCATCCCCACAGCTCTTCCCTCCCTTCCCAGCAAGGCTGCTCCCAGCTCCAGTGCAGCAGGAGGGGGAGGAGAAGCGAGGTTCTCCCCAAGAACTCATTACGTGAATAATTTTGCCAGCTCCGCGGATGATTGGACACGAATGCAGATCAGCTTCCTCATCCCGAAAGAAAAGACATTCCTGATCGGCACAGAGACAAAGCTGGCATCTCCTCCCACCACCCAGAGCTAGACAGGAATGAAATATGGAGCGACAGCATCAGGAGCAGCACCAACATCCCAGTGCTGAGCTGCTGTTGGCTCGGGGGAGCAGCAGCAGCGGCGCCCACCTGCCACCGGCATTCCCGGTGAGCTGCAGGAGCTTCCCTCGCCCCTGCAAGCCTGTGAAGGCAAGGTTAGAAGTCAGAGGCTGGAAAGAGAGCCAAAACATGCAGAACTGCAAAGCTCAGCTAGAAGAAACAAGCATTTTTACATCCAGGGGCATCCGACTTTGCGCAACCCCGAGCTTCGTGGAAGCACCTGCAGACTCCTGAGCCTGTTATCCAAACCACTTGGACTCGATCCACGTTCTCTGCTGGCTGCCTGACCTCTTATTCACATATATAAGCACTGTATAGAGCAACCTCAAGGACCTCCAAGTTTTTTATCCTGCTTTCCTTCCATGCAGCACAAAATCCTAGCTAGTTTTCCTCCTCCTCCTCCTCCTTCCCACACATACAGCCACAAACACTCCAGGTGCAGACTAACAGGGGGCAGTTTAGAGGGCAGTAAAGGGCAGCAAAACAGTACTTGTTGGGGGGGAAAAAATGCCTGAAAGAGCTGGATTTGTCTGGTCTGGAAATCAGAAGGCAGAAGAGACTTGATAGCAGTCTTCAATTACGTAAAGGGCTGCTGCAAAGGGTGTGGGAATAAATTGTACTGCATCCCCACAGGGAACAGGACAAGGAGTAATGGGCTGTAAACTGTAGATTAGACACTAGGAGAAAAAAAACACCTCAGTGGGAAAGGTTATTTAAACTCTGGGATAGACAGCTGGGAAGCCTATGGGATTTGAGAGCAGGCGAGGCAAACACTGATGAGGTGGGCTGGATGAAGCAGCTCCCTTTTTGAGGGAAAGGACCCCCGTGCAAGGTACACTCGCCCTGGCATTTTAGCACTCAGCGCCTGGTTCAAGCTAACTTCTCACTGGTGTCTGCCATGCATGAGCAGACCAACAGCTTTTTTTGGGGGTGATGCCTCCACTTTCTGCAGTGCCCATGGCGTTACAGGTACTGCACCTCAGCCTGCCCTCCCTGGGCAAGAGAGCACCCAGCTTTGTCCCACACCTCTCTGTCCTGTGCTTAGGACCCACACCACGTCAGGGACCACCTCCCCTCGCAGGGAACACACGGCTGGAGGGCATCACTCACCCTCCACTCCCCGGGAGGAATTAAGGGTGGGGTGGAACTCCTCACTCCCTCTGCGGTCATCAATATCTCTAAAATTGACCAGTCCGGGTCAGAAAGCTCAGCTCCTTGTTTGCTTAGACTTGTGCCTCTTCTGAGTACCATGCTCATGGCTTTCAAGTCATCTGTGAATTTTTCTACCAAATAAGCCTGTGGGTATTTCAAACAGAACTAAAGAGACCAGAAATGAAGCCCAGGCCAGCTGGAAGCATCTTCAAAAACAAAGAAGCCCCATGTGTTCAAGTAAAGCCTACAACCAAGCTGCTGGATGCACCCAGATTTTCTGCTTGTCCTATCGAGTAGTGAGAGCTGGAAAGACCCAGATATCCACGGACTTCCATGGGGAACAAGGGCTGCTCTCCTGGAGAGAGGAGGTTGCCATTGCCACGGGGGACAGAAATTGGGTAAGGGGTGCTGTGTGAATTCCACAGCTGGTAAATTCTCAGAATTCTGTAAAACCTCCTTGGGGTGAAAAAAGCACTTTCCAGTAAACACCACAGGCTCCCATTCAGGTTTGTTGCCAAGGACCTGCTTGTGCCAAACTACACACTTCTGTTTAACAACAGGAGAGCCCATGGAACATGAAACATCTTTAATAATATTTACTCTCTCGCAATAATATGAACACTAACAAGGACAGAGGAGGAAAAAAAACCGTCCTAAATCTCAGGATGTTTATGTAAAGTGAGACTAAACTTTCCTAAAGTAGGATCTTTTCCAAAACCAGACAATCCTCCCTGGAAAAAATAAAAAAAAAAAACCCAAACTTTTCAGTAACAAATTTATGAGACTAGGTTGCAAAAGAAAAATACCAGAGTGCAGTGAAAGGCAGACAAAAGCGTGGATCTTTCTCTTTTGGGACCACACTTCTGGCCAGCTGAATCACAAGGAAGCTGCATCCTGAATGGAAGGATCAAGAAATACTAAATTTATCTTTTAAAAAAAACCCTAAAAATCTCATCTGGCCATCAGCTATTGCAGACTGCAAGGAAAAAATATCCGCAAATTTCCATCTGAATGCTCTGGCCAATTTTTGTCAATTAGGTTATGAGCAGGCAGGCAGCAGCTCCAGCCTGTCACTGAAACCTGAGCACAGAAGAGAGGTTTTTGCCCTGGCTGCTGCTGAACCTCAGACCCCTGGTTTATATTCCAGTTATGAAACAAGTGCCGCTCTCCACTTCCCAAATCCCATCTTTTAGCTGAAGCATATATTTTCTTGGCACTTGTTCTGCTCCACTACCCAGCCTCCTGTGTTTAAAATGTCTCTGCCATGTGGAAAGCACACAGGGACCTGTACTCTTCCCCTGTTCCTCTGCAACTGCAGGTGCCTGGATTTCAGCACAGAGACATTTTTATCCACTTCCCCACCCTCCCCATCCGTTCCTGAGCTGTTTGACTCAAATCTGAGCCATTTCTCAGGGTCTGTCTCACAGCCCAGTCAACACAGAGGGAACCGGTGCCAAAAACCCATTTCTTTCTGATCTGATTGTTTGTTTTCCTGCCTTTCCAGTTTGGGATTTTTGACAGGGAGCCATGTGAAACCAACTGCTCATTGTTTACCGGGGAGCCTGCGGCTGCGTTTTAGTCATTCCACTCGCAAAAGGACCCGAGGAGATGATGGAAAGTCAATTAGCTCCCTGCAATAACCTCTTTGGCAGAGCTCTTTGGTGTCCACACGGGAGAAAAGCCAGCCCAAACAAGCACCCTGGGGTGTCATGGCTGGACCACGTCAGAGATGCTCCTGCTGCGCTGCCCAGTTTCCTCCTCACCTGCTCCCACAGCACGGCCCCAGCTGAGGCACCTCCCCAGAGCCCCCCTGCTCCACGCCCACGTCCGACCTGGAGGGTTTGGAGAGAGGCACAAAGGGGCAGAGCCCCTGTGAGGGCGGCCCAGCAGCACTGCCTCCGGCTCCGTCACCTGGATCCGCCTTCCCAGCTCCCCCAAGAAGCATGCCGTGCTCCTCACGCCTGGGCAGGATGGGCAAATCCTCGCCCTAAAACACTGGCAGCCACCCAAGAGACAGATCAAGTCACCTCCCTGTGGCAGCCCAAACTTAGCAGGTACCGTGGCTGTGTGGCACCTTTCCCAACAAACACAAGCTTTTCAAATACGTTTTTTTAAACCTGCTTCAAGACCCCTTCTCAGCATCCCACTGACTGCAGACCAGAACAGGGTGTTTTATCCCTAGAGGATAAATGAAAACAGGAGCTTTAAAATGGGTGCATTTTTAACGTGTACGTTTTAAAGTCCCTTGGCGCCTGCTGGCAGCTCCTCCCCAATCCCAGGAGCTCATCCAGGTGGGTTTCAGGCAGGACTTGATGGATTTTCCAAACCTCCTACTCCTCTCCAGCCACTGTTTCCCACCCAAGTACTGCAACAGAGTGGTCCAGGTTCCCAAGCACCCAGCAGCAGCATTTTGGTCTCCTGTCCTCTTCATTACACACTGCTACTCCACCAGCTGCAGGCCTCCACAGCAGCTTTGTTGTTTTTCACATTATTAAAATATTACTGAATTATTAAAAATATTATTAACGAGCACAGCTTAGGGCTGAGTCCCAAATGCTTCCAGAAACAAACATCTTGTAATGTTTCTCCACTTACAGTAACACTGAAAATGGACCAGAAAATATTTTACTCACTTCAAGTTCTCCTGATATCATTTCTGTTCAAGTCAACTCCTAAATCATTGCTTTTATGTACTATATTTGTGATGTTATCTGTTGTATGTCTTGCCCTCATAAAATATTTACCTTCACCAGATGAAGGGGAGGTTCAGATCTTCAGCTGCAGTAAGCAGCCAGTTTGTCATAACCTGTTATAAACTGAGTTCAGTTTTATCTCAAAATTCAAGATTTAACAGTTTTGCCCTTTCCAAACTAAGTTTTTAGGCCACCAGGGGATGAACAGGGCCTTTAGGGGCCCACAGCAAGAGCAGGACAGCAAATGCTGCAGGTTGCCCAGTCTTCCTTCATCTCCCCAGTTTTTTCCAGCTCCTGAAGAAGGAGTCAGGCACAGCCTTATCCTCACCTCAACTTCCAGACCAGGGAACCACAGGAGGCTCAAAAGCCACATGAAATCCCTGTTTCAAACACATCACCCAAACACCTGAAGCTCAGCAGGCCCAGTAATTTTCACAGGCTGTGCCTAATCCACTCTTTTGGGATGTCCTGGGACTTGGCAGCTCGAGCCTAATTCACCTGCTTTGATCAAGAGAAATTTAGCACACAACATTGGAGAAGAGAATCATTTAGGTTGGAAAAGACCTACAGGATCATCAAGTCCAAAGGAATCCATCCTTTCTATCCGCTTGGATATCCAGAAAAACTGGATTTTATTCCCCAAGCCTTTAACCCAGGGATTCACCGAGAGGCACCGGCTCACCCGGTGGGATCTGACCCACGGCTTTGAAGCCAGATGGCTGCAAAGTGACCTTAGCACGGCAGAGGGGTCACTGCAGAGCCACCACGCCAGGTCCTGAGGTAACCCCCACGCTGCCCCAGGGTTGTTTCCACGAACACACCAAAGAGCTAAAGACCCTCGGGCAGAGCTGAGAGCTGGTGATGGGTCTCCCCAGGGAGCCCCAGTGATGTTTCCGTGGGGGATGATCCTGCCCAGGGAACAGGGAGGCACGCACCAGCGAGGCAGCCAGCATCCCCAGGGCTGCTCAGGCTCTGAGGCACAGCTCCAACACATGATAAACAACAATATTAGTGAAATAATGTCTAAACAGAGCCAAACAGGATCCTCTTGCCAGCAGGCAAGGAGGGCGTCTCGCTGCAGGAGGCACCCAGAGACATATACAAGGAAAACTTATAATGCTGAATAGCTTCTTTTTGGCATATCTCTCCTCCTGGTGCAGCTGTCCTCAATCCCAGTCTCTGAGCAGTCTCTCCTCTACACCAAACAGACCTTTTCTCTCCCCATGGCAGTCCTGGTGGGACAGCCAGGACTTTTGAGGGTGCACAGTCACACACTACCTCTACAGACAGGAGCCCTGCAGAGTCTCCACTATGTGGAATGCTTTATCCCATTCCTGGGAGTGTTCCAGACCAGGTTGGACATGGCTCGAGATAGTGGAAGGTGTCCCTGCCCAGGGCAGGGGGGTTGGAACCAGGTGGCCTTTAAGGTCCCTTCCAATCCCAAACTGTTCTCTGATTCCCACCCCTGCCCAGAGGGAGATTCCTGTTGTAGCCCCAAGGAGCCCAGCCTTAGGCACACCAGACACAGGCTCCACAAAGGCAAGTCCTGAACGCCTCCCCTCTCCTGGCCACGCAGCACTGCCCAGGGACAGGGTGCTGCAGCAGGATGAGGATCTGCAGCAGCCACAGCCACGCTCCCAGTGCTTCCATCTAATCCCCGAGCTGCTCACCTTCAACCAGCCCATATCCTAAGCCACAGCTATCCTGCCCTGCTCTTATCCCCCTGCCTGCTGGAGCCATTCACAATGGGTGTTAAAGCATTACAGAAGCAGCTGTCAGCAGCTGTGTTTATGAAAGCTGGGATCTCCCATCCAGCTCTTATCAGCTTTAATACAGCTCTCCTGGTGTGTCTGCCAGTATAAATGAGGTTTCCAGGGGTCTTTGAGGAACTTTGGATCCAGATAATTCAGCTAAATCCAGGAGAAGCTGGTAACCACAGAAAAAACATCAGCCTGCAGCAGCACATAGAAAAGTACCACAGCTTTCCTCAGCTAAAGGCTGTGTCAGTCCAGTCAGTTCCAAGCATTTCCCAGTGGCCAGCAGGATGCTGGGATGTGTTATTGGGGCACCCCAGGATCAGCTGTGGCTTCCTCTAGGACAAACCTGGTGTGACGAAGTCGACTGTGCCAAGGAGAACCTGTGATCCCAGAACTACATGAAAAATGAAGATTAGAAGGTGGCAGGGGAAATACAGAAACGAGGCCTACATGTGCCAGCTTCGAGCACAGCCTGTTACCCAGCTGAGGGAGAACAGAAGCTACTGCACTATTTTTAAAATCTGGAAATTCAGACCTGGATTGAGCAGTGGAATAAAGGGAAAAGAAATTGCTCTCACGAGCTGAGCTGGGTCTCTCTGCTCTCGCCTCCCTTCCTTCTGCAGCCACCTGAGCTGCAGGACCTGTCGGGCTCACCCTGACCCACCTCACCTGGGCAGGGTTTCAGAGAGCTTCTCCCTGTTTCCCTGGGGTCTCACCTTAGGGATGCCTGCACTGCCTCGTATGGAAAAGTAGAGCCTCTTCCAAAAGAAGAGCTGATGCTTTGCTCTGAGGAAGGCAGGGAGAAGATTCAGCTTTTCACCCCAGGATTTCAGCAGATTCAGCTCCACTTGTTTGGCTCCACTGCCTGTCTCTCCCTTCCCTCGGAGCTCACATTTGGGCAGTTCCAGCTGAAGGCAGCAAGGAGCTGAGGGAATTGTTGCTGGGAAACTGTTCAGGAGCCCTGGCTAGAGGAGCACCTACAGGCACAGGGCAGAGGCAGCACAGGCTGGCACAAGCCACAGGTCCCTGTATTCGGGCACATCACCCACTTAACCCCAGCCCAGACAGCTGCAAATTAGATCCCTATTTAGGTGCTAATCAGGAAAGCACATCCTCTAAGCAGCGGGATGGGACGTCACGGCCTGCTGGGTCCTGTTACAGGTTTTGGGGAAGTGGTTTCCCCTCAAACCACTCCAGTGCTGGGGTGCATGTGCTCCTACTTGGGCTGCAGGAGCCGGGACCAGCATCTCCTCTTCGGCTCTTCTCCAGGATGAATGCCCTGGGCACAGGGCCCAGCCATGAGCACCGGATCCCTGTGCTTGGGGACAGCAGGGCTCACTGCCACCAGGAACATCATTCCTTGCCATTCTGCAAACTGGAGACAAAACCACCACCCTGCAGCGGCCACGTTGCTCCTACCTGCCCGCAGGAACACGTCAGAGCCTGAAATGAGCTTTGCTCTTCTGACAATGCAGCCCTTGGGAATTTTGCTGACTAGTCCCAGCCTCACAGAGGGACACAGAGCAACCCAAACTAGGCGAAAAATGGGGATCTACAAGGCAGTTACAAGCACCTTTAAAATAAAATGCTGTTTCCTACATTAAAAAAGCCTCTCTTTGCTGAGAAAACTGTACTGTAAAATGCTCCCAGGCACATGGTGGGAACCTGGGGGTTGTCCTGTGCAGGGCCAGGAGTGGGACCCAATCATCCTTGTGGGTCCCTTCCAACTCGGGGTGTTTTATTACTATAAAACATGTTTTGCACAAGATTGAGCTCTTCCATTTCATCATAAGCACCCCTACTGTAAAACTGCCTGGGAAGCCCCACCAGCTCCAAAGCATTAGAGCTGTCCCACGTGAGGACACCCCCAGGGCTTCAGCCCCTCTTAGGGGGTTTCTGCCTGCCCTAAGCCCAGCCCAGCACAACCCACCTCCAGCCTGCTGCCACAGAAGCACATCACTTGCTGCCTGCAGGAGACAAATTTCTTTCATTTCTGGCCAGCTCTGCTCAGTGGCAAACTCATTCAGCACAGACAGCAGATGGTTAAATGAATGTTTGCCACACAAGGCGCTGCCTTGAGGTGCTTTTTGGAATTCCATCCCTTTCCCCAGTGCCAAACATGGGGATTATGAAGAGCAGATCGCTCATTCCTCTTGCTCTGAAGCCTCCCATTGCACAGCTGGGGTGCAGCTGCCCTCCTGCTGCCAGCCCAGAGGAACCTTGGCTACAACTGCCGGAGCCCCAAAATACAAACCCTGGAGTTTAGGGCAGCAGATGACCCAGGTGTCTGTCACAGGCCCAACAGATGTGATGGAAAGAGCCAAGGATGGCCCCATAGGTAGTAGAAAATCCAGGGATGGAGACTGATTTATACCAAAGCAACTTATATGTGCCCCAGGGAATCACCTCCCCTCTTCACTGCCCATTTCTTGGGAGGAACAAGGAGGAAAGCTCAGTGCTGCCCCTGCTCAGGCAGCAGAGCTATTCCCCCACTCCATAATCTGGTTTTCCTGCAGATGAAGGATGCTCATGGCCCTCCTCACTGAGCCTCCCACTCCAGGCCAGGCACATGTGGGACACTGATCTCAGCTGGGTTCTCCAAACGCTGCCGTGGAGCACTAATAAAATGGGATAATAGGAACTGGAGGGTGAATTAAACATATGAATCACTTCCTCCCCTGACTTTTCCTGCTCCTGTTGTTTCTCTTATCCCCTCGGTTAAAGCCCTGTGAGAACATTCATTTCCTGTGCCCCCCCTTCTGCAGTGAACACCAAGGGGTGGCTCTCTGTCTCATCCTTTTCAGCTGACAACCACAGAGCTGTGCCAATGCTCCCAAGGCCATTCCTCCACCACACGGCCAAGCAGAACTCTTGGGTGGCTTTAGCAGAAGCCAGAGCCCTGCTGGCTCCCACGAGGCACCTCCAGCCTCTACCCAAACCTCACCTGCCTCTCCTGATGCAGCCTGGGGCTCTCCCCATCTCCCGTGCATAGTCCATGCTCTACGTGCAGCCTTCAGCCCCGTGTTCCCGGGCAAGCACCCCAAGACCTCTCATCACAGCACAGCTCTCCCTGGATGGGGCTGGGCAGAGCTGCCGTGAGCCTCCCAGCGTACCAGAGAACCCACTGCTTGGGGAAAAATATCTTTCAAGGCCAAAAAAGGCCATTTGCCCCCCACCAGCTCAGCCCCAGCCTGGCACCAGGGCATCCCTGGCACAGCAAAGGACAGCTTCAGAGCCCCGAGGGGGCTCCTGTGCAGAGAGCACTGTGGCTCTCCTGCCATCCCCTCCGCCCTGGGAGCACTCCTGCCAGCAAGGGACTCCTGCCAGACCAGCCTGTAATTGCAGCCAGCAGAGAGGAAGAGCTCAGGCAGCCCTGGGGGGTCTCATCCTCCCACCCTGACGGCACACAGCAGCACCACGCTCCCTTCCCTTCACCTCGGCTGCAACGTCGACTGCTCCAGCTCGGAGCTAATTACTCCCTGCGAGGAGATGCTGCCAGAGAAAGGAGCCAAGCGGGACACCCCAAAACAGCAGACTGCCTGGCAGGCACAGACAGTGACAGGACATCTCGCTACAGCTGAAAGGCAGATGGATGCAGCCACCACCACCCAAAGTCCCCATTAAAAGCCTCT
Organism: Atrichornis clamosus; assembly: GCA_013400975.1. Classification (NCBI taxonomy): domain Eukaryota; kingdom Metazoa; phylum Chordata; class Aves; order Passeriformes; family Menuridae; genus Atrichornis; species Atrichornis clamosus. The sequence goes on along the minus strand of WBMZ01009352.1, from coordinate 15,533 downwards.
GCCCACAGACTGGGGAAGCAGCACAGCAGGGGAAGGCTTTGGCACCAGTTTTTCCTCCCACTTTGGGACTCCTGGGCTGTCCCTCCTCACTCTCCTGCCAAGGGAAAGGATGCAGAGCAAAGCAGAGCTTGCAAAAGCCCTAAGCCAGGCTCCGGCGGCACCATGAAGCACCAAGGTTGCAGAGTCCTTTTGGGCTACCAGGGAACCAAGACCACCCCAAAGGTGCAGGAGCTCAGGAGAAACAGACCCCTCCTCATTTCAGCATCAGGTGCTGCCTGAGGTACCCCCAGGGACGTATTTGTTACACACCTGGGGGCCTTCGGTGCAAGCCTAGGAGGGCACTAAGGCAAATGAAGCTGCAAGTCCCTGCCTCAGCCTCGCTCAGGCAGAGAACAGTGACAGGCCACCACATCAACCTCCCTCACACTGGTGGTGCTGCTGGGAGAGATGCAGCTCCGGGCAGTGCTTGCTCAGGTCCAGCACTTCAGGTCACTTGAACGCACCTGGGACTGCAAGGTTCGCAACTCTGGGAGCACGCTAAAGCACAACTCTGAATTTCCATACTGAATAATCACCTTTTATTTGCCCTCTGAGACAGCTGAGCCTTGAAGCACTGCAATTTTCTAGTGGGGGAAAACTGTTTTGTCAGCTGAAGGAAGGCTAAATTGGTGCAGTCAGAATTTTCATCCACCTCCCCCAAACGTGCTTCCCCAGCTCCTCCTGTGCCCAGCACGAGGCAGTCTGCAGGCTGCCAGCACCTCAGGTGCCAGGCACAACAGTTCCTGCCCTGATCCATAAATAGCTACGTCCAAAAAATTCCCAACTTCTCAGTTACAAAGAGAAGGGTCACACCATGGCTCCAGAAGTTCACATCATGGCAGGCATCACCTGCATCTTTAAGAAAGGTCCAAGTAACAGCAGAATAGTTTCATTCCAGCAACAAAAGCAGGTTTAATCATTAAAGGAGGAATTTACAAGTTCCCTGGGAGAACCCACCAGACATACACCAATGCTCCTGCATCGGAAGTGCTTCCCCAAGCTGCAGGTAGTTTACAGCAAGAATGCCAAGAAATAATCCCAGCTCCAGGGCAGACCAGCAGGAGCTGACCAGGACATCAGGCCAATGGGTGACTGCTGAGATGCCAGACATGGTGAGCTGGAAAAGAGCAGGGATTCGGGAATGAGCAGCACTTGGATGAGAGGTGGGAGCTCAGAGTGGGGTTCTGCTGTCTCCATTGCAACAAACCCCAACAGAAACAGCCCTGAATTCATGCCAGAGGACAATGAGCTTAGAATAATAGACAGATCATCTCTTTTGTGCTTGTCTTTTTTTTTTTTTTAGATACAAATGCAATTAACCTGCGGGATTCATCACCACACAGCTAATTGAGAGCAAGGACTCGAGGGAGCCGCACACAAAACAACACGCACAGCAAAGAACATCCATGCTGGCTGGGGATGGGATAAAATATCCCTCGGGGTGATCTCCCACAGGGGTGTCCCACCAGCAAACTGCTGCTCAGGGACTCAGATGTCCTTACCAAGGGCTTGGCTCTTTACTCAGATCAGAGGGAAATCAAGGAGATGTGGGTCCCTCCCAACCAGGGAAGGTTATGCTGACTTTGGAAGGAGCTTGCCTTTCCTGGATAAAATCTACTGTTTATGTACCCACCCACACCGGCCATCTCAGAGGACAAAGAGGAGCTTGAGAGCAGGGCGATGGATGGCACAGGTCCCTTCCCCTCAAGACCCACATTTGGGGGTCAGCAGACCCATTCAGCCCCCCTTTATTTGCAAGGGGATCATCAGGCAAGCCCCAAACCAGCCACCTCTGAGCATTCCTGAGGAGCTCCATGAGCTGCCTGTCCCAGCTCAGCCACTGAGCGCTGCCAGGGATGAGGAAACCAGACCTTCCCAGATATTTCCCAACTTCACTTTGCCCTGCAGCCAAGAAAAATGACTGCTCAAATCCACTGCAGCTGCTGCAGTGAGAAGAATTGTTCAGGAGGAAAAAGAGAGGGGGTAGTGACCCACTGCGTGCCAAGCCCATCACTCTCTGCATCCCCTCCCCTACGCTCCAGGAAGGCACCAACCTCCCCAATATTCCTCATCACGTCCTACGTCACCACCAGAGGCCTTTAACCCACCAAATGAAAACAATGAGTTGCTTCTACTTGCAGCATCATCGAGACGGTCCCCAGCCTCCTCAGCCTGACATGGGGTTATGCCACCACCTCTCACGACCCTCCCAGCTCTCAGGGCCTGCAAATGTGGTGGCAGAGCACAGACAAGCTGATTTTTATTTCATAACCCTCCATAGCCTTCCATTTCCAGACTTTTTTACCACCCGAGCTCAGAATAAGGTTGGTTTTTAAGCAGCCACAGCTCCCTGCAGTAAATATCACCACTGCTCCACACAGCTGCGTGTATCTGGATCCCGCTGCTCCCAGCCGAAGCCCCCTAGACTCCACATCAGAATCTAAAATCAAGTCATTCCCAAACCGTGGTGATTTTACAGCAAAAGAGCCTCAGGTACACCCAGACCTCCTCTTCCCTCAGCTCAGAAAGTACCCAGCAGGGAAGCAGATGACAGAAGGAATCTCCAGCATCACGGCCCAGGGGGGAGAGGACCCAGTGAGGAGACCTGTCCCTAACCTCCTCTGCCTGCCAAAAACAGGTAGGACGGGGCATGCAGCACTCCTGATCCCTCTCCAGGAGGATAATTGAGCTCAGCAGCAATTTCCAGACAGCACAGCAGCTGACAGTGCTGACAATCATCTCCCAGCTGCCTGATGGGCCAAGTGCTCCAGGCCATTCCTCAAGGTGCCAAGTCCCCCGGAGCAGAGCCCTCCCCTGGGAGATGTAAAGCAGGATGAGAGCGGGGAGCCAGGAGTGACAGCGCCTGGAAGAGGCTGTTTTACAGCTCCAGCCAGGCAATGAGAAAATCATTCATCTCAACCAACTCATTCGACACCCAGGAGGTTTTTATTTTATTAGTTTGGAGATGGCAGAGGGTAATTTATTGATCAAAGATGCTGCTGAACAATTAAAGTGAACGCTGCATCTGGAGGCTCACCGAGGGGCATCTGGCCAGGGGTGGGAGGGTGCCAGAATCCAGAGGGGGAGAGCAGCAGGGAGACCCTGGCACACCCAATTTGCAATCCTGGATTGCAAAGAGAGCCAGGAGATGGCTTTGGAGACATTCATAGCCAGGGAAGAAGCCGTGCTGATGGCATATCCCATACGGTTGTGGGGTGCTCAGGCACAGCAGGATCATAAATCCTACATTTATGGTGCAATTTCACCATAAGGACCCCTCCGAGGGGAGAGTCCCTTCGGACACCTCCGCTGCATGATCAGGAGCAGCTCAGAGGTGGTTTGGGGGGCAGGTGATGAGGGGTGAAGTTGAGCAGAGGTCCAGGATTCCTTCACCTCATGTGACCGTGTGTGTGACCAGGCTCAGCACAGCAAGGAAAGCCTCGAGGAAATGTTGAGTTCAGCTGTTGTGAGACAACAAGGAGGCAAAAAAAAAAAGGCCTGTGCAACGGAGCAAAAACCCTTTAGGAGGGACCGGGGTCAATAAGCATCCCCGGGCCAGCTCTGCCTGCACAGGGATGCCCGGCTCTCCATCTCCTCTGGAGCAGCTCGCCGTGGGCAGGAGCCCCATCTGCCGGCTTGGCCACGGAGGATGCACATCCCAGCTCCGCAGGGTGAGGGGAAACCTCCAAGGCACACAGCACACCCCAGCTCTGAGCAAAACACCTATGCTGGGTACAGGGGACGCTCCTCGGGAAACGGCTCCACACCCAGCCCCGCTTCCCCTCCACATTCCACCAGAAAACCAGCCTCACCAGGCCACTAAAATCGTACCCAACAACCCATCTGCAAAAGTCACCTGCTCCCAGTCACAGCAAGGCTGTGGATTGCTCTGCTCCTCACACACATCAGCACAGCAAGGCACCCACCCCTCCCCAGATGCAGCAGTAATATTGTACCCATCACCTCCAACGGGGTGTAAGTCAGCCCCCAGAGCCCCAGGAACAAGCCCCCGCTGACAACAGCGGAGAAGGTGGGCTGGGAAAACCAAGAGGCTGATGTCAGGGGAGCAGAAACACTAAATATTTACACAGCCTGCCATCAGCCCCCAAGCAAGGAGGTGGCAACTCTACAATTTAAATTGAGAATTAAAAATTGCAGCCAGCATAACAATTTTCATAGAACTAAAAGTGCAAGAAAATTACTTACACATACCCAACACAGGGCGTTAAACTCAGTCAGGATAAAGGGAACCAAGCAGTGCAAATTCAAAAGAGGCACCTCAGAGAAGCAGAACTGACCTCTCCCAAAGCGGCAAACTAGGAAGTGAGAACCCTAGGCTGAGCTTAAATACAGCCTTTGATACAGGGAATGCCCAGGTGGGACCAGTTAGGACCCAGATTTGCAGGTGAAGCAGTGGCTCATCTCTGCAGGATTAAAGAGCCAAACAGGCTGTAGGCACTGGGGAAAAAGGTTTTCTTGCGAGCAGGTGACTCAAGCATGTGAAGGGTCAGAGATGCTGAGTGATGGGACATTGCTCTCACCTGCTGTGGGCAGCCCAGGGGACAGGTGCCACTGATGCCTGTGATGCTCCCAGGTGAGCCAGGATACACTGCAGTGAACAACGTGTCACCTTGGGGTAGTGGTGGCTCAGGGGACAGGACAGGGGCCCTGCCAGGGCTTCCTGCCGGGAGCAGTAACACAAAGCCTCCCACCACCCTGTCCAGGCACTGTGCCCACCCTCTTAAGGAGCCTTGCACCTCCGGAAGGAATTGCCATTACCTTCCGTAGGAAGGCGGGGAAGCTGCTGCAAAGCAGGGACTCATCCTGCTGCCTTCCCCTCTCCCAGCCCCCACGTCTGCCCCAGCCAGGTTGGGGTTTGCTGGTGTTTATGCAGCACCTTGACTTGGTTCATCTCTGAGCCTCTTTCATGCCAGGCCACCCCACAACAGGTTGACACCATCCCCTGTTGGCCCCGGGGAATTATCCATGCCAAGGCTCCAGCGACGTGCGTGGAGTCTGGAGCAGATCCAGGCAGCACCAGCCCCAGAGCAACCACACACTGTCCCACCCCCGTGTCACAGATCCCTGTGCCAGGTGCGACAGGCTGGGGGTGCCTTGTGGAGTCCTTACAGGTCCATAAAGAAAGCCAAAGTCACAACCATTCCCATTTTCTATGGAGGGATCCAGGTGCCGAGCATCTCCTAGCAGAGCCAGGAGAGCAGGTTCAGCAGCTCCCTGGGAAAACCTGGGAATTCCCATGGGATGAAACGTAGCCACGCAGCGCTGAGGTGCAAATGGGCATTTCAGGGGTGTGATGGTACATTCGGGTCTGTCCCACGTCCTCTCAGGCTGGGGCCGTGGGACCCCCGGGGATGGAGTCCCAGGGAGCAGACTCTGTCTCCCGGGACAAAGCAGCGCATTGCAGCAGCCAGATTTTCCCTGGCAAGCTACTGCCAACTTCCACGAGAGGGCTTTGCTGTACAAGGAAAGGAAATGAGAGGAGCTCCATTTACAGCTTGCTTCCAGTTAGGTCCTGATTTTTCCCCGCATTTCACCCAGGGCTTAGCAGGCACCAGTGGGACACAGTCACCAAGGTTTACACCCAAAGGTGACACTCATATGTTAGTGATAGTATTGACACTTTTTTTATTACTGAAGCCTCTCTTTCCTGGAGGGAGCTGCATTCCAGGGTGGCCACAGCTGAGCCCAACTTTCCCAGAGAACTCTGGCACTAAACCTGGTCCCAAACGCGGACACTGCCTTCAGCACCCACTTGCACAACAAGCTGGCCACCGCACTTGGAGAGGCACCAGGCTGTCACCCGCAATCCCTCCCACCAGAGCCGAGCACTTTGAAGCACATCTGACGATGGATGGGCAGTGCCCTTGTTCCCACGGAGATAAGCACCATTGGCTGCCACCGTGGGAACTCGCAGGGCAGAGGAGGAGCAGGAGAGAGGATGACGAGTCTTCTGCCCCTGGCATGGCCAGAAGAATTCACCTTGATTTCCATGCACGCTCATGCCGGTCTCGAGCAGGAGGCATGAATCATGGTGCAGGTACGTGTAGGGACAAGTCGCGGGCCACCGGCTCCGGGAAATGACAGCGGCACCTTGCACCTGGCCTGGCCAGCCCTGAGCGTGTCCTCGCAGACACCAACCCCTGATCTGCACAGACGCAGCTGGTTTTGGGTAGCGCTGCCTTAGCTGAAGAGCTCCCAGGTCCCTGAACGTCAAACACATCCCCAAAACGGTGGGGTTTGGGGTAGGGCAGCCCCTTCATCTCATGGAGGTTGAAGCCCATGAGGGTAAAGCCTGACCCATCGCTTGCCAGGCGATCTCCAGGCTGGCTGGACGGCTGCAGCCACACACCATCTCTCAAGGTCACTGCAGCCTCCTCCACTCCTGATCTAACACGAAGCGACGCGTGGCCGGGCGGGCAGGAGCCGCAGGGGGATGCTCCGGCTGCTTTTGCCAAGCGGCTGCTTCCCCCCGGGCTCCGCTCGGAAAAGAGCGCCGGAGCCGCGGCGGAGCACACCGCCAACCTCCCACCGCCTCCCGGCGCTCCGGAGCCTCTCCCCACCTGGAGAAGACACGGCCAGCTCTGCACCGGGACCTTTGCAGCTCCAGAGAGTGCCAAGGGCACAGAACTGGGACGGCCGGGCTCCCGCTGTGAGCTGAGAGGGAAGGAGCAGGCTGTGACCGGGAGGGTGAGGCACTGGGATGACCCGGAGAGGACCGACCTTGCCAGTACAGAGGGGCTGGGATCAGAGCCCGGCTCCATGCCCAGCACATGCCGCCTTATAGGCGCTCCCCCTTCCCCAGGGAGGGTTGTGGGGACAGGAGAGGTGGCTCCTTCCTCCTGCCACTTGTCACCCTGTTTATTTTTAACAGCCCTCCCTCCTGCCTGGATATTAACCCCTTTAGAAGTGTCTCCTGGTGCTCTCCCAGCGACAGCCAGCCCTGTGGCACCGCTCTGAGCCCAGCGTGGCTGGTCCCTCCCCACCTGGCCACTGACCAGGGACATCACGTCACACCCTCCCGTGCTGAAGGCAAACGCTCGCTCCTTTGCTGTTTCCAGGAAGGGAATTTCAGTGAGCCCAGCGCAGGGAACACTGCCAGGGCCAAAGGGAGACAAGGTCAAGCGGGAGGCATGTGTCACCCTGGCCACCTCCCTGAAAACTCGCCCTTTAACACCAAGTGCACCAACTCACCCTGGAAAACCACAACAAGGATAAGGCTGGGAGGAATACAAACTACAGTGGTCTCACCAGTGCTATCCTTTAAAGACAGGGCCACGGCCCGAGAAGGGATGGGAGAACAATGCCATGAATATCCAGCGGGGTTTATACCCAGCTCCCTCCAGCCACTGTTTACATCCCGTTGACATTTGCTTTCCATTAATAGAAAAGCCACAGGGCAGAGGCACAGCAATGAAGGAAGTGGCACAGGCTGTTTGGTGAGGGGTGCTGCCACCGGCCCTTGCCAACAGCCAGAGCCAGGAAGTCGAGTGTGACACAGGGTAAATCCCAGCCTGAAAACACCAGCGAGCACTGTGCAACTCTCCCTGGCCAGCCATGCTGCACCATTCCTAGAGGAGGGAATCATGCAGTAGTTTGAGTTGGAAGGGACTTTGAAAGATCCAACTTCCTCTGCCATGGGCAGGGACAACTTCCACCAGACCAGGTTGCTCCAAGCCCTATCCAACCTGGCTTTCCAGGGATGGGGCATCCACAGCTTCTCCAGGCAACCTGTTCCAAAGAACAGGAAGAAAAGTCCCGGTTCCCTCCCCTGTCCGTCCTTCCGTCCCTCCTGCCTTCCCATGGGAGTTGTGCTTTCCTCCGGATGCGACTCCTCCCAGCCTCTCTGCCATGTCAAGGGCTCACAGGGTCAAATATTCCCACTGGAGCACACAAGGCTGCAAACAGGCACTGGCCAGCTCTCCCCTCCCCTGCACCCTTGCCCTGGGAGTTTTCCATGAGCTCAGCCCTGGGCTGGGGGCAAGGTTGGGGTCCAGGGATTTCACTCTCACCCCAGAGAGGTGAGAGTATCCTATTGCCCCTCACAAGTGCCCCGTTCCCACAGGGCTGCGGATGCGTGTTGATGTTGCACTCTGACTCCTGCAAAACACTGCCCTGGGCCAGTTCTGTGTGAAAAACCACAGCAGTTCCTCCTGCCTTGAAAAACAGCAGCCCCATTGCCATGGAGACACAACACTGCCCCGCTCCCACAGCCCCCCTTCACCCGATCCAGGCAAGGCAAGGATGCTTGGCACCCTCAGCACCGTGCCATGGGGGCAAACCTGCCTCCTGCCCTGGCTCCTGGCTTGGCACTTCCATCGGCACACACTTCCACCACCCCTGGCGTGCCGGATGGAGGGAGCTGGGGTGGAGGACCACAAGTGCTGACAAAGCCCACTTGCCTGCACTGCCCAGTGCCCGGGTTTGCAGGAATAAATCTGAGGAACTGAGTGGGACACAGCTGAAACAGCCGCTTCCTCCCTATTTTTTCTAGTGATGCTCCAGCCATGCTCCAGCTGGAACCCCAGCTCCACGAGGAATAGTGCCGGGGGGGATCCTCTGCTGCTGTGCCACACTGCCAGCATCCTCTGTTTGTTCCAGGAAGGGAGCAAGGCACCACATCATTCCATGCCCCCCAGCCCAGGGCTGAGGGGAGCAGACACTCACAGGACTCCCATAGACCAAGCCTGGGGCGGCACTGGGGCTCCCACCTCTGCATCCCACTCTGGACATGCTCCCTGCTTCCTGCTCTTTCTCCCCTTTCCATCCTCTCCCAGCCCACCCTCCAGATTTCCGAGCGAGCCATGTCCTTCCTGCCCTTCACAGCAGGGCCGGCAAGTCCCATCCGCCCAGCCAGCCGTCTGCTTCCCCATTTCCCTCCCTGTTCTCCATTCCCCACGCCTCTGGCTTCCCCCCACTCCGCCTGACCCGGGACCGCAGGGCTCGGCTGGCAGGGTGAAGCCTGGGGCTTGCCAAAGCAAACAGCACAGAAGGAGGAGGAGGAGGGCGGCCGAGGCCGGAGCAGGCAAAGGGCAGAGTCCACCAGCAGACCCTGCCGCAGCGCCGGGGTGGGGAGGTTCCTTCCCCTCCCTTCTAAATGCTCCAGGTTGGCTCCGTGCACCCCGGAGCTTGGCAGGCAGCGGAGGCAATGCCTTGGCTGAGCAGAGCCCGGGATGCTGAGCAGCACCCTGGGGGGCTGAGCACCCTCTGTGTGGGTCTGGGGTGGGGGGTGAGCTTCACGAGGTGCTGGAGGCCAAGGGAAAGCGGATCCAGGGCTGGAGTCTCCTGCAAGCAATTTAAAGCAAGGTCTTTTCCTCCTGCTCTGCTCGCTGCCAGGAAAAGCAGCAGGAAAATATTTCCCTGGGAATTGTTTTTGTTCCTTCCTCTGTGTCTGTACGCATGAAGCTCTCCTCCGCCTTGGACATGCCTCAACCTGTCCCGAGGCTCAGATTAATCCCCTGCACCACCAGGGACGACAGCTGAGGTCAGACGCTGATCCACAGGGCAAAGAGGAGGAGAAGGAGGAGGAGGAGGAGACCTTCCCCCTAGGAAACCACATATGTTCCCAACCAGAGCGGCGAGCATGAAAACAGACAGCCCTGCCTGCTTTTCCCGAGCAGGAGGTCACCCTGCAACACCAGCAGCACACCGGAGCATCCTGCAGGACAGGGAGACCTCGCTGCTGGCAGTGCCGGAGCAACGGCAGAGCCTAAAGCTTGGCTTAAGTGTTAGGCTGCTCTGAGGCGGGGTAGCTGCAGGCAGCATCTGCAGCCAGGCAGGTCAGAGCGTGTCAGTGCCTTTTCAGGCAGGCAGGTGCCCAAAAACCAGCCAGTGACAACCAGTACCTCTGCTTCTCCACCAGCCTGGGAAAGGCCTGGCTGGCCTCCCCAGCCGTGACTGCAGGAAAGGCAAAAAGGATGAGGTGTCCCCCTCAGCTGCACCGGAGAAGCAAGCGCTGGGCCAGAAGAGCTGGTCCTGCTGCCTGCAGGCAGGTCCCAGCACCCCACTGCCTGCCCGGTGGGGAAGCCAGGAGGAAGGGAAGGTGGGAAAATTTAGGTAGAGGGAGAGGGCATCCACCACAAAGCCAGTCCTTTCGTGTGCAAAGCACTCAAACACCACTTCAGAGCAACTGTGAGAAGCTCAGGAGAGCTCAGCTCCAGTAAATGATGCTGGGTGATCCTCAGCCCCTGCCCAGGCAGTTTACCTCCCTCTCCTCCCCTTTTTCCCTTTGCCTCGCGTGAGTGCTTGGGAAATAAACGATGACTATTTGCCTGCAGCTCTAAGCCCTTCCCTCCCCCTCTCCCCAGGCTCCATCACCAATAAATCACCCCGCTGGGAGAGCGGGCCAGAGGAAACCAGAGGCACAAAACCTCAAACAGAGCCTTTTTTTCCCCTCTGCTCTCCCAAGCAGCTCTGCATTTCATTAGGCGGCCAGGCCAGCCCTCGCCCAGCTGGGGAGAAGGAGGGAGGGGAGGGGGGCCCTGCAGGGTTTGCATGTCGGGAGCAGAAATCACAACCAGAAGACCAGGAGAAGGGAGTTGTTTGTGTTTGTCGCACATCCCGGTGCTCGCCTGGCCCTGACCCTGCCTCCGGGAACCGTGCTGGCCTGGAATAGCTCTTCCATTGGGTTCCCTCCTTGCCAAGGCAGCTCTGGGCACCTTCCAGCCAGATTCTCCCCACTCCAGACACCCCCTCTCAGTGCCAATCCCTCTCTCTGCCCCCACTCCAGCTTCTCAAAGGCACTTGGAGGCTCCTTGGAAGAAGCCCCGGAGTTTTCTGCGAGCCTCAGCCCCGCCAGCAAGCTTCACCGCCTTCCCCCTCCCCCTGGGCTGGACCACCCTGCCCAGGAAAACACGGAGCCCCTCCCTGCCTCTTCACGGAAAGCAGCGAAGACAAGTCTCTGCTCCTCTAAAAGAACCCCCCAACCCGCTGGGGACCGGGAAGGGGGGTCCCTCCACCCACCCTAAATATATATTGACAGAGCATCGCCGGCAAGCACAGTACATTGGAGACAGATGCAAGCCCCGCAGCGGCACCAGGGATCCAGGCGTGCCTCTCATCGCCCTTTGGAACTATCCCTCAAGCACGCAGTACTGTGCCACAGTACTCCCGCACTCCTCCTTCCCAAAAAAAACCCCTGTCCTGGGGTTTAGCCTTTGGCAAAGCTTTCCCCCAGGGCTGCGCTGGGCTCCCCAGGCAGGGAGAGGCCCCAGAAGGCTCAGCCCCCAGGGATGCTCCGGTACCCCCGGGCTCCCCAGGCAGGGAGAGGCCCCAGCAGGCACAGCCCCGCTGCTGGCCTGCCTCCCGCCTCCCTCCCAGCAGCCTGCCGGATTCCTGAGCTCTGACACAGGATGCTGAAGCAGTGAGTGTGCAGGGCCTTCCTCCCCTTCCCCTGCCCCAGGAGAGGAGGGATGGGCGGGTGACGCCAGGTTGCATCAGGCCAGGAGGGAGCGAGAGCAGCCGGAGTGAAACACGGAGGCTCCTGTGAATCTCTGGCTGCCCATCGACTCTCAGCCCCGCGGGCTTGCCCCAGCCCCCTCTGGCACCTGGCCCGAGCCAGACAGCTTTAAAGGCCGGGATGATTCACACCATTGACACTCCCTTATTGGCAAGAGCCAGTTTTAAGTCATTCCCTCTCCCCAGAAGGTATCCCTGATGAGAGCCGCAGCTCACCCGCCCAGAGCTGCAACCAGGGCTTGAGCCTGGATGATTACAGCAGGAGGAAAGTGAAAGCCTGCTGCTTGCCCTCCTTCCCAAGCACCACCCTGGCAGCCCAGCTGCCATGCTCCCTGCGCCAGCATCTATCCCACCCTCCGGCTGTGCTAAAGGATTTTCCCAGCACCTCTTCTCTCCCACGGGATCTGACCCGAACTGGGGGAAGGGCAGCAGCCGAGGCGAGCACTTCCAGCAGCTCGTTACTATTCTAGGAAGGGTAGGATCCTGCCATCTTCCCATTAAGTCATATCCTCCTCGACCCGGTGAGGCAGTTTCCATAGGAGTCACCCTCTCTTCCAAGCGATGGAAGTTTTTATTTTTATCTGGCTTATTTATGCACTTCTCTTCCCTCCTTCGGTATTGGCCTGGGGAGCGAGTTTGGGTCATTAGCCTCTGCTCCCCTGTCCTTGCTCAGCTGTCCCATCTGTCACCCTCACCCCTGCAGCACTGTGAGCAGAAGGAAAAGTCCAGGGGTTGAAGCAGCACAACAGAACAGATGAATTAAGGAAAACAGACCCACATTAGGCAAAAGTGATTATAGGAATTAAAAAAAAAAAAAAAAAGACACCGGCTGAGGAAAAAATAAAGCAGAGCAGATTCCAAAAGTAACACAGTGTCATTATTACTGGTCTTTTTCCGATTTGAGGCTGGTTTGGTGCAGACCCCTCAGTAACGAGGCAGAACTCTCCAGCAGCTCTCCTGTCTCTGGTATTTTTTTCTGTCCCCCTCAGCCACAGCAGCCTGAGGCTCCCTGGGGACACGCACGTCCCAGAGAGCAAACCCCACGCGTCATAAAAACACAGCCACGGGAGCAAGCGAGGCGTGCGTCGGCACAGCAGATGGAGCCGGGCCGGGTCTTTCGGGGACACAGCTCCGCGGCCGTGAGCTGGGAAGTGAGAACCCGCTCACCCCAGGTAGCTCCACGGGAGGTCACACGAGCCTGAGGGAGCTGCGTGGGCATCTCTGGGCAGTCTCTGCCCTGTTTTCAGAGGCCAGCAGCAATTAAGCAGTTGCACAACTCTTCTCTGGGAGACAGAGTAGATACGAGCACTGCTGGTGTTCTGTGCCAGAGGGTCTTGTCTGCACAGGGACACCAGGGCCACACAAACCAGTGGGACCAGATGATCTTCCAGGGGTTGGATGCCCAGAAAACCTTTAGAAACACCAAGAGCAGGAGTGCCCCCAGCCCCTTGCAGGACTTGGAAGCTGGGCAAAACCATCCACTTCCATGGAGATGCTGTTGGTGGACATGCAGCAGGAGTGAAACCTGCTCCCCCCAGCCTTGGGAAGGAAACTGTGCTGGTGCAGGAGCAGGAGGCTGTTTCCATCCTCCAGCCCAGCTTCTGACTCTCAGAGCAGGGTGTTTCCTGAGGGAGCAGGAGAGCTGGGGAGGTAGTCTTCCATAGCCATCCTCCTTCTCCTGCTGCTCTTACTGAAGAGATCCTTGGGAGACAAATGAGACTGTGAGGTTCTCCCGGAGAGCACCTGTACAGGTGAAGCAGGGACAGTGTTTTCCCATCACCTCCCAAAGGTTAACAAGTGAAATGTCTCATCACACCCCATTTCCTCGTATTGTCTACCAGAATGAAATAGAGTGGCACCATTAGGAGCAATTACCAAGAAAATTAAGGTGGTAGGACTTTCGCTTTTACCTAAAAATAGGGAGCTACTAAATTGTACACAAAGTAGCAGAGCTGCCTCAAAGCCACCCTAGACCAGGCAGCTTCTCCTCATCTTCCCCTCCTCAGTGCTTTGGGATGACCCAGCCCAACAACTCCAGTTCTCACAGCAACAAGGTGTAAAAACCCCTTTCTGCAAGCCCAGTTGCCCTCCATGTGGGACAGCACTGCCCTCCACATGCTCATTTTCCAGCATAAAGCAAGGAGAAGAGACCCTCGCACTGCTCACCCCTCATCTCCCACCCAAGACAGGCTCCCAAGGTTCAGCCAGATATCCCAGGCTGCATTTCACAGCACACAAACATCTTCGACTTGCCAGAGATGCAATCCTCAGTTGAAAAGTTCATTAATTAGAAGCAGAGAAGCCTCTAGTGAATCTTCCAGCAAGAAGCAGGGAAAAAAAAATTCCCCCACAATTCAGCCTAATTACAATGCCTTGGGGCACTCCACTCACTGTGAAGCTGAAGCCAAACTTTTCTCCCCACCCCTAAGAGCAGGAACTTTAACCCAGTTATAGCTTTACTGATAATGAAAGAAAAAAAAAACCACTCCTGATATTTATCATCTGAACTATTCTGCAAGTAACAGCAAAGAGGAGGCACTGAAAAACACTTCTAGCAGAGCAGTAGCTGTGTCCTACCGGGAAGGATCTACTCACACAACCCCAACCCAGATCTCTGAGCAGGCAACAGCGGAGGCCAGTCCTCGGCCCGGCTGTGCTACAGACCTGGTCAGACTGCGCCCAGCTGCTCCTCTGGGATTTAGCAACTGCTTTCCACCCACAGACAGTGACTTTGCACATTAGGTACTTTCAGAGCAAGACCTCAAATGCCACGGCAACTCCAGCCCCAGGAAGAGGCTGTAGCCAGAGGAGCAGTAGGACCACCTGAAAGATCTTGGGAAGGACTCCAGGCACCCTGACATAAGTTCCCTTTCTTCCCCGGCTCCCGGAAGAGCTGGACTCCAACCCACTCCAAGCCTCTGGCGAGGCTGGGTGTATCCAGCCACAGACACGCAGAACCACACCCCGGCTGCTGCCTGCCCTCCTCCCCCTCGAGCCAGCAGGGCACAAACAGGAACTAGGCTCATACAGTTGAAAATATTTAATACGTGTTGTACACGTAAAATTACATTTTATACAAAACATGATACATCACTGAAGGAGAACACTGTACAAAATTCCCTACGGGAGCCCCAAGCCTTTATACAACAAAGACCGGGAGTTACCAAGCCTAACAAACAGGCTCAAGGACTTTCCGTCAGAGCATCTGTAAACTTCGTTCCTCTCAATAAACACTTTTAAAAAGCACCATGTAATAGTTCTGACCTAAACCTTTCCAAAATAGAAACTTTATTTAATAAACTTAATACTTTCCAAGCTTAAAATATCACCCAGCGGGGGCGCCCCGGGGGTGGGCGGCAGCCGAGGAGCCTCCCCCGGGCGCCGGCGAGGGCGGCGGCCCGGCCGGGAAGGGGAATTCCGGGAGGGCAGGGCCGGGGGCGCTCCCAGGGCGGGTGCCGGCAGCCGGGACCCGGCGGGGAACGGGGAAGTGCTGCCGCTGCTGCCCCGCGGTCCTTCCCGTGCGGCGGCGCAGGGCGCCGGGACTGGCCGGCGCCGGAGCCCCGCGGCGCCGGGCGAGTGTCACCTCCGGGTCCCCCAGCCCGCGGCGGAGAGCCAGTCTCTGCGGCTGGGACATCAGAAGGCCACGATGGCCGTGCTCCAGGGGTTGAGGGTCCGCAGCACCGGCTCGTCGCAGCAGATCTGTCCCGGCTCGGCCGCCGCCTCGGCGGGCGCCGTGCCCGCCGCCGCCTCTCCACCGTCCAAGGGCGGCCGCCGGCGGCCTTTGGGCTCCTTGCTGAGCAGTCCCGAGAAGCTGGAGCCGAAGATGCTGATGAGGCTGGCCACGTTGCCCGTCTCCATGTCCTCCTGCTCGCCCGGCGGTGAGGGTGGCGGTGGTGGCGGCGGCGGCGGCTCCTCTTCCTCGCGGCGGGGCTTCTTCACCGGGGAGCCCGCCTGGCCGCGCTCGCCGGCGCTCCGCTTGCGGGGGCAGTGAGGCGGCGGGGGGGCCCCGGCGCAGCCCC
>WBMZ01009350.1:5019-21472 GCA_013400975.1 Atrichornis clamosus | reverse complement strand
GCGCCCCCTGCCGGCCCCGCCGCACGCACACAACGGCCGCCGCCGCCGCCCGCCGTTTGAATCCTCCGGCGGCCGCTGATTGGCCAAGAGCCGGCGCGCGTGCGCGTGACGTCACCCGGCAGGCCGGCCCTTCCGGAGGCCGCGGGTTCGGTTCCCGCGCCGAGCAGCTTCAGGGGCGCTAATTACGGAACTGTAATTAACGGTAATTACTTACCAGTAATTCATCCATCCCAGTGCGTTACTTGACGGTAACGAACGCGCCGGCCCGCCTCGTGTCCGAGCTGCTCGGGAGGTGCCGCCGCTTTGGCAGCGCCTCAGGGAAGCGAGCGGATGTCCATGAACTGGGAATGTTCGGGAAACTTGGCGTCAGTTACGGGACAATGCTGTAAAAACACACCTGAAATGCCTGCTTTTTTATGGCATCCCGGAATGGTTTGGGTGGGAAGGGAGCTTAAATCCCATCCTATTCCACCCCTGCCACGGGCAGGAACACCTCCCACTATCCCACGGTGCTCCAAGTCCCATCCAACCTGGCCTTGGACACTTCCAGGGATCCAGGGGCAGCCACAGCTTCTCTGGGCACCCTGTGCCAGGGCCTCCCCACCCTCCCAGGGAACAATTCCTTCCCAATATCTCACCTGAATTTCCCCCGTATCCTTCCTACGTTGGTGACACCAGAACTGGTCACAGTATTCCAGGTGGGAATATTCTAAGGATTTTGCAAGAGTAGAAGGGGAGAATCCCCTCCTTTGGCCTGGTGGCCACACTCTTTTGGATGCAGCCCAGGATTCAGGGCATCTTCCCAGACAACACCTGGAGAGGCAGGTGGGGCTGACACATTCCTTGGATCCCAGGGGATCAGCACTGAGCATTAACTCTCAGAAAGGTGTTCTTCCAGCTCCCCTGCCTCATCCTGGGGATTTCCTACAGATACAGGCACTGCAGAGACCACCTTCACCTCCCCAAATCCCCAAACCAGCCCCAGTAAAAAACAGCCCAACTTTCACTGCTTGGTTTTCCTTTTTTCCCAGATCCCCTAATCCTGTAATTTAAGAAGCGTAAATACCCCACAAGTGTTTTATTCCCCCTTGAGGCAGCCATCCATGGCTCAGCTGCTTCAGCCACACCACTCAAACTTCTTTTATTGTCAATAAAGGCCCCGCAACACCTCAGACCCTTCCGTAAGAAGGGCTAAGCCCTCCCTGCAGGGAGAGAGCACAGCAGCATAACCCCTGGAGCGAGGCAATGGGTGGTTACAGCCAGGAAAAAATAAAAATCTAAAGCACCAAAACACACAAACCTGCACAGAAAGCAGTCTCCCCAACAATAACCTGTACATGGGAGGGATGGCTCTGCTGCTTTTATGTGCTTGCAAATCATTTGCAGGTGCCAGGCCCTGGTAACTCCTCTCAGGTGTGTGAGCTGCAGCACCTGCTGGGAGCAACTCAAAGTCCAGTGAAGATGCATTCGTTACTGATTAGAATAAGAATTAAAAACCTTTAGGTTTTAATTTAGATTAAAATGCTTTCCATCGCTCAGGTATTACAACATCTCCCCTCCCGTTTTCCTTTCTAACCAAACGGAGTTGTTGCCAAGACAGAAAGTGGAATTGATTTTCCCCCTGACCCCGGCTCTGAACCTGGGCAAGGATATCCATCAATTTTCTGATTATCTCAGGGAAACCTCCAGGAGAAAAGCCTGCAGGAAGTGATGACTCCGACTGTTCCACTATGGATCACCTCCCGGACTCCTTCTCCAGGGTCATTTAATAAATGTGGCACTGGATGAGTTTGCATCCAACCTCCTGCTTCCCAAGGAGGAAACACGGCTTGGAAAACCTCATTGCTTGGAACAAGTGAAGAGATTTTTAGGGACACGTGTGACAAATACAGTAAAAGTGATAATGGGAGTAGTCTGGAAATGTTATGGTCCCAGGGAGGGTTTGGTTGGACGTTAGGGAAAATTTCTTCATGGAAAGGCATTGGCACAGCTGCCCAGGGCAGTGGTGGGTGCCCACCCCTGGAGTGTTCCAAAGCCCTGTGGATGCGGCACTTGGGGACAGGGGTCAGTGGTGGCCTGGGCAGTGCTGGGAATGGTTGGACTCCATGTTCTGGGAAGGCTTTTCCAACCCAAACAATTCCTTATCCTCATCCTGGTGTAAGCAGTTATGCTGTTGCAGCCTCGAGTGTGTTAATTACTTTCCTAGGAGACAAAAACTGGAGTTCTTCCCGCTGTGACAACTGAATTTCAAGTCTCCTCCTGGTACTTCCCTCCTTCAAGGAAAATGACCCCACAGAGGCAGGAGCTGTGGATTTTTATCCCTGTACAGCCGCGAATAGATGCAATCCACTGGAAGCATAGGCAGCCTTAAAGATGATGCAGAATCCCTTCAAGTCACCAAAAATATCCTCAGCGCCAGTTTTTGTGGCTGTACAATGAGTTTTCCTTTTGTGTTCCTGGTTTTCTTCTCATTGTGCAAACACCGACTCAGAGATCAGCCCCCACTGGGGGATCAGTGGCACTGCTCACAAAATCCCTTCATGCACACCTCTTTTAATTTTGATTTCAGCCAACAGCTTCTCTGCTCAGGAGGCAAAATAAATGTCCTGATATTTAGTGAGATGAAACAAGCGGCCTAAAAATGTGTAACAGCTGAAAGATGAGGGCCCTTCATGCAAAGTTCTCATTGTGGAATGGAGATAACGGGGAAGGAGCTCAGCTGTGCAGTGCTGGATGAAGCGTTCAAACAATCCTTCTCCCCCGGGAACATTTTACATCTCTTTTTACGGGGGGGTATTAAACAGCAAGGGCTGGATTTTCATTTTTTAACGTGCAATACAGACTTCACAAGAGCAACGTTTTGTAGACAAAGAACCCAATCTGGGCCTGGAGGGGGGAACGCAGATCGGAGGCAAACGGCAGCAATTACCACCATTGCATTACAAAAGGGTGGGGGTTTTGGTTTTTTTCCTTAGAAAAACAATTCTGTGGAATTTATCAGCTTCCAGCTCACGACATTTCAGCTGATTTGCTGCTTTCTGACTGTACTTGGACGGTGACAGAGCAGCCACTTCTCCGAAGGGTTGGGATGGGGAATGAAGGAGAACACCCGGGAGGGTTATCATGGAAATGGGGGAATCTGGGAGAAAAGAAGAGTCTTGTTCTGGGATCGGGTGTTTTTCTGCTCCTGCTGGACTTTATCCCTTGCAGGGTCAGAAGTTTGTACACAAAGCCAATTAGGGGGGAGGTTCTATGCAGTAGTGAAGAAAAACCAATCGAGAGAAGTAGGATGAGCCCTGTGGGATGTGAGGGAACGGCTGGAGCTGTGCCAGGGCGGGGTTTAGGTTGGATATCAGGGAAAGGCTCTTCCCCAGAGGGTGTCAGGCACTGAACATTCCCCAGGGAATGGTGACATTCCCAAGGCTGCCAGAGCTCCAGGAGCCTTAGGACAACGCTCCCAGGGACGCACAGGGTGGGGTTGTTGGGGGGTCTGTGCAGGGCCAGGGGCTGGGCTGGATGATCCCTGTCCTCCCAGCCCAGGATATTCCACGATCCCATGCTGTTGTTCATCCTTGAATGACTGACAACCCCTGCCCTCCCCTCACCGACTCAGGATTCCCAAGCACTTCCCCCTCTCCCACAGATGTTGAGGAGTCCCGCATTCCTTCCCCCGCTAACCTCAGGCCACCCCAGCACGGGGTTATTTCCTCTCCTCTGACTGGGGATGGACGAGCCCCTCGTCCCCCTTGGCCCTGACTCCTTCTCCCACCGAATTTTCCTGTTCACCAGGGCATTTCCCAGCTCCTCCTGCCCCGACGAGATTCCGAGAACCCCCTGAGCTGCTCGGGGCTCTGCCCTCCATCCCCAGCCCTGCTCCCTCAACTGGATCCACCTGCCAGGGGTGGGGTCACTTCCCAGGGCTCCGGGTGCTATAAATAACCCCCAGGAGGGGGGGAAAAGGGATTTTCTCTCTGTCCCGGCCCTGTGTGGGTGCTCCCGGCAGAGCTCTCCTAGGAGCGATCCCTGCGGTGTGACTCCGTCGTGGGGCCAGGTAGGAAAATGTTCCTTTCCTACAACTTTCTGAGGGGCTCTCTTACCGTGGTTTGAAAAACACGTGAACGTGCAGCTGGGCTGTACAAAGGGTAAAGAAAAATATCGAAGTCGTGAATAAAATATTTTTTATGTCTATACAGTCCTTTAGCCTTGCAGGTATTTCAGTTGTCTGTATTTTATTACTTAAAGGATGCAAATATCTCTTAGGGTGTAACAGCTGTAGTTTTTTCAGCTGAAGAAATACACTGAGGAGGAATACTTGGAGTAATTAAGGCAGAAATAATAATAAATTCTCAGCTTTTTATTTAATATTATTGGTTATAAGAGAGATAAGGCTCTCAAGTAGATGAGGGGATGGTGTAACAACACATGGAGCTGCAGCAGGAGTAGTTGTGATGCAAACGTTGCTACAGAGTAAGAAAAAAAGGCATTTTCAAGAAAAAATTCATGCGATGTTAAATCTCTCCCAGCAATTAAAATGTGTGTGAAGTCGTGTGATCTTGGAATGTTCAGAACTCCTGGGTTGGGTTTGTCTGGGTGAGTTTTAAATGCGGTTTCAAAGTCTGGCCGAAAGGTTTAATCTATAATTAACAACTCCTGCTTGCAACCGTCCTGGTGGATGCAGGCTGTGGCTTCAGTGAAAATTTGCTTTATTTTTAATGGGATTCAGAGGTGCTCAGGACAAAAATGACACGGAAATGCTGATTTGAGCTGCTCTACCTGAGATTAATATTGATATGGACTCAGTGTCTGAAGCTGTGGCTGCAGGGAAAGCCTTTGCACGGATAGACAGGAGCCGTCCTGGCTTCCACCACAATTAATTAACCAGGCAGAGGGAGGCTGGAGGGGTTTTTGAGCCAATCCTAAATGAGAGCCCTCTTGCTTTGCCTTTTGTCTATTATTTATTATCCTATCAAAGGGTTTTTATGTACTGTGTCGGGATATGTTAATTAACTGGGGCATTTCCCTCTGAGTCGTTTGGCTTAAGATTTAATTAAATGGTGGATGTTAAGTGTGGTTTAGTGGAGAGGTCGAGCTGAGTTTGCTTTTTGCTGGCTTGGAGGAATATGAAGGCTGGTTATTCACTCTGTTGGGAATATTTCCCTCTGCAGAGTGGGATCCAGCCACTACCCCATGGATCTGCCTGGATGGCCTCTTCCTTCTAAACAGGAGGAAATTCCTCTGGATGTTTATCCCCATTGATGGACTAATTTTATGTACAATTATTATAATTTAAAAGTTGTTATTTGGTTATTTTATGGACTTCTCTCTTGCTGTCCTTGCCTGTGCTGATCTATTTGAAAACCTCAAATGAAATGAAAAGCTGGCAGTGCCTCAAATTATCCAACAGCTTCATCCAGGAGGGTTGATGTGTCTTTGTACTTTCCAAATTAAAAAAAAAAAGAGATGAAAATAGAGGGAAACCAACCAACTACATGGAGGTTAATCAGATTATTTTTTTTTCTGGGAGGGAGTCAGGATAAGTGGGATGTGTGGCTGTTGGATTGTGCGACATCCACTCCTGAGATGGTTTTCAGAAGCCCAACTGGGCTGTAACAGCAAACGAAAGCTTGCTCTGATTCTTCGCTATCTGTGCTTAGGGTGCAAAGAGTTTTGAGCTGTGGGATTTCTCTGGAAAAAGGCAACGTTTGCCTTTAGGGTGTGTTTGTTCACACAGGTTTTATCAGGCTCAGCTGAACGGCTCCTGTGCTTTTAGCGGAAATTGCTTTTCTGACTCTGCAAAAGGCCCTTACCGGGCAGTTCCGTCAGCCTGAGGCGGCTCCCGTGCCCACCAAAGGAGTCAAATGACACCAAACCCAAACCCAACTCCGCGCGGTTTTAGTGAAGCCGGGCTGAAGAATGCTCCTTTTATTCCGTTTTTTTCCCTGTTGAGCTGCAGCTGTGCCCAGCTCCCTCCCAAAGGAGTTCATCAGCTCCATTATCCCGCAAACGTGGAGCAGCTGTTGCTCCAATCCAGCCCCATTTCCCTTGCCCTCCCCTCAATTGGTTTACTCCAAACATTTTGCCACTGAATCATTCCTTTGGTTTGGAACCACACGGACAAAATCCATTCAAATGCTCCAGAGTGCAGCAATTTGGAGGCCGATTGCTCAAAGGATGGGGTCACGTTGGAGCATGGATTCTCAGTTCCTGGCTCTTGGGAAAAGGTTTTTAAAGGGGGGAATGCTCAGAGCAGAGTTTTCTTTGTGCTGGTGTTTGGGAGCAGTGAGGAAATGGGAATGTTGCCCCTGTTTCCAGGCGTTTATTTCCATGTTTTTGGTGCTTTCAGTTGTTCTCTGCAAGTCTGTGGGATGCAGATGTTCCTGGAGTGGAAGGTGGCAGCTGTCAGGAATGTTGGCAGGAAAGGGAGAAGCTGGCTTGTTCGCTGGGAAATACAGCAAAATATTTACACAGATCTCCTTTCAGGATTTTCCTGGATATTCCGCAGTGCCTAAAGGACTCCAGCTGGAGTGAGCAGGTTTTGCACTTGCACAACCTCCAGGTTGTTCCTGCTGCTCCTCCCTGTGCTGTTCCGTGGCTGAGGCTGCGCTGTTTGAACTCAAAATGTGGGATACAGTTTTCTACTGACCTGCTAAAAAGGCTTGGAAGATCCAAGCAGCTTGGAAAAGCAGCAGGAGAACACATCAAGGAAACACAAAGCACATCACTCTTGAGAATAATCCAGGGTCTTTTCAAATGCTGCAAATTCCTGCAGATGTCTGGGAAGTTGATTTTCTAATTGCTTCCCTTATTCCCTGGGTGTGAGCTGTGCTTTCCATCCTGTTCATGGAATGTAATTTGGAGGAAAGCTTTGGAAATAGCCTGGTTTTACCTGGCTGCTGGGAAAAGTGCGACCAAGATCGAAACCAGCTGGGGCTTCTGTAAAGGAGGGAGGGGGAGATCGTGCCAGGACACAGGGAATGGCTTCCCACTGCCAGAGGGCAGGGATGGATGGGATATTGGGAAGGAATTGTTCCCTGGGAGGGTGGGGAGGCCCTGGCACAGGTTGTTGCCCAGAGCAGCTGTGGCTGCCCCTGGATCCCTGGGAGTGTCCAAGGCCAGGCTGGAGCACCCTGGGATAGTGGGAGGTGTCCCTGCCCCTGGCAGGGGGTTGGAACGGGATGGGATTTAAGGTCCTTCCAACCCAAACCAGTCTGGGATTCTGTACCTGCAGGGGCACAATCTACCCCTGCTCCAAAATTATAATTCCACTGGTGTTTGTTTTACAGTAGAGTGTCCCCCAAAGGTACAGGCACGACTTTGTACGATATCCATGGATTTATATCTGGTAAAACCTGGAAAATGAGGACTGGGGACAGCTGCAGGGCAACGCAGCAAGTGAGAGCAGGCACGTAATCCCTGGAGTTTAAAGTGTGCTATCCTGTTCTGCACAGGGAGGAAACAGCAGGAGTCGGGATTTATCCCTGGGAAACCTTGGTTTCCACGAGTGGCTTTGGGAATCTGCTGTAGGAAGTCTGGCTAAGAAAAGGGAAGGAAGCCCTTGCTTCCCTGGATCCCGTCCCGCCTTCTCCCGGTGGCTGATCCCTGCCACACGGTGGTGGTGTTGCTTTTTTTCCCTAATCCCGGGAAGTTCTTTCGAAGAGCAGCCGGAGCGACGGGAAGGGCTCGGTGGGTGAAATGCAGCCGGGTGCCGACGTGCGGATTGTGACAAATGTTCGTGGAATTTTCGTGTCGGGCCATCAGCTCCGTGGCAGTAATATTTGTGTGGAGCTGCTTCCCAGGCCTTGGCATCTCAAATTTCCCTGGATCTGGTGGTTTATTGTTGTTTTATCCCCATGGGGGGGGCGGGGGGGAAATGAGCCTTTTTTCCAAGAGAATTTATGAACTCTTTGAGTCATTAGGTGACATCTTACACAGTTAAAATTTTGTTTGTGAAAAGGTGGTTTAGGCACTGTAAGGAATGGATCAGTTGAAATTCCTGTTGGCAGAGGTTTAAATCCCTAAGAAATCTTGTTTGGAAGCCTGTTCCCTCAGGGAGAGGGCTCATAGGAGCAGACAGAGGTAGGAGCTGCTGGGTGTGGTCCCTGAGCTCCTGATGTCGCCCAGATCTCTTGCAGACTCTGTAGTGATGTGAAATCCTTCCTGAAAGTCTGGGAAGTAGCCACAAAATGTGGGGGGAAAAAGGTAATTGAAAAGCCCTTGACATCCAGGAGTCCGTGGCAGCCTGTGTTTAGAGGCTGGGATTTAGAGCAGGAGCTTGAGTAGGAATAAGAAAACAAAACCAAAACTGAACCAAAAACCCTCAAACCGAAAGAAAGCCCAGCTCGGCTCCAGGCAGGGGAAGAAGCTGGAAGCGGGATGTGGGATGGGCTCCTCCATCCCGTGCGAGTCTGGCTCGGGAAGCTGATGTGTGCTCTGCCTTAACTGTAGGAGCAGGTGCCCCCGCTGTTGGTAAACCTTGGCCTTGGAATAGTCTGATTTTTGTGCTACTTGGCCACGGAGCACCCCTTGGACAAAGCAAATGGCAGTGGGAGTTGTGCCGCTCCTGGTTTCTCCTGGCAAGGAGAAGGAGCAGCCAGGCAGACCCAGCCCCTGTGGAGGGAGGGATTCCCAGAGCTGTGCAAGGAGCTGCCAGAAGATAAAATCCAATACAGGGTTCAACTCTGCCCATCTCCCTCCTCTTATTTTGGTGTTCCTGAGGCCGCTTTCCTTCCAGATCCATGGGTGATGTGTGTGCAGGAAGTTTCTAGAACACAGACCTGGCTTATGCAAGTATTCGCTGCTAAAGCAGGAAGAAAAGTGAAACTTTCTAAATAAAAGGAACCCACTTGAAAAATCACCAGGATTTGATGAGAAACAACAGACTCCAGGACAAATCCTGGAGGGAAGACAGGAGGAATAAATTGGCCACGGGAAACGAGGCCGGGGTTAATGAATGCACTGGGGATGTCGGGGAGAAATGTTCACGCAAACAACACCCCAGACCTTCCGAGCACGGCCGGAGCTGCTGGGGAGGGGTCTGGTGCCTCCTCTTCCTCACCCCGTGGCCCCAAGGGAGTCATTCAGTGGCACTTTAATTACGTTTAATTGCGCTGCCTGACGATTCCGATCCCCAGCATGGGAAGGATGTGGAGATGTTGGAGCAGCTCCAGAGGAGGCTCCAGGATGAGCAGAGGGCTGGAGCAGCTCTGCTGGGAGGAAAGGCTGGGAGAGCTGGGAATGTTCAGCCTGGAGAGGAGAAGCTTTGGGGTGACCTCAGTGTGACCTTCCAGAGCCTGAAGGAGCTGCAGGAAACATGGAGAGGGACTTGGGACATGGGATGGAGGGACAGGACACAGGGAATGGCTTCCCACTGCCAGAGGGCAGGGATAGATGGGAGATTGGGAAGGGATTGTTCCCTGGGAGGGTGGGGAGGCCCTGGGAAAGAATTCCCAGAGAAGCTGTGGCTGCCTCATCCCTGGAAGTGCCCAAGGCCAGGCTGGAGCACCTTGGGATAGTGGAACTGGATGGGCTTGAAGGTCCTCCCAACCCATTCCATGACCTTCCCGGCACATGTCCGAGTCCGTGCGCAGCTGGAATGGAGCACTGTGCAGCGGGTGCCGCTGCTGGGCTGTGCAATCCCTTGAATGACGTGGAATTTAATTTCAATATGCATTTGCAAAAGGGCAATTCTGTGGCAGTTCGGAGTTTGGGGTCAGTGCAGTCCTTTTCCGTGAGCCCCTTGTCAGGGCGACTCCTGCATCCTTAGCACAGGCTCACGACAACACCCAGGAGAATTCATGGTGGGTAGGCTTTGAATTCCTTGTGTGGAGTTAAACTTTTCAAAGTTTTTGTTCTTCAGTTGCTTGTAAGCTGTGGACAAAAATGTCAGTAAGTTTAATTTTTTTTTCTAGGTCACCGTACACTATTATCAGCTGGTCTGCTTTCTACTGGATTAAAATTATTCAGTTTTTAGCCAACAGTTGTTTAAAAATATTCCCTGACTGAAAAGGAGGAGATGCTACTCTAAAATAGGTAGAGCTTTTTGTTAAAAATGACCTTCATGCGATAGTAGGTTATTTTATTCAAATAGACTTTTAAAAAGTTCTTCATTTCAGCAGAGCAGGTTTTGATAGACTCAGAGAATTGCTCAATCATTAACTGAGCTGATGAGCTTGAGAACAGGAGGAAATTCCAGGGCTGCTCCAGGTTTAGTGCCAGCTGCTGGGGCAGCTGAGGGAGGAGGTGAAGGGCTTGGCCCTTTAGTGTGAAAAATTGGGATGGGGAGAATGCTGGAATGAATAATCAGAGAGCCCAGGAAGGCTGGAAGAAGGAGAGATCAGCCAGGTGATGTGCTGGAGGTGGGAGCTGGTCCAGAGGACAGCACAGGACAGTTTGATGGTGTTTCCTGATAAATTTGTGTCCATCCCTGAAGTCTGGCTGCTCTCCCCTCAGCCTTGTGCCTCAAGTGCATCTTTCCCCTTCCAGATTCCCGTGTTGCAGCCTGTGTGTTCAGCCAGGCTGAGCTATTCATGCCCTGGCTTCTCTTCAGCTTCTGTTTCTGGCCTGGTGAATATTTATGAGCAGTAAAACATCCTGTCCACAACAGTTAGAAGCAGAGAGGTTGTGGTAGATGGAGGTCGTGTCCTCAGTGCACCAGGAGCTCTCAGCTCTCATCCCAGTGCCTGAACTCCAGGTTAAATGCTGCTGGAGGAAAGGGAGGGCTTTTTTCCCTCTGGGCTTGTATTTAAGAGTTATAGGCAACCTCTCTCCTACCTGAGGTGGAATGGGAGCAGTAATGAAATAGCAAATGTTTCCTCAGGAGAGGCTCCTCAAACAGGCCCAGCCCTCAGTGCTGAGCAGTCTCAGTAACAGGAAATACAACCAGCCCCATCCATAATTAGCTCAGATCCATTCTTTGCAGCCAATTTTTTTTGTTCCCCCCCCGATAACGCACTTCCAACACCTCTAATTTTAGCCTGGATGTGTGTGCTCAGTGAGCAGTGCCAGGAGGGCTGTAGTAATACACTGAGAATTCATGGAAACGTGACTGGTGCCAGTGGAAACGTGCCCAACTGCCCACACTTCCAGCAGGGAGCAAATCCCAGGGAATGCGGGTTTGGAGGGCCAGTTGTGTGGATTTTCAGGACAAGTCAGGGGTGTCCATGGGCTGCTCTCCACACGGAGCTCTGCCTTCCACCCAAAGTCTCCACTGAGCAGTGATCTGTTGGTGTTTTGGGTGGGATGTGGATCTGCTGGAGGTGCAGGAAGCTCTGCAGAGGGATCTGCCCAGGCTGGAGCCAGGGGTCAACAAGGCCAAGTGCTGGGTCCTGCACTTGGGATACAACAAACCCCCTGGAGTGCCCCAGGCTGGGGCTGGAAAGCTGGGAAAGGCCCTGGGGGTGCTGTGACAGAGGCTGGAATTGAGGCCAGGTGGGCAAGTGGTCAGTGGGTGGGCACTGTGTCCAGGGCTGGCACTGCCCCCTGTGCTGGCACTGCTGAGGGACCTCGAGGGCCGCGTCCACTGCTGGGACCCTCAGGATGTGACCCTGAGGGGCTGGAGCGTGTCCAGGGAAGGGTACGGAGCGGGGAAGGGGCTGGAGCAGCGGGAATGGCTGAGGGAGGTGGGAAGGGGCTGGAGCAGCGGGAATGGCTGAGGGAGGTGGGAAGGGGCTCAGCCTGGAGCAAAGGAGGCGCAGGGGGGCCCTTCTGGCTCTGCACAAGTCCCTGACACGAGGGGGCAGCCAGGGGGGGGCGGGCTCTGCTCCCAGGGAACAGGGACAGGAGGAGAGGGAACGGCCTCAGGCAGTGCCAGGGGAGGGGCAGGTTGGACACCAGGCGGGATTTCTCCATGGAA
The DNA here is from genome assembly GCA_013400975.1 of Atrichornis clamosus. Lineage (NCBI taxonomy): Eukaryota > Metazoa > Chordata > Aves > Passeriformes > Menuridae > Atrichornis > Atrichornis clamosus. Next base: position 9,621 of record WBMZ01009350.1, on the reverse strand, counting down.
ACGGTGGTCAGGCACTGGAAGAGGCTGCCCAGGTTGGTGAGGCAGTCCCCATCCCTGGACGTGCCCAAGGAATTCCTGGACATGGCACTCAATGACAAAGTGGGGATTGGGCACAGCTTGGACTTGATGATCCTGGAGAGCTTTTCCAAGCTCAGTGATCCTGGGATTCAGTGACTGACTGTTTGCAGGGCATGAACCTTGCTGGGAAGGGGGTTGTGCAGAGGAGCTGAGAAAGTGCTCCTTAAATCCCTGCTCTGAATTCCAGCTGGGTGAAGCTGCCCAGGCTGTGAAACATTCCTGTGCTCCAGCAGCCAAAGCCCCTGGCACTCACACTGATCCTTCTCTGGCCCAGCACAGATAAGCTGGGCTTATCTTCACTTAGTCTTGATCTCGGTGCCAGCTAAACACCAGGAAATGCTTTGGACTTTTCTTCTTAGAAGAAATTTGGGCAATTCGGCTCTGAAGCCTTCAGGTTGTGTCTTTTCTGTCCTCACAGAGGTGAAATGGATACCCCAGGATGGACTTTCCATCCCTGGAAGTGCCCAAGGCCAGCTTGGAGTTCAAACTTGGATTTTGAACGCTGGAAGTTTGAGCTCATGAGGAGGTTCAGGCTTTATTCCTGCATGTTTAAAAATGGACACAAGGAGTTTGGATTAAATTGAAATACAAAAGTGGAATTTTGCAGGATCTCAGAAAGATCTCTGTTCAAACTTGGCATTGGACTCAAATCCATTTCATTAAAAAAGGCCCAAATAAAGGTTCATGGAAAGTTTCTGATGGAACATTAATTATAATATTTGGAAATTATGATAATTTCTTTCTTATATAAGAACTCCTTGAGAGTTCTGGCAGAGACTGAAACAAGGGGGCCCATGACCAAGAGATCTCCCAGCTCCCAAACCTGCCCCTTCATCACCTGTGCTGGTTAAAAAAAATCAGGGAAGTATTTTGACAATAGCTTGGATCTAGTGATGCTTAAAGGGCCGAGAAAACTTTAGATGAGCAGTGGGCCCTGTAAATGGGTTTGAATTAAATTCAGATTTAAAGTGATATTTAATTTGGGGCTAAGACGCAGCCACAGCTTTGGGGATGTAACATTTAATGCTCTGCTTTTATCAGACTTGCTGCAGTTCAGTGAAGTTCCTGACGGGATTTCTGCTGTCTCAAGGAACAGGGATCATCTGTATCCTGAGCAGGTTCAGTGTGGTGACTCATGAAGCACAAACTATGCTCAAAAAAAAAAAGGCACTCTGCAAACCTGCTTCATTATATAATAATGCTCAGGGATTCCTGGGGCTCTGTCCTACAAGATATTGAACAATTTTAACCTGAGAAATGCAAAAAGCTGATTTAGAACGAGCTGCCTGTGTTTGCTGGCAGTGGGTTTGGAAAATAGTGCTCAAACACCCTTTTCTTGACAATTCTGAAGTCAAGGGTGGTTATTTAAAGAGTTAAATTTGCCATAAAACCACAAATTTCTTGACAATTCTAAACCCAGGGGGTCATTATTTAGAGAATTAATTTGCCATAAAAATACAAATTTCTTGACAATTCTAAAGTCAAGGGTGGTTATTTAGAGAATTAAATTTGCTGTAAAAACACAAATTTCTTGACAATTCCAAAGACGAGAGATGGTTATTTACAGAACCGAATTTGCGAATTTCTTGACAATTCTGAAGGCAAGGGGTGTCCATTTAGAGAGTTACACGTGCCATCAAAATAGAAATTAAGAGGAAAAGAAGCATTTTATTAGTTTTTGATCACTTGATTTTGTAAAATGTATTATTTTCTTTCCTGATAGAAATTCCCCCAGAGTTTGAGGGGTGAGCTGTAGTTGTGGTGACGACCCAGTGCCTGTCACACAGGTACCTCACCTGCTGCCTTTTAAAACCTTCCAGAATTCTAAGGGACGGGAGCAGCTGTTGCCAGGTTTCCGAAGGAAATGAAACCAGCAGGAGCAGCTCTCCAGAATTCCCAAGCAATCGGGGCTGAATTCCCTGGCACTGCGCCGTTATCTGCCAAACCATTCCTGCAATTAAGGGAAAATATCTCCCAAGGTTTCCATGGTGCTGGAGCACTCCAGGAGAACAGGCAGCCCACACGGGGCCCGGGAGCAATGAAATATTAATGGAGTACAAGCACACGTTCCAGAATCTCAACACTTCCGACAGGCCGGAGTCGTTCGGGCCTGGAAAATGGTTCAGGGAAACGGAGCAGGGCCTGACTGGGCCGTGGCTTTATCTGAGGGGAAAAAAGCCTGGGATGAGGGTGGAGGTGTGGAAGTGGGTGAGCACTGCAGGGGTGGGGGAGCTGGAGCTGGCCCAGGTGGGCGTGGAAAGCTCCAGGTCCGAGGCGTGCATCCACATGAAGCCCGGGAGGAAAGGGATTTGGAAAGGCTGCACTGAGCAGAGAATGGTGAATTTACTGCATGGAGCTGAGATCATGGAATTCTGGAATGGTTTGGGGTTGGGAGGGACCTCAAATCCCATCCAGTGCCACCCCTGCCATGGCAGGGACACCTTCCACTATCCCAGGGTGCTCCAAGCCCTGTCCAGCCTGGCCTTGGACACTTCCAGGGATCCAGGGGCAGCCACCGCTTCTCTGGGCACCCTGTGCCAGGGCCTCCCCACCCTCACAGGGAACCATTCCTTCCCAATATCCCATCCATCCCTGCCCTCTGGCAGTGGGAAGCCATTCCCTGTGTCCTGGCACTCCAGCTGAAGGGGTAAGCAGATCCCAAATGGAATTGGTCTCCCTGTGTGTTGCAAGGTGTTCCATGTTGCAGAGGGATTTTGGGGAAGCTGTTTCTCCTCCATCAGCATCAGTGCTCATTCCATGCAGCACACCCCTCTCCACCTGGCTGTGTCCACCTCTGGAATGTGCTGGATTTGTGCTTATGATGAAAAGAAACATTTCCAGACTCTGGGAATGCCCAGCGGACTTTCCAAGGGCACAGGGAGTTGTTTGGTGATAACACCTTGGAGGTGTGGACTGAACTGTCCTGTAGGGTTTGGATGAGATGCCAGGTATTCCCTGTGGACAGATGATCTGCAGAGGTCCCTGTGGATTCTGTGACACAAACTCGGGGTGAAATCATGGTTCCAAGTTCCCTGGTGGTGTGAGCTGCCCGTGTGATCCATCCGGGAATGGCTCTGGAGCCAGGGGTGTGGGAAGGGCTCCAGCCCGGCTTGTGCTGCTCCGTTCCCGGGTGTGTCCCTGCCTGCCCGGTTGTCCCTTTGCCATTTCCTTCTCTGAGGTGCAGGCAGAGCTGGGATCAACTTGGATAAGCTGGAATTAGTTATGCCAGAGTGGCCGCCCTCTCCCTGGAAAAGAAATCCTGTCCTGATTAAACTTTGCAGAAGAAAACTTTCCCTAAAAATCTTCAAGGGAGACGCAGCACCTTCCCAACTCCAGGTCTCTGCTCTTGTCTCCATGCTGGAGCTGCTGTGGATGCTTCGGGAGAAATCCGAATTGTTTGCCCTGCAGATATTTTGAAGTGCTGCAGATGAAAGGGCGCTGTCAGCCCCTCTGTCTTTTCATCTGTTCCTTAAAAACACGATGCTGGATCTTGTTCCTGCGGCTGCTGGAAAATCCCACAAGGAGTTTTCAGGCTGAATAAGTTGTTATCAGTTGCTTTGTACCTGAAAGGGACAGATCACAGCTTGAACTGCCAGCATTCCCAAGTGGTTTTCCAAGAACTGATGGTCCGTTTCCAAGCCGAAGGCTGTGGGAATGGATGTTTATAGCAAAAAAATCACGGAAAAAGTGAGAATTATCTTCTCTCGCTTATTTAATTTCTAAATATCTCAAATAGGGTTCGGTCAGCTCCGTGAAATGAGACTGGATAATGGGTTAGATATTGATATCTGAAAAAAGGCTTTTAGGGGCTGAACTGTATTTATTTTAAACTTCTAAAGTGTCTGATCTACAAAAAACCTGAGAAAATAGTGCAGATAAAGTTCCAAGAAGAAAGGGAGTGAAAACTCTGTGCTTGAAAGGGAAAAGTTGAGAGGGAAATATCGAGGTTTTCTTCTTTTTGCCCTTTTTCCCCCTAATTTTTCCACTTCAAGATGCTAATTAACATTTCAGAGAAGGAAAGGCTTTGCTAAAAATCCAACATCCCTCCTAAAGTTTGGGCTTAAAAAGAAGTGAAGAATTGTGTTGTAAAACAGGCTAATATTGGCATTCCTGATATTTTAAGGGTAAATGAAAGAACAAATCGAGCAAAGCCATCCTAGACAGGCTCTCAAGCACACATCAAGAAACAAATTCAGGCAAAAGGGTGCTTAAAACACTTGGCAACTCATCTTTAATATTAATTCCTGTTCTTTCCCCTTATTTTTCTGAGTGATGCGTCCCAGGTCGTCAGTCCCTTCAGATATTTTTGGAGTGAATTCCCCATTCACAAAAGTTACAAAAGTTTGTGTGGACAGTGGAGGCACCTAAAAATATTGGATTTTTTGTGAATCCACCGACTCTGGCAGTGGGAAGCCATTCCCTGTGTCCTGTCCCTCCACCCCTTGTCCCAAGTCCCTCTCCAGCTCTCCTGGAGCCCCTTTAGGCCCTGGAAGGGGCTCTGAGCTCTCCCTGGATCCTTCCCTT
>WBMZ01009349.1:0-116062 GCA_013400975.1 Atrichornis clamosus | reverse complement strand
GCCGCCCGCCGCCCCGCGGAGGCCGCCGCGCTGCGGGCCGCCCTGCAGCTGCTGGCGGGAGTCGGCGCTGTGCGTGGGGGCGGCGGGGGCGCCGCGCAGCCTGCCCGCCGGCCTGGGCTCCTTGTGAGTGCGGGAGCGCGCGGTCCGGGACGAGCAGGAGGGTGGTGAAGGGATGCTGGGCGGTCCCGCCTGATGCGTGGCATCTCTTTTTCCAGGAGCCTGGTCAACGGGACCTTCTCAGAAGTCAAGGACAGGATGTTTTCCCACCTGCCCTCCCTGCAGCTGCTGTAAGTATGGCACTGGGAAGGAGCACGGCCAAGTAGCACTTCTCCCGTTCCTCCTAAATAGAGTCCCTTTAAGAACAGAGCCTCCCGTTTCCCCTAAATAGAGTTCCCTTTCTCTTGTAGAAAGGGAGGGAACGGTAAATCCCCAGCTTGCACAGTCCCCAATGTACTGCTGTTTCATAATAGGGATGCATTTTCTGCTCATAAACCACTTCATAAAACGTGTATTTAGTTACTAAAAGAGGGCAAAATGTTTCCTGATGCCCTAAGTTTCTCTTTTATCAACTTCAGCTTTAGTAAGTTTAGGGCTGAGTTTTCTCCCCTGGAGTCATGTGGTGGTGGCTCTCACTCCTGCTCACTTTCTGTGGTGCTGGCTTTGTGACCTTGTGGGCACGATGGGGTGAGTGGAGGCTGCCAGGACACACTTCAGAGGGAAGCCTCTGTGTGTGAATTGCTGGTGTTGTGTGCAGCATGACTCTGTGCTTTAGCATCCAACTTGGAGGGTGGCCCCTTAGATGCCTTCTGACCCAGTGGTCCTCTGTCCCAGGAGGCTGTGGTCCAACTCCCAGCACTCTGCAGCCATCTCTCCTTCCTGACCTCATGCAAGTCGCTTGGTTGTGCCCATGTTGCAGTGAGGTGTGTTCCTGCTGCTTGAGGAGCTTACCCAAACTTCCTTAATTTATCTGTCCTGGGAGGCAGCAGGGAAGATACGGGCACAGACTGCGGTACAACCCCCCAGGGGAGCCTGGATACTAATTTCTCTGGTAGTCTGCAGCGGAGCCAAGCAGCAGCCTGCGCCCTGCCCAGCCAAGTGCAGCCCGCCCGGAATGCCTGAGACCAGGCAGGCCCTCCACACCTCCCCCCGTAAGGACTGTCTTACCTCCCAGGCAAGAGCAACTGCAAAGAAAAAATTCAGCAAAAAGATCCAAAGCCTGCCAGAAACTCAGGCTGAGTGCTTGCCACAGAGTTAGATGTTAAAATTGGTCTTAGGAAGAGGTAGTCTTTAAAGGCATCTGGTAGCTGATGGCCAGGCTCTCCTCAGGCACCCCACCTCATTTGACTCAAAGGCCTGTCTCACTACTGGGAGGAGCTGCACCCCGTGCAAAATGCTGGAGAGAAGTGGGCAAAGCAAGGGGTAGAAGTTTTCATCTCCTTTAATGTGAAACCAGTCTCAAAACCAAGTTTTTGTGAGATTTGGGGGTCAGCACAGAGCCCCAAGCACAGGGCATGAGGACCTTACCCACCGATGAATGGGGGCAAACAGCAGACTTGTGCCAACTGGGAAGGAAAGGGAAGAATTTAAGGGTGGGTTGAGAGAAACTGTGGGTGGAAAATTAGAGATGTAGGGAATCTGGCTTGTTTAGGAAAGGGGTACTAGGAAGAGAGAGGGAGAGCAGATGAAGGTTGTCCCTTTTCCTTAGCTGTAAAAGATTTTCTGAAGGAGATGTTGGGATGTGTGGGGTGGTGGGGCAGAGGTTGGTTGTTGAGAAAGTCAGAAGTTGCTCGTGTCACTTTATGGGCTAAGTCAGATGTGGGGCGAGAGGGATTTGTCACCATCACCACCACTGGGGGCCCTGACAAATCCTGTCGGTTAGTGTAATTTGTGACTTTTCCCTTAAAACATAAGAAAAAATTAATTATTGAATGAGAAAGAGCTGCATGCATAATTGAGCATGTGGGCACCTCAGGACAATGTCTTCTGTGGCAGTAGTCATGGTAAAATAGTAATGCAAGGATTTATTTTTTATGGCAGTCTGCATATTTGTCAGATTTCTTTGGGATAATTTAAGGAGCATTTGTCTAGTATTAGCATAATATCCAGGGATCACAGGGAAAGTTTGCATTTCATGTTCATTAGTCTTCTAAATTAATTTTAGTAAAATGCCTAAAACCATACAAAAAGAGGATTAATCAGTTGCTCTAATAAAGCGATTAGTGCAGACATGTTCATTCATTGTGAAAAATTCTGAGATTTTAAAAAAATTTTATCTTTTTAGTAGTGTTCATTTTTTAGACCAAGTAAGTTTTGCTCTTTTCTTGAAAGGAGATTACCCTCTCTGCTTTTGAATATCAACACTGGAGATCATCCACTGTTGTGCTTTGATACAGCAAGGAAGGAACTTTGCTGGCAAAGCCTCCGTAACATCCTTCTCCCTGGCTGCCTTGTCCTGGCTCAGGTGACAGCTGGTCTGGTGCCGCTCTAATATGTTTTGTCCCTGAAGTTCACACGGGAGGAGGGCAAGGCAGTGCCTGGAGGAGGAAGCACCGCCACTCTTCCTCACTGCCTGCAGATACATGGATTTGCTTTATAAAGATAGCAGGACTCTCTTTTGGGTGGTTTGGTATGTCTGTGTTTCCAGCTGGCAAACTGGCTGCAGTCCTCCCACACTGCTGGCTGTGCCCCATCTGCAGGTCAGGCTTGGAGCATTCCCCTGGGAGCACAGAATGAGTGAGCACTGACCTACAGGGATTGCATAAATGAGAGCTGGTGCTGGTACTTGGGAGCTTAGGATTGGTGCTGAGGTGGTCTTTTAAAAGTTGTTGGTGGGGCTGGAGGGGTGGTGAGCGAATGGAGTCTACACTCAGCAGACCTGCCATCTAATGATGGGTTGTCCTGCTCAGTGGACCACAGAGTTGAGGACCAGGTTGCATTTAGCCAAGGTCAATGGCACAGCAAACATTTTTCCTGGGGAGTAGTGGACATTAACTACCATTGTGTAATGCCTTTGATTTCATTTTTTTTTTTTTTAAGAGACCATTCCACAGTATTTTATGTGTGCTGCATTGGAGGGGCAATATGGGCTCAAGTCAGTAAGATTAGTTTGGTCATGAGCAATAAACACAACAGGCATAATCCTTTGTGTCAGTCAGTGTGCTTTCCTAATGCCTGCTCTCTGTTCTCAGCTTGCTGAACTCCAACTCCTTCACTGTTATACGAGATGATGCCTTTGCTGGTCTCTTCCATCTAGAATACCTGTAAGTTTGGTATTTTATGTCCTTTATAAAGAAACAAGTTTTGATAAGTTGCCAAGACTCCTGCTGCAGAATCTTGGTCTTTACTGTGATTCCCAAGAGCAGGGGAGATGAAGGATTTATGTTCCACTCCTGTGCAAGTGTTCTTTATGGTGGCTCATGATTTTTCAGAGGTTACGGTGCATTTTTAAAAGATGCTGTGAATGCAAGGTGTCTCTGAGCAATTACAGCACACCAAAAAGGCATTGCTTAGCAAGAGCTTGTCTTGTCTTTCCAGAATAGTGCCATCACTGCTAAGGGGATTTGAACCTCAGGCAAGAGGTAGGGAAACCTATCCTGACCTGTGGATGGCCTGAGGAGGAATTGCAGAGTATCTGTGTGCTGCCCAGAACAGCCCTGATTCTGGTTGTTTTCTCCCAGCTTTCTTCTCCTACTTTGCCTTTTTTCTTATATCCCATTTAATGCCTATAGCATTTATCTTTATATAATAATTAATTATAAATACATAAATACATAAATATATAAATATATATGCCATATAACATAAATGATAGTAATTATTTATACTATTATTTAAAATTATTTAACTCTCCTTTTGTTTGTATCATTCACCTAGTTGATTTTTTCATTACTTCCATTTCCTGATCCTTTTTTTTGGTTTATTTTTAATTTACTCTTTTTTCTTTTAAGAAAAAGTGTTAGCCCTGGTACATGACTGTCCTGCCTTCACACTCCAAAGGACTGGCATTTCTCTGTGTTACTCAATATGGGCTGGTGTGTTTGAAACTATGAATACGACCTGAAAAAATTTCTCTTTCCACTCACCTTCCCGTGCTGAAAGGTAGCTGTGGACAACATTTGTCCTTTTCTAAAGGAAGACCAATGCACGAAAAACTGACTCTTGCTAAAGTCTTTCAGGCAAATAGATATTAAACTGGGGTATATTCAGGGTTAATAGTCTGATAGGTGTGGAGTAGCCAACAATGGAATTTGCAGACAATAAACAGAGGATAATGGTAACTGGTATATGCTAAAATCCATGATTCAGCTACATCTCGATTTTTCAGAGATAGCAAGTTATCTAATCATTCTCTTCTCCTTGTGTCTACAGGAAAAAAATTATTTGCAGTATGTTTGTAAAAAGGAAGAATAACATTTTTTGTCGTATCATTAGTGACCTGCCGATGAGTGCTGATGAGCTTGTCCCAGTAGCATATGCAGGCATTGTGGTCGTACTGGTCACTGTAGCCAGATCCCTGCAAGAAACATCCTGCTCTCCTCAGCTGGTCCAAGGGGAAATCTCTGTCCCTGGCCACCAGCTGCAATCCAGGGAGCTGGATGAAGACTGTTAAAGCCTTACTGTTTCAAATTCCTGAACAAGTGGTCTTGGTTCATGGTTGTGGTTGCCATTCCTGCCAATTCCATAGAGCTTTTCCTCTTCCCTGGAAATCATCCCTCCACCTATTGGGAACTGGCTGTGAGTGGCCTTTCTCTGTGGTTTGGTTTTTTGGCCATGCAGCCAGTAAAACCATTACAGCTTCCATAACTCATGTCTCTTAGTAACCAGGGATCAGACTTTGCAGAGAATAAGGAAACCTCACCTACAAACAGGAATGACAAGGGTCTTTCTGTACAAAGTAAAGTCCTTGGCCAAAGAACAGCTGGAGAGAACCCAGTGCAGATACATATATATATAATATATCTCCAGCTGTTTTCTGCTGCACTTGCAGCACTGATATTGGCATTCAAAGCACCCTTAAACTGACTCTGTGTACAGAGTCTGGGTAACACAAGTCTGAAGGGAAGTCAAGAAGGGAGCTTCGCTGGAGAGTAAACTGGAATTCCCAGAGTAGCATGTCTTGGAGGCCAGATCTGGTGACTCAAGAATCTGGCAACTTACTGAGTCCCAGCCTATTGCAGTGTGTTCAGTGAAGCCGTGTTTATTTGCATGCACTGGTGAGCTGATGCTATGCAGGGATGCCAGGTGACAGTGAGGGTGTCAGGAGGCATGGTGTCTTTCTGCTATGAGGATTGAATCTGTGTCTCCAGACAGCCCTGAAAGAGCTGACCTGCCTCTGACATCTTCCACGTAGACACAACACTTTCTCATAGGCACCCTTTGCCTGCAGTCAGGGTCCTGGTCACTTCATGAAGGATTTTTGTTACACCTAAACTGCAGAACCAAGAGAACTTGTCATCTCCTGTGTTCCTCTCTTGAGAAGAGACCTTGTCTCATAGCATTTTTCCTCTATTTCCTCTCATAGCATTTTCCTCTAAATTCTCTGGAAGGCTCTCTCAGTTTGAAAGACAGGTATCTGCCAAGGAAAGTGGGAACCTTCCTGGAAGGGAAGAAATTAGCCCTTCCCCCGAATTATTGTAACTTTGAAAATTACGAGGCTTATGAGCACAAATGTGGGAAAAGGAATAGCAGTTCTTTACTAAAAGGTATATATATAACACAGCAGAACAAACAACAACAACAACAACCACCACCAGTAACAGACTCCCCGCCCGTCACGTGGTTTTCCCTGTGGTGTAGTTACAACCACAACCGGCAGGGGGCGCTGGTGAGTCAGGCGTGGCAGGGGGGCTGCAGTACCTCATTCACAGCTGCAGGGGGCGCTGGTGAGGCAGGGAGGCTGCAGTACCTCGCTCACAGCTGCAGGGGGCGCTGGTGAGGCAGGGAGGCTGCAGTACCTCACTGGGGCTGCAGGGGGCGCTGGTGAGAGGTGAGGCAGGGGGGCTGCAGTACCTCACTCACAGCTGCAGGGGGCGCTGGTGAGGCGGGGAGGCCGCAGTACCTCCCTCGCAGCTGCAGGGGGCGCTGGGGGGGCGGGCAGGGCAGAGGAGCTGCGATGAGTCTCCTGGGACTGCAGGGGCTGCTCCTGCGCGGGCTCGGGAACCTCTCGGGGCAGTGGTGGTCCCGAAAGGGGAGGCAGGGAGAAGGTGGCGGGAGGAAAGGGTCTCGGTTTTCCCGGGTTTCTCACGTGTCCGGTGTGGTCTCCTGGCGGCGGCAGCAAGCCATGGTCTTCAGCCGAGGTGGCGGGCAGCTGGCTCTCTCCGGAGTGAGAGAGAGAAGGTGTAGGGGAAACCCGGCTTCCCCTGAAGCACTCACGCAGATGGAGAGGGTCTCCTGGCGGTGACACAGTAGTGAACAGCGCGGTATCCAACGAGCAGCAGGGAGCAAACTCCACCACAGTACGGGGCAGCTGGGTAGGAGCGACTCCCGCGGCCAAACCCGCACCACCGTGTCTGCAAGCCGGGCGAAGAGAGGGGCTCCTTCCCAGCTAAGGGATCGGCCCACCCCGCACCTTTCTCCCTGTTACAATGTAGAGCCATTATAAGGGAATGTGAAGGCTCTGGCTAGTCGACTGTACTGTTAATGGCCCTTACACTGTTTTCTGGGCAACAGAATGGAAAGAAATTCCCTGAAAAGAACCCAATCCCCAACAAAGTCAAACAAGGCTGCTTAGGAATAAGGGAGGCACTTTTATCTCATAAAACCTTTTATAAAGTCAGCATACAGTCGTCTTCATCCACGTACAGCTGTATCATGCAATATCTTGATGGCCACCTGGCTGCAAATGCTTTGCAGGGATGACAGTGTATTTAGGGATGTGTCCTCAAGTGCTCAGGGGTCAAGATGCTCAAATATCAGCTCTTTCTTTAAATGCTGACGTGCAGTCAGGAGGAGCAGCGTGCTCCTGGAATCGATATGTGCCTGTCATTATTCCCCCAGTGCATGGGGCCGTGACTTTGGTGCAGACAGACACCCTGCAGAGGTGATGCCCTGACGGGAGAGAGCTGAACTGTGGCAGCCAGAACAAAGCCAAGGCAGTGGTGTTGCCATTTGTGCAGATGTCACATGTGTGCAGTTCAAGTCAGGTCTGTGTGGGTGTGGAGGTGGCACTGTGTGTGCAGCCACGGGAGCTCCCCATCAGAGCAGATCTGCAGCCTGGACAGCCCTGGCACCGCTGTGCTGCCCCTGGTTTGAAAGACGGGTGATTTGTGAGGAGAAGGTAGGACTTTAGAAGGTAAAGCCTGTCTCAGGAGCCTCTCCTATGCAGGTCTCTTGCCTCACACAATACATCCTGAGAGAATCACCAAGAGAGGAATCAAGTTTTTTGCCTCGTTCACTTTGTTCCTTTTCTGCTGTACATTTGTGTCATGTGCTGTCCCTTGTGCTGCCAGGTACTTGCATTGGTCCTTGCAGTCCACCCAAGGAAAGGAAAAGGGAACATGAGCAGCTCCACTGAGACTTCCCACTTTTCAATCTGAATGAGCTGCCCAAAAACCTGCTGAATTTGGCAACCATAGCTTAAAGCTTAAAGCACTGTGATGCTAATAACAACGTTAATTGAGGTATTTTAAAATAGCCTTTTTTTTTTTTTGCTAGATTCATTGAGGGAAACAAAATTGAAACCATTTCAAGAAATGCATTTCGTGGCCTCCGAGACCTGACTCACCTGTAAGTTATTTAACACTTGGTAGAGTAATTTCTACGTAAACAAAACTCTTCGGGGAGACCCTTGGTTTTCCTGCTGCACAGAAAACCTCTCTTCCCTCTGTGTGTCAGCTTCCTCCTGCTGCCAACATGCCTTCCATAAATTAGAAGTGTCCTTAGAGCAACTGCAGCCCAGGCAGCACTGTGACACCCTGTTGGGCTCCCTTTGTGCAGGCACAGCTCGAGCTGGGGTGCAGCTGGTACCCCCAGCGCTGCGCTGGTACCACTGCCACACTGCCCACCCCTGGGTACTGTTCCTGCCTCTTTTCGGTGTGCTCAGTGATTGCTCTCTGGATTACATTTGCACCTGGGCAAAAAAGAAGCTTTAAATATTTTATTTTTATGTGAGCTTCAAGCAGTCTCCATTCTTGAATGAGTATAATTAGTGTCTGTTCCTGGTAACTACTAACAGTGCCAGTGGCTGGACAGTACCAGATAATTAACAACCTCTAAGTGAGCTCAGGCTTGGTAAGAATTGCCAGACAAGAGATAGCAATGACATTAAGCTCTAACTTTCTTTTCTAGTTCTTTGGCCAATAATCACCTCAAAGCTCTGCCAAGGGATGTCTTCAGCGATTTAGATTCTTTAATTGAACTGTAAGTAATGAGACTCTTTCTATTGGCTGCCTGCTTCTGTCACCCTTGCTCTCAGTTTTAGGTTCCAGGTGTGTGGTGCTGTATATTGTATCTACACAGAAAAAAAAAAGTATTTTTTTGTTCTAGCTTTTTTCGTTTTATATTTGCTTACTTGATAGACTCCTCTAAAGTAACTGCTATTTTTTAAATCACTGTTGCTTTCCATGATGCTGTACATAGCTTGCGTTATTGTACTTCTTTTTGATATCTCAAGTAAATTATGTTTTAGGGAAATGGGAGACAATGAATTTTAAAACTACTGTTTCTCTGAGCATTTTTCCCTGTTATTGTTGCATGTATTCCCCTAGATTATTTTAGTAAAAGTCATAATTTAAAAAAATAAGCTTTTTTTCCTTGTTTCTGTGCAGTTGTAGCACATTGCTGACATACTGTCAGTCTTTCCTTGTATAACTAGGCTTCCCCTATTTTTGGCCTGGCTCTCCCAAACAGCAAAGGAAAATTGTAAGCCACAAAAACTGCCAAAGGATCAAAGAACAAGTACAGTGCTGAAATTGCACATACATTACTAGGGGAAAGTTAAATTGACTCGACATCAGCAGTGACTCAAAAAATACAAGCCTTGCATCTATATTTTACATCTGCAAGGCTGCTCTGTCAACCAGCGGTACTGGAACAGTTTAGTGAAGGAATGGGATTTATCCATGTCAGCAGTAGGTGGTGCAAAGGAGGCTTGCAGCAGACAACCTTACTCAGGATGTATTACGTTACAGTCCTCATCCTATGAAAACTTGCAAAAAGAGTAACTTTACACACGAATCACAGTGCTCTATTCGTATTATTATATATGACCATAGGCTGCAAGAGTTTTTCAAAAAACTCAATGAAAGAGAGCTCATAGTAAGAGAGTCCAAATAAAACTTAAGAAACTTCCTTGTTATCAGTTCAGAACAATTCAAGGATACTCAGATATTTTTAAATTCAGCATGTCAAGGTGATAACAGTTCTGTAGTGCTCGTATTGCTATCAACCTTTTCAAATATGTTTATTTCTGTGTGTTTTTTAGAGATTTAAGGGGAAATAAATTTGAGTGTGACTGCAAAGCCAAGTGGTTGTTTTTGTGGTTAAAGATGACAAATTCCACTGTTTCTGATGTCCTGTGTATTGGTCCAGCAGAATATCAGGATAAGAAGTTAAATGATGTGACAAGTTTTGATTATGAATGCACCACTACAGGTATTCAGAATGTATATTTCTAAGCACACTACAAATGGTTAAATATCAGAAGTTTAGACTATACCCTTCTGCTTCTGTGAGCATGACCTGGGGGGAGGAAAGGGTTACATACAAAGCACTTCCAAGTACTAGAACAAGTACGATATGGGAAAATTACATTTTGAAGCCAAAGTAAGTACTGAGTTTTTATTTGGATTAAGTGATAATGAGAGAAGAACTCTGACTATTCATATTCCAAAAGACTTGATTATGACTCAATTTGTGGCTTAATTTTCATCACAGAATGCTTTCTATTATCTGGAATAAAGCCATATAGTTATGGCAGATGAGCTTCTCAAAAATCTCTGTATTTCACAGAAAGCAATGCAAATAAGTTCACAAATTTGGCTATATCTGGTATCTTTATTTCATAAGTCATGATTTATTAGCACCAATGTGGTGGCAATAGTGCCAGTAGTTCTTCATGGAACATCATTAAATGGAAGAGAAGTGTCCAATAATATTCTGACTACTGTCTTGTTTAGGATCTTGATTTTTTTTTTTTTTAGGTAATGTAAAGCATGCTGGAGGGAGTGAAGAGAAATTTGCATGTTATGCTTATATTTTATGACCAAACTGCTGCATTACTTATCTTTAAATATAGTCACATCATATAACTGAAAATATCAGCTGCGAGTATTGTTTTTCATCTTTTTTGAATAGGATGTCAGCACGCTGCCTATTTTCTAGACAGCAATATCAAAGGTGTTCAAGTTCTCATCTATCATCAAGTCAGTCATCATTATTAAAGGACAACAGAAAAGCTGATTACTAGTAATGTAAAATGAATTTTCAGGAAAAGGTATGAAAGGTACTTCAATGGCAATATGTGAAGAAAAGAAGAATTAACTCAGAATTCAAAATTATGTCAGAAGAGCAGCAGAGATAAAGTGCAGTAATCTGCTGCATAAAAGGTTGTCAAACACAAGAGAGCAATGAATCTTAGAATGGTACCAAAGTTACATTCCCTTGTCTGCCAAATCACCAAGAGGCCACCGTGCAAAGTAAAAGAAGGCTTTATTTCATTGCAATCTGATTTAAGCAATTGTGTAGCACTAACAGTTTGCAAAAGGAAGCCTTACCTGGTCCTCAGACCTATCCTGACCTACCTGGCCTCTGTCACCTTTTTGTACCTAGACACTGTAAAGTTGCTACTGGCAAAATTCACCCTTAACATTGTTCCTTTGTCTGCTGTAAGCAAAATTACACCAAGTGCAAATCTAATTTAATGTGCTGTAGAGTTTTTGGGGACCAAAGGTGTTCCATGAGGCAAGGATTGTCCAGCTGAATATTTGTCCAAATGCCATCAGAGAAGTGGTCAGCACAGCATGCAGCTGTCACACCCTGTTGTGTGTGACCTTGGTGGTCTGTGGTGTCAGGCCACTGCTGCTTTTTCCTTCTCTGCCATTGCCCCCCAGATCCAAAGGGAGTGTAAAGATGCCCGTATTAATTCCTTGAGGACTGATTAGTCACAGGCTCAGGCTTATACCATGTTCTGAAGTAAAGCCCATAGGTGTGTCTTCCTCGCCTAGTCAGTGGTGGGCAGGGCTCTGCAAACCTCTTTAATTCACGTTAGTCTTTACTATAGTATTTCCCTCCTTTGCCAGATGGGATCAGACTTCCCATCATTTCTGGTCTCCAGTACTCTGTGTTGAGCATGGCTGGGTGTAGGATGTGGAAACAAAGCAGTTTGCTTGGTAAAATGTGCATCTTGTTGGCCCAGTCAGCTCATTGCATCAACTGAACAGCTACAATGGTAACGGGAGGAGAGATGGAAAGAGGTGCTGCCAAATTAAACAAACAAACAAACCAAAGAACAAAATGGTTCTGTTACTTCTTCACAGAGGAAGTGATTCAGAGTATTGATGACCTGCACTTTTAACTCTTTTTGTGAAAGCATCTGTCTTTTCCATTTCTCAGTGTTTGCATCATAGAAGCAGGTTAAGACATTTCACTTAATTTCTGGTCTTTCTTGCACAGCAGTGTGTGAGGGGGCTGTGCTGTGGCTGTAAGCACCACAGGGGAACGTGTAACTCACTGTCAGGAGACTGAAAAACAGGACTTGGGCTCCTACAGGCACTGGAAACAGACTGTGTGCATGCCTGGGACCTGCTTTGCCCTGATCTGCAGGCAAGGATCATCTCACTGAGCTTTGGAAGCCTGTTTTTCCTTTTCTTTACCTAGCTGGGACTGTCTTCTGGGGATGGTCCTCCCTTTTCCTAGTGTCTGGAAGGGAGTACTTTGCAAATTAGCAAGCTGCTCTGTACTTGCTCCTGTGCTGGAGATCTCCTGTGGTGGGAGAAGGGAAGGGGGTTAACACTCCCTGCTGGCAAGCCCAGGTCCTGGGTAGCCTTAGCTGGAGTAGAAGTATCCACTGCAGGGAAGAAGGGGTGCGAGAAGAGTGGGACCGAATCTCAGGATACAGTTTAGGAGTGGCTCACCAAACAGATCATCACTCCCATTTTTCCTTAGTGTCCTCCAGCGTTCCCTGCACTGTCCTTCTCTCCTGTGCTGGTATCAGTGCTCCTGTGTGCTGTGATCAGCCAGAGCAGGGGCTGCCAGCAGGGAAATCAGCCCAATAAAAGTGTTGGGTCCCTCACCCAGGACGCCTCATGCTAGTTCAACCACAGAGGGATCAGAGGTGGAGTAAGCGACTGGAGAACGGGGGCACCGCCACCCTCAGGCAGCAGAAAACTGTGTGAAAACCACGTGTCTTGAGACAGGGAGAGCAAAACTGTGTATGGGGTGGGAGGGAGAGAGGGACAGCTAATGCAGCCAGCAGCACAGAGGGAAAGTGGGAGCTGTGTCCTCTTCCCTCTCTCATCCAGAGAATCCAGCTTAAAAGAGAAAAATGTTGGAAAAGAGCCCTCCCCCCAATCCTGTATTTACTGTACTAGCTCTTTCTAGCATTAAAGCAAGGCATGTAGAACTAAATCAAGCCCCAAGGCCTAAATTTTTGGCAAACCTGGTGTGGCAGCATCTTTTTACTGTTCTACATTACAGTCTGGTATTCCCAGCTGGTGCTAAAAACAACGTTCATTGCTTTTTATAGATTACAAATTAATTTGCTACCCATTTTTACATACAGACTGGTTTGTTTCAATTCACAGATTCCCCCAAAGTGTTTCACAACTGTTCAGATTTCAAGAGATGTCTTTTTCAGAATTAGCCTTTTGGGGATTTTTCCTCAAAATTTTTTTTCTATTACTGTATCTGCTATTGCTCCATCCTTTAGCTACCTTTCATGACTGGTCAGTTACTTTTACTTTCTGCATACTTCAGTGTCACTTTTCTCCAATCCTTTTCGTTTCCCAGTGAGAATGAAGATAACTTTCTTGTTTGCCTACCAGCATTTATGAACCAAGCCTAAGCTCTATTTATAAGAGCCCCTTGAAGAATGAAGACTGTAATTTCTTTCACAGCTGTGGAATCTGCTCTGTTTGTTTAATGGTAGTCATCTATCTTTATTCTCCAGAATTGTAACTCCTCAAGGGCAAGGCTTTCAAGCATGCAGAAACAGAGGGTTCTTCATTCAGAAGCAATTATTTCATAATGCACCAAAATAAGGGACTCGAGTGAAGACTTAATTACCATTTCACCAAAATTCCTGGATGCTCAGGCCCTTCCAATGTAGGAGTGCTTGGTGAAGGCGTGTAGCAAATGGGGCTTAGAGCAGTGTGTGGTTCTGCAGAGAAATGCCATCATAGGGAAGATGCCTTTCCTTTTCTACATATTTATATCCATACGTTACTTCAGTGCAGGCCTCCTGCCACATTCTAGACCCAAGTGCTTTGTCAGCTCTGCTACACCATGGGGTTTTTTCTGAAAATAGTGATCTCACACACCTGTCAGGTCAAAGATCAAACTCAGACCCAAGTCTCCTCACTTTGCCCCAGATTGGCTTTCTGCTGACTGCTGACTTACCCCAGGGTGAATTTTAGAATTAAGGCTACAAAGGTACTTAATTTTTGAGAAAAAAAAGCCTTTAATTTTGGAGTTACACTCCTAATCTTTACAGGTTGCTCCAATTCTCAGTCTTGTTGTCTAGGATAAGTTTTCCACTGGATAGTAATTTTCAGGTTGGTTGTATTTTATGCCTAAACTACATTATAATGCCCCATAAAACATTATGTTAACTGAGTTTTTGATTATACCATTTTATCTATGGTCTAGGTGAAATGGGGTTATCCCCAGGCAAACTTTAGATATCATTTCACTTTCTGCCTGGTTTAGCATAACACAAATTGCTAGTGATTAAATTTGCATGACTTAAGAAGTTATTGGACTTCAGCTGGTAGTTGCTGTCTCTCAGCTTGAATGTGATTCTAGCAAGGCCATTTTACTTGACAGGAAAGCAACTTCCAGCTGTGGGGAAAGAGACTTCTCTCTTGATGTCATGATTTCATTGATAGTAGCCAGCCTAACTGAAAAATTTGTTTTCTTTCACTATTTACCTCTTTGATCTCCTTGGCAAATATATTTCCAGAGGACAGTTTATGACACCTCAAGCAGGAGATGCTTTCCCTTGTTGCTGCATGCCTAATGTGAGCACTGACACTTCCATGCTAGCGTTACACAAAATCCAGAGTATTTCACACATTTTTCAGTGTAAATCATTATAACCAGCAATCACTTACTCTGTGTTTCCAGCAAGGATGTAGCCTAACTATTGTAAATGTGTGTTTCCAGATTTTGTTGTTCACCAGATTTTGCCCTACCAGTCCGTTTCAGTGGATACGTTCAACTCAAAGAATGATGTGTTTGTAGCCATTGCACAGCCCAGCATGGAGAACTGCATGGTGCTGGAGTGGGATCACATTGAAATGAACTTCAGGAGTTACGACAATATCACAGGTATATGAACACGGAGATTGCAGCCATTGATGAACAGTTGGCTTTTCACAAGGATAAGGTTTCTAGATGGGACCAGTTTTGGGTTTTGTCTCGAATCTGTTGAATTTGGTCGATCAAAATGAGTGATGTTTGGACATGAGTGACTCCATGGAGTACTGCATCTTGTTAATACATGCACATTCAGCCTCACTCTAGCACACAAACTAGGCTTTTTTTGTCCAATCTTCTAAAGTGCTCTGAAGGCACAAACATTTGCTGTAGATTTGCTGTAACACCATGGCCCAGCTTAGCACTTGCTGCCTCAATCACACAGCAAGTTGAAGTAGAAGTTGAAGGAACACTCAGTCTTGGCAAAGTGCCTGCAAAACAGAATATAAAAATAATCTACTGCATGTAGAAGGAAACACATCTGAAGGATGCTTTTATGGTGAGCTGACCAGGAAGTCAGTTGAAAATTGCATAGAAATATTTAAACTGTGGTTGTTATCTAAAGAGATATTCTGTGAAGCTTCTGCATTTACTTTCAATTTACAAACATACTCAGTTAACATCTTGGCCAGATTACCAATCAAACAATAAGCCTGTGTGCATGCCAGGTCTGATGCTGATTTTCAACAACCATTCTGTTCCTAACAAACACTTGTGGTACTCAGTCACACCATGACAGCAGAGCTATTATCTGCTGCCTGAATTCCCAGATACTTCAAGGCATTGGCTCTGAAGAGTCAGGAGCTACATTTATCCATGGAGCATCCTTCCCTGCTTCTTGTTGTGTGTGATAGATTATTTTTTACCTTACACTTTGGGAGACAAAGAGTATGCTGTGTCCTCATCTGGTATTGAATTCTAGAAAGGCAGCATGCACTTCCCTCCTCAGATCAGCTGTGTGTGTCACTAAGAAAAGTTTACAAGATGCTACCCCTCTGCCAGGAAATTTTGAAAATGAAAAATGCTTTTTTATGTTTCATTGTATTTTGGTCGACTAGGATGAAATATGTACCAGTGGATGGAAACTGGGACGTCAGCAGCCCGGAGAGAGCTGGCTGAGCCCTAGAAAAGCTCTGGAAATGAAATTGAGAGTTTGAGTCTTTTGCAAAGACAGTTGCCTTCCAGGTGTACTTCACCCTCCTGTGAATGACTTAATTAGGAGACATTTCTGCCAGGGACTTGTGTCCTAGCTCCACACCCAGAGTGTGTGTCCACGTTTGTTTCTCAAACAACCATCCTGTGTTCCTGAAAGGTCTGAGCTTGAGCTCTGGGCTCTGAAATGTACATGAGCCAGAGATTTTTGCCAGGGGACATAGGCACATAGAGAGCCTCTTGCAGAGCCTGAAGAGTGTTTTGGAGAGCTCTGGAGCCAGCTGTGTGCTCCACAGGGAATTTCATTACGAACTGTATGCTTGGCATTCGGATATCTAAATTTAGCCCTTTACAGCATGGGCTTATGGAGCTGAGCTAGTTGTCAAGGTTGTCTTTACAGTGAACATGCAGAGGAAGCATTGCTGTCCGCTGCAGAAGGAGACAGGAGACAGCTGAACGCTCTTCTAGGGTGTGTTTTGACTAAGTCCTATCAGAAGGGGCCTGGATGATCAGCTCAAGCATTCACGCCTGTGCTGCAGACACCTTGTGATACCTGAGATGAAGGTACTCCCAGCCTTCCTACACTGTGAGGGTGGCAGATCATCCCAGACCAGTTGTGAAAGCCTTGGATAGAGGGCCAGCAGAGGAGCCAGGGCATTTCCTGTAGTGACTGATCAAGCACTGGGGAACTTGGACAGCGACAGTTCTACATGCACTGTGTGCTTCACAGAGGAATTCCTCTCTTCTTCCAACAACACCTATTGCAATAGTCTGGTTGTTATTTTTTGATTTGGTTCTTGTATAGTTTAACTTGACTTTCTTAAAACAGACCATAACCTGATCTGACCTCATCTGGCAACTGCAATATTCCTAAATATTTCTAGTTTAACAAAATCTCAAGTATACCTAACAGAAACAACAGAGTTAGATTTATCTTTTTCATCCTGCTGTCAGGTGATATATCCACAAGATGCATCAATATTTCTATTTACAGTAGCAAAAAGCTGACTCTAACCCCTCTGGAGCAAGAAAAATATACTATATTTTATTCTTCTAGTTAGGATGGAAAGACAGACATTACAAGAATAAGAGAATTTCAGATTTCTGATGAGTGGCAAGATCAAAACTCTTGTTATTTTGAAATAATAAAATCTAGCTTAAATAACTGTTTTGGGTATTAGGGGCCAGGTGTTTGGACAAAAAGAGAAATTAAAGGTATTCTGGATAAAAAGAAATTAGCATTTTACAGTACATCATACCTGCACACCTTGCCGATTGTGACATTGGAAGTAATTTCTCCAGTTATTGGGAAGAAAAAAGCATGAAAAGACACTCTGATGGCATGTAGCAGAAGACAAAATTATGAGATTGTGCAGGTTTCAAAAAGGGGAAGGGTGATTTGGTAATCTCTGTGGTTTAAAGGGTGCTTTGTGCTGTACTAATATATGTGTTGGTTTTTTTTTTTCCTTTGGGCAATAGGTCAGTCTATAGTGGGATGTAAAGCCATTCTTGTTGGTGACCAAGTCTTTGTGGTGGTGGCACAGCTCTTTGGTGGCTCACACATTTACAAGTATGACGAAAGCTGGACGAAGTTTGTCAAATTCCAGGATATTGAAGTATCTCGCATTTCCAAGCCAAATGATATAGAGCTTTTTGAGATAGACAGTGAAATGTTTTTTGTCATAGCAGACAGCTCTAAAGCAGGTTTGTCAACAGTGTACAAGTGGAATAACAAAGGATTTTATTCGTATCAGTCCCTTCATGAGTGGTTCAGGGACACTGATGCTGAGTTTCTTGATATAGATGGGAAATCACATTTAATCCTCTCTAGCCGTTCCCAGGTTCCTATTATACTCCAGTGGAACAAAGCCTCCAAAAAGTTTGTCCCACACAGTGAAATCCCCAACATGGAAGATGTCTTGGCTGTGAAGAGTTTCAGGATGCAAGATGACCTATACATCACGCTCACAAGATTCATTGGTGACTCCAGAGTTATGAAATGGAATAGCAAACAGTTTGTGGAGATACAGGCTCTTCCATCCCGAGGAGCCATGACACTGCAGCCTTTCTCCTTCAAGAACAATTACTACCTAGCCTTGGGAAGTGACTATACCTTCTCCCAGATTTACCAGTGGGATGGTGAAAAAAAGATATTCAGATTATTTAAGGAAATCTATGTGCAAGCACCACGGTCTTTTACAGCTGTGTCAACAGATCGAAGAGATTTTTTCTTTGCCTCTAGTTTTAAAGGAAACACTCAAATATTTGAACATATCATCATTGACTTGAGTTTATGAAAAGCTGCTGGAGTGAAATTTATGTAGATTGACCTTTATACACAAACAAAACAAAAAGAGACCTTTCCAAAAACAGAGTGCACCTATGATGACATTTTCTGAACTTTTCAAACTTGTATATTAATCAGGGACTGCATTTACTTGGTTACTGCATGACATGTCCATTTTATCCTTTTTCAAAGACACTTTGCAATCTGCAGTCATTCAAAGAGAAGTGCAGTGCATTAGGATTAATGTTGACACCTAAGAGAATGATCTAAATTTTATCCAGGAAACTACCTTGAATTGAACATCTCATAAAGAAAGTTAAGATTAAGCCATACAAAGCATAAAAATTATCTTTACTCCTAAGCTAACATGTTAGTAATGAATATTTTAATATTAAAGCCAGTTCTTCATGGTTGCTGATGAATTGTAAAAGCAAACAGGAGCATTCCTGAATACACTTTATTGTGGTTTCTTGAGGTTTTTCTTCAAAATCTGCCTTTGTGGTTCATAGTAAATTAATCCAAGGCATCATTTTAAGTCATTCCAGACTGAAGGGAGAGTCAAAATCTGTTGTAATTTTTCTTCCATTACTCACTTTTTCAGCAACAAATTGTGCATAACAAGTAGCCCAGCCCACAGTAACTGGGTAGCCAGAAAAAGAAGAGTGTGTCACTTCTGGATCGTGAGATCTTAACATGTTAAGTTAACACAGACAAGAAACAAGTTAACAAAGTTCCCAAGTTAACATAGACAGAAAATACCAGAGGCATGTTATTCTGTTGTGAACTCTCATTCCAGAAGGCACAGCTTAAGCTTTGCCTGAAACATGTCTAGGTTTACGCACTCCACGTTTTGTACACAATGAGGTGAGTTATTGCTTTTCCCCCCATCACAGCTCATGAGCAATAAATTCAGGTTTGGATCATCAAAGCTGTATTTGGGGAATCCTCCTTCTGGCTAAAGTCTAACTGTGACTTCAGGATCATCAAGTCATTTGAAACTGAGGCCATTGGAGCTGTTTCAAACTAGAGCAAACCCTGCCTCCAACAAGGATTTCCACTTGGTGGCTCCAGATTTTTGCCAGGTTGACAATCCATTGAAGGTTAAACAGGAGGATGTGGACAGACTGTGCTGCATTGGTGTTTTGGGTGGTTACCGACCAAGATATTCGAACATACTAAATAGGGCAGTCCTGGCACACAGAGCCTCTCTCAGGAAAACAGCAAGTGACTGTTTTCCTGGAAAGGCTCTTTGCCATCCTTACCCAACAAAATTGTGTATCAGAGGTCTTGATTTTTCACTTAGACAACATGTTTCTTTAAGTTTTCATACTACTTAGCCTATTAGGTTGTTTTATCATGTCTTGCACTTCACTGCTGCCTTGGCTAATAGGGAGGCTTTGCATAAAGCAGGTGGAGCAAAGGAAACTGTCCTTTATTCCTTCATACTTAGGGCTATCTCACCATCTCTCTGCTGACTGAGCTTCCCATTTTTCCTCTGGACATATGAAACATGGCCTATTATCATAAACAGAGATATTCTCATAGGCTTTCCAACATCCAGGGTGTGAAGGGTGCTGCAGAAGAGAGTTATGTATAAGGGCTCCTGTGAGGAGTCATAACCTACCAGTGACCTGACATATCACAATCTTCCCCAACTTTTGCCTCTCTGCTATGAAATAAAGCTATTACTGGCCTGTCAGAGACATAACTTACTCTGATTTTAAATTATGCGTTAGGGGATTTTTTCCTACAGAGGTGCTCAACTTGATTTTGTTTTTAACTACACTGTCAACCTGGCCCATCCCACCCTCTGAGTATTGAGCGCTGCCCTCCGAATCCCAATGCAGTGTCAGTCCCAGTGGTTCAATGAGACCAGTACATGCAAGCCAACCCTCTGCAGCAGGTTTCAGCAGTACCTTTCCTAGGATTAAGCTAACAAATCTGACAAAACAAAGACATTCATGTCTGCCAGTGAAGGCAATTTCTTACCGTGCTTACTTTTTAAAGCAGATATGGCTCGCAAGCAACGTTTATTCAACCTGTGTTGTGGGAAAGCATTTTGTACTGCTTATTTGTTGAGCATGCAAGTTTAAATAAAGTTAGCTATTCTGACGAGGGTGGCATTTCTCAGTGCACTAGCACTTTCTTTCAGGGCTCAACTGTGAATACTGGTCACTCTGCAAGGGGCACCCGTCAGAGAAAAAAGCTAGTTTAGAGATACTGGATCCTCGAAGGGAAGCAAGAGGATGCTGGAAAAGGGCTTGTGTATTGACTACCAGGAGACTGTACTGTTTCAAGGGTCAAGGGGATTTTGAGACTTGGCTATCAAGTTGAATTAAATTAAAATGTTCTCTGCAGAGACAGGCTTAATAAAGAGGATAAAGTGCTCTGCAGGAGTCTAGCTCATTCACATGGGACCAGAAGAAGAGAGTGAGGGAAATGAATTCTCTGGGCAGGCTGCTGCTTCTGCTGAGCAGCTGTGTTGGTTGGTCAGAAAGCCCAGCTCAGCATCCTTCCCAGCTTCAGCAAGAGTCTGGAATCAGATGCTGGCCTCTGTGTTCTGCTGCATTCATGCACTTGAGGTCATAGCAGCTAAGAAGGAGGACAAAAAGCACCAGTTGATTAAGAAAAGGTTATGGTACTTTTCACAGGATTAAACAAAGGAAGGATCTGAAAAGGGCCTTGTTCTGCTCTTCCTGCTCAGAAGGAAAAGCTGCAGGATACAGCCATAACCAAACAGAAATCACTAATCATTGAAAATATTTTCTGCCTTTCCGAATGCAACAATGAGTTTGTCTCCATGGCCTATAGTCTGTTAAAGAAATTGTTTTAATAGTAAATAAATATGCATATCCATAATTCATTGCAACTGTTAGACCATCAGGACAATGAAAAAGGATAACAGAACATGCCACTGATAATTTTTAATGTATTCTAAAATACACAAATCCATGTAAAGAACATTAGTTTATATAAGTATCGATTTAATATGTACTAGCTACAGCAGGAGCATTTTAAGGTTGTATATACATTAGGCTTTTTTTAGTAAAGAGGAGCTGATGTAATCTGTGCTACTGATACGTGTATGTACTCTTTCAATATATGAATAAAATGTAGTTAATGTGACTAATAGTGGTGTGCCATGAGGGTTAACATATCCATGTTGTGAGGATCCACACTGCCAGAGGAATGGACAACGTGGGCAAACGGGTTCCTGTCCATTTATGATTGGGTTTGGCTTTTGACAAGGTGGAGGAAGCCGTGCTCAGATTAGTTATATCCTGCTTCTGTGTCTGAGGTAGTTCGGACCTGCAAGGTTTTGCTGTTCCCTGATCTTCCCCTTCACTTTCCTGACACCCCATCTAGTGTTAGCAAGCATGTAATGCAGCCATTGCTGCGAGCTACATTCATGAACTCAGTTCTTTCTTACCAAAAAGCTAGAGATCTTCATTTTCAAAATAATTAGAAAAAATACTAAATGTACTTAAGTGGGTTTCTTACATGCTGAGTGAATAGAAAGCAAGCCCTAAAATTACTCCCGAGACTTTCAGATCTTAGCTCTGGGGCCTCTTAAGATTTGTTAAATTTTACTGAATCATTGACATTTACTCAGAAATTGAAAAAATGAATCTATCAACAGTGAATACATTTTACTTAAAGCAATCCTTTAGTGTTATCCACTAATTCTGCTAGTCACTAACACAGGGAATAATTCTTTTGTTTCCTCTTAGTTCTTCAGAAACAGTGCAACCCTCTGTAACTAATTATAGGCTTGTGCAATCAAATACATGTCTGACATACCATAATGGGATGCAATTGCCGGGATCATTGCTTTCCTTTTGGGTATTCCACCTTTTTATGAGTCAGCAGCCCTTGTGGTGTGGTTCACTGAAACTCCATCATAGCTCAAACTTCAGTTGCAAATCAGCACTGTTTCCCCACCTACCCTCCCCTGGTTTCTTTGCCCTTGATAGGTGAACATTTTTTTTCCACCCATTACCACGTTCTTCAAATCTTCCTTGGAAAGTTTCTATTAGTCTTTGAAAGACATAACAAGACACCAAGAGAAAAGCATTCCCAAAGAGCAATGTGGGATGGCCACTCCTGCAAATTTCAATGGGAAGACAGAGCAGGGTCTTTTTGAAAGGTCAAGCTAAAGGCAGATGTGTAAGAAAGAGCTGTAAGAGTCCCACTCACCCCCTCAGCCCCATTCACTCCTGGCCTACAGAGATGAGCTCTTGCCCCCCCTTGGCAGCCAGGAATTACTGAGACTTCTTTTTCATACCCTATGCCAGAAGAAATGGAGCTGAGCTGCTAACACTGATTGGGTTTTTTTTTTCTTCCTAGTATCTGGAACCAGCCCCTTTACAACTCCTGCATTCCCCATAGTCAGCCTCCTTTTGGAGAAACTGCAGGCTTGATGATCTAATGGACTTCAAAACTGACTTTCACAATCTGACAGAACCAGCTGGCCACATGATATTAGATCTTTCACAAAATAAAGAACTGAAACTGTGAAAGCATATCAAGTGACAACTACTATCCCCCAGTACCAATTCCCCCATAAGCCATTGTCATTCTTGCCCCAGAATTGTGCGATGAGGAGCTCAACACCCCCACCATGAGCAGGGACATCTTCAACTACATCAAGTTGCTCAGAACCTTGTCCAACCTGACCTTGAATGTTTCCAGGGNGAACCAGCCCCTTTACAACTCCTGCATTCCCCATAGTCAGCCTCCTTTTGGAGAAACTGCAGGCTTGATGATCTAATGGACTTCAAAACTGACTTTCACAATCTGACAGAACCAGCTGGCCACATGATATTAGATCTTTCACAAAATAAAGAACTGAAACTGTGAAAGCATATCAAGTGACAACTACTATCCCCCAGTACCAATTCCCCCATAAGCCATTGTCATTCTTGCCCCAGAATTGTGCGATGAGGAGCTCAACACCCCCACCATGAGCAGGGACATCTTCAACTACATCAAGTTGCTCAGAACCTTGTCCAACCTGACCTTGAATGTTTCCAGGGATGAGGCATCCATCACCTCTCTGAACAACCTGTTCCAGTGTTTCATCACGCGCATCTTAAAAAATTTCTTCCATCTACTCAATATTATTCTCTTTTCGTTTAGGATAATTACCCTCCCATTGTCCTGGTGCTGCAGGCCCTATTAAAAAGTCTGTCCCCATCTTTTTCATAGGCCTCCTTTAAGAACTGAAAGGACACAGTGAGATCTCCCCGGAGTCTTCTCTTCTCCAGGCTGAACAACCTCAACCCTCCCACTGTCTTCATAGGAGAGGTGCTCCAACCCTCTGATCATTTCTGTGGCCCTCCTATACTGGAATCACAGAGATGATGGGGTCTCACCAGAGCTGAGTGGAGGAGGAGAATCAACTCCCTCAACCTGCTGGCCACGTTTCTTTTGATGCAGCCCAGGATGAAGTTGGCTTTCTAATGTTCAAGCACACACTGTTGGTTCATGTTCAGCATCTCACCCTCCAGTGACCCCAAGTCCTTCTCTGCAAGGCTGCTCTCAATCCCTTCATCCCCCAGCCTGTATTGATTCTGGGGGTTGCCATGACCCAGGTGCAGCACCTTGCACTTGGGCTTGTTAAACCTCATGCGATTGCCATGAGCCTGCTTCTTGAGCTTGTCCAGGTCCCTCTGGATGGCATCCCATTCTTCAGGTGTGTCAACAGCACCACTCAGCTTGGTGTCATCAGCAAATTTGCCAAGGGTACACTTGATCGCTTTGTCTCTGTCATTAATGAAGATATTAAACTGTACTGTTCCCAGTATAGGCTCCTGAGGGACACTTGTCACTGATCTCCATCCAGATATTGAGCCATTGCCCACTACCCTCTGGATGCAACCATACCACCAATTTCTCCTCCACCAAAGAGTCCAGTCATCAAATCCAGCTCTCCCCAATTTACAGAGAAGAATGTTGTGGGGAACTGTGTCAAAGGCTTTACAGAAGTCCAGATAGATGGTATCTGTAACCCATCCTTTGTCCATTGATACAGTCACTCTGTCAGAGAAGGCCACTAGGCTGGTCTTGGGAAGACTGGATGAGAAATTTCTATAGGTATCTCCTTATTCCAGTTTTGCCATGTCAGTGAGGTAGCCCAGGTAGAATTTGGTGGAAAGCAAGGAAAGCAGGTGCCAGAAGTTTAATATAAGTAATATTGAAGTAGAGATTAGAAAACTAGAGATGGTGAGGCTGTAGACAAATGCTTCGTTACCTTGTGGGAAACAAATCACATTTTCTAAGCACAGAGATATATCAATGTGAGATCAGGGAATCTGAGAGAACAAAAAATATCTTTCTAAATAAAGGAAAGGAATAGGAGTGACAGCATATGAAGTGTGAGTTTACTTAATTGCTGTGTAGATAAAGTTATAAGTGCCTTTCCAAGGTCACTCAGAGAATGCAATCCACATCATTTTCTTTTCAAGAGTCACCCTAGTTTATGCTTAATTAAACTATGCAAGCTCTGCACACTCTAGAAAATGCCCTTTTTATTACATTGTAGGCAATTTGCATTTCTGAAGGGCATTTGGGAACCATGACATCACCAGAATGAAGGGCTTCTGGTAGCATTGCTCCCATTTTTATTCATTTGTAATTGTTGACTTCTATTCCAAAGTTCATTTCTATTTCCTGCTTGGACATTAGTACTGGATTGTACAAGAATGCTCATTTTCCAACTTCAGTGGCTGTTTCAGTTCTTCTGACTCAGCAGCCCCTTGGGGCTGACTCATCCTACAGCTGCAGGTGTGCCCTGACAGTTAATTCTTCATTTTAGTCCCATGAATGAAAGGCCAGGGGGTAAAGAAAGTACTCGCCACCCAGCGCTGGTGGGTCAATGTGGATGGAGCCTGGGCTGGCACATGGAAGGAGGGAGCTGCATATGGATTAATCTTTCTCTTCCATTTCTTTCTCTCTGGTCTCACCAGTATGAAAAAAGTTTGCCAGAATTTTAAGGAAAACAAAGTACCAATGAGACCAGGATGGTGGAGATTTACTTGGGATGCTTCTGGGAGCAAGCTAGAAATAGAAAGAGGAAAAAGTTAAATCAGCAACTCTGGGTAATGGCATCTGCCTACTATTTGTTTGCAAACTCTGAAGCCCAGGGGTCTCCCTGGATCTCCAGCTTCTCATGGTTCCTGCTGACAGCATTTTCTGACTCTAAGCCCTTAGCATCTGGGGAGAAAACTGCAGGCCTTTCATTTCAGAGGAAGGCTCATTACAATTATCTGTGCCTCTGTCACCTCAGGATCTGATTATGGTGCTGGGGTTTCACCTTGCAATCGTTACAATTAAGACTTAATGAAGTGAGTAACTGCAGAGTCCTGCAGTTACTCTCCACAAACTCACTGCAGCTACCCCTATCAGAGGAATAGCTACTACCCAATTTTTATGATTTTTAAAGAGTGAAACCTCATATCTGGAGCTTGTCCTATAAAACCCCACACAGCTGGGGCTGTGAAGGCCTGGCCAGCTCTCTTGCTCAGTCACAACACAGACTGGATAAACTTGGAGCATCTTTCTGCCTGAAGATGGGTTCAGGTAGAAGAAAAAAACCCCCAACAAATGACAATATTCATTGCTTTTTGGGCTGGAAAATGACAATGGAATTCTGGAGGACAACAGTGTGAAGAGGACTGTCCTCACATCCTGCTGAATTCCAGTCCCACCCCATATGATTGAGCAGGTAGAGAGGTGCAGTCAGCTGCTGAGCCTGAGCCAGCCCAGTCCAGCATTGCAGGAGATACATGTCTCCCACCTGGTTTGTCTCAATGTGCATTAAAGATGTACCTGACCTAAGCCAAGCGAATAAAATGAATTACAGAACAAACTGACACTTTCAGGCCTTCTTGCCACATTTGGCTTAAAACAGAATGCACATGTGTGCAGACACACTTTCCAATCCTGTGCTGCCTTGCTAGTAACAAATAGCCATTGGTTCCTTTGCTTTTCTCAGACATAAATGAAGACAGATTCGGGGGTAAAATGGAAAGTAAAAGAGAGTTTATCTCCTTTCAATTTTCTTTCTTTGCCTCTGTCTTCATAATTGCTGAGAGATTATTATGTCTGACTCATCAGACTTGAAGAACCATGTGCCATTTCCCCTTAAATGACAGCTGAGATATTTATCTTTATTGTTGTAGGGTATCTGGTATCAACATCTGCAGGTCAGCTGAGGATGATCTGTCTTTTGGTATTTTTGATAGACTATCAATGAGGGCCAGCTGGAACCAATCACGGCCCTTTGATGTGGTGGGCAGAGGAGAACGAAGAGGTTCTTGTAGCTTGGCACTAGTTCCTTGCTGATGTGCTAACAGTTGTAGGGGTAGGGGAATGAGAATTACCTTTTGAATTTGGGAGTTTATGAAGATGCTGAAAGCTCAAGGCTGCCAAATGGAGATGTACATGTCTTTGTAATCTGGCCATAGACACTGGGCCTTTTCAGGGAGATTCACTTCAATGAGCACTGAGAGACAAGAATACATTTGCAGCATGTGGACTGTTTTGAGAGCTGTGCAAATCAAGAAGAGCTCCCTACAGTGAGAAACGCTGCACATTTGCTGCAGTCATCAGTAGAGGCATGCTAGATTCCTTAGGAAAAAATGCAAGAATGTTCCCATTTTCAGCTATTATTAAGTTCCTTACTGGAGTTTCCTTTACAGAGGCTTCTCTCCAAGTTTTAGTTAGTGAGCCAAATATTAATTGTGTTTTCTACCTTCATTGTCCATGTTGGTCAGACTTGTGAGAGGAAGGACCATCAGAGACAAGGCATTGTACAGATGAAATCACTTCCACATCATTTGCAGCACCAAAGTGTTCCTAAGTATAGACTTAGCTTAGTGACCTTGTAGTGAATGTCAGCAGTCAGTTAAGTCACCACTTAGCACTGACACTGGAGCTATTTAGGAAGTAATGAGTTGGCACAGCGTACTAACTTCTGGAATAACTGGGAGCTTGCTAATGTCTGATGCATGCCCCACATAGTGGCATAATTTAGAGAAGAGAGTGAGTCACTCTTACTGCTCCCAAGTGCAGCCCAAGGCATGAAGTTTGTCTTCACTAAAAACATCTCAGGCTCAACTATGGGTTTCTTCCCGGCTGTACTTCACCCTCACTTGTCTGCACTGACAGCTAGTTCATTTACCCTTTAAGCTGAAGAAGACCAACTATCTGTAGTTATCCATGAAAGCCGACACTGAGGTAAATACTGTAGAAATTATCTAGAGGTATAATAACTGTGATGAAATGGTCTTTCACCAGTCCTGTGATCTGAGGTAGGTCATGAGGTGCTGACAGTTGTCTCCCCATGGATGGGCTAAGGAGAATGCTTATTGCACCCTCTTTTATTTGTAAGAGTTTGGGTAGTAGGAAAGCTCAACCCTCCCCAGTCCTGAGGGAAGACAGGGTCTGGATCCCAGTCCTGGTGCTCCCCAGAGCCCACACTTGGAAATGAGAATAGATACATAACCCCCTTTGTTTCTTGGAAGCAATGCGTGGTTATCTGACACAGGCAGCATTCAAGGGTGCCCAGTCTTTGGGGAAAAGATGAGTGTTATAAGCAGTGGATTTAAATTCCTCCAAGCAACAGAAAATTAGAATAGGGGGGAACAGCTTGGGGAACAGCTCCTCCCACCTGGAGAGGGCACCAGCATGTGGCAACTGCTCCTGCAGCTTATTTTGTACAAAGCAAAATTCAGTCAGAAGTACCTGATTTACATGAACAATTCAGCAAAAGAAACTGGGAGGAAGATTGTTCCAGTTGGACTAAATTCTCAGGAATGGGGTTTGGGCCTTCTCTTCCTTTATTTGGCGAAACCAGGCAATTGCCATCAAGACACCAAGGCACAGCAAACCATTTTGTGTGGGAAAGCAGAAAGGATGCCTGGATGCTCACAGCACCTTTCAGCACTCCCTGCTTTTGCAGCATGATCTTGAGTAGGTACTGGATTGTGCCACCTCAGTGTGCCAGGCAACCCTCCAGTCACAGGCATGACCTCCAAGAAGTATCAATCCTGCATAATTCTGTATTTTTGTTTCATGCTCTCAAATCAACACACAGCTTCAGTCTGAGGCAGCTTCTGAGCAAGACAGACTACTGCTTTCACCAAGTTTGTTCTCTAGTGTCAACAAATCAAATCTAAATTTGCTCAGTTTAAATATATATTTCAGAAAAATTCACTGTTGGATACATCCTATTACACAAGTGTCTGAAAATCAAAGGAAAAATGATTAGGAAAGGCTCCTGTCTTCTTTTTCTTACTGTTTCTTCTCTGTCTGAAATCTTTCACATGCAGATGTTGATGGTTTGTCAAGTACACAAAAAACAGCTCAGTTTCTGCAGATGCAAGGAAATAGAATATCTAAAGAAATTGCAAAAAGTAGAAGCAAATGAAAGATCTTTTTCAATAACGTGCAAGGTTACAGAAAACAAAGATATTCATGAACCCTCTAAAACTGAATGCAAAGCAGTGAGATTGTATTTTCTCTAACAAGAGAGCTTTCTTTTGTCTGTTTGTATTTAACCCCAAATTATTTATGTTGCCTCACATGGCAGCAAATTCAATCCTTTGGAAACATATTTGCCTTTTGAAAGTAATATCCATTACAATAAAACATATGACACTTGTTGTCAAGACTTGTATGGGTGTTACAGATGCAAATTCAAGAAAGGTAAAAAAGAGCTGGTTTATTTTACTGTGAGTTCAGCACACCCAACTACTTAACCTCATGTCGAGTCTTTCACTCTTCAGGTGAGCACACATTTGAAGTGTTGCCAAGATTACATAGTCCTTTTGCAAGGACTAGAGATTGCTCAGTAGTGACCTCTGTGCCCAGTTAAAGACTGGACTGAAAAATGACTGCATGTTGCTAGGGATTTCTGCCTCGTCCCGCTTGGATGCCTACTGAGAGACCATGCAGGTAGTGATTACTAACAGGTTGTTAAATGCCTTTCAAGAAATAGCATGAAAGAACAACTTCAACTGGTGCAAACTGTGGTTGGTTTTCTTCCAGGCAGACGGTTAGGTAGGTAAGACAAACACCAAGAGCAACATGTTTGATCCATATATTTGCAGCACTGCTGTGGACCAAGAGGAGTGAGAGAGCAGGGAAATTTGCCCATCTCACAGGGGTGTATGGCTGAGGCAAAGTACCGCACCAACACAGCATTTTTTGGGCTGTTAGATGCTCAGGTTTCCCCACTGTACGTGGGGTTTTTGGGAGGGGCATCACTGCACTGGTCACTGCTGGAGGTGTGTCACTGTTCTCCAGTGGCTGTAAATTTGGCGTCCTTGGCAGAAGCTTCAGAAGTAAAGAAGAGGTCCTCCTTTTTGCTTTCTGACTCTTTGGGATGAAAAGGTTGTTTCAAAGATCTTCCCCTGCCTAATTCTCAATTCCTGTGTTGACACCTGAGCTTGATGATAAGCAACATTGGGTCATGAGTAGCTCAGGGAGTGGAAGGAGCCCTGTTCTGGAGACAGAAGTGGTTTCTGGCCAGAAAGACCACACCATGTGCTAAGGCCTCTCAAATGCTCTCTTAATGCAGCCCAGGCCCAGCGATAGGGTGGAGTAACCACGCAGATGTGTACCTCTGCAGACATGGTGCTGGCTGGGGAGGGGAGCAGAGCTGGACTTCAGTGAGTTCTCAGCTGTTTAGCTTCCTAATAAATTGCCTCTTTATGGTAGGTAAAGCAGTGACTTGAAGCTCTTCAGGTGGGAAACAGACCTGCAAACACCAGAGGAGTACTGCTGCAAATTGTGAAGAGGCAAGAGTGGATGAGGAGGCAGAGCGGCCAAATAGCTATTCTCTGCATGAATGGGAAGGAATCTAAACCAACTCTCAAAGAGGGGGGAAAGGATGTTTTGCTCTTTATTTGTACATACTTTCCTGCTGTGTTCCCAGCTTCTAACTGCATTCAGTTCCCTCAGGCAAGATATCCCTCTTTTAAAACAGCTCCAGGCAATACAGTCAGATATTTTGGACACCCACAATGGGTGCATTCAGTCTTCTGGAGTTTCAGGATGCAGGTATAGCCCATTCTACTACTCATTTGGTTGTTCTAAATACCCCAAACCACAACAATTTGACAGTATGGCAATATAGTCAAATATTCCCAAGACAGTAGTGGAATACACAGCAGATTCTGTGAAAACCTTTGCAGAGTTCAGGCACTGCATATTTCCACCTAAGAATTGCATCTTACCTCATTGTGTGGTTGAGGATAATGGAAACTGGAGACAATGTTTTCAGGCAATTTCTCTTCTAGTACTGCTGTGCAGTTCTGAAAGGGCTTTTCACTATGAATCCTGCACAATCTATGCTCCCAGAATTGCAAGAAAAATATGCTTAAGAAAGCCACAAAATAGTAAACATTGGACATTTTCCCCTGTGATTTTCCTCACTTATTGGTCTAGTTTATGCTTCCAAAGATCACCCATTTATTTCCTCCTGGCTGTTAAAGCTCCTTTTCTCTCTTGTTTCCTCTTCTGACAGCTCTTTCACCCTATAGCTGGTGTGTACATCTAAGATGAAAGAAAGAAAGAAAAAATGAATGGAAGAGAAAAAGATGAAAGACTTCCACCAGGAATCTCTTGCTAAAGGAAATTTGAGGTATCTCTGTGGTGTGAGGGTAAGAAGGTGTTTCATGAGGTCTTCCTGTCTTTGTCTTTATTGTCTGTCATAGGTATTACTTGCAGGGGAGTGAAGCAGAACTAAAGTGTTAGTATGAAATCATTCCTGGGACTACACCTCTCAAGCCTTCATGAGGTGGTAGCATTCAAATGGAGCTGACTTTGTCCAGTCTCTGCCAGCCCCACCTCCAGTCCCATTCCCAATAGCAGGCTGAGCCATGTGAGCATTTTTCAGCAAAGTAACCCCCACAGGCACTTCTTGCCACTCTGTTGATTTGATTAATAGGCTGGACTGAGCAACACCGTCTTCTCAGAGCAACCTCACATCACTGGGAGGGTGCAATGGCCAGTTGCAAAACCCTGCAGCAGGGAGCACCAGGGCATAAGAGCTGACTTACAGAATTGTCCTCATAGGCAGTGACAAAGGAAGCAGAGACATCAGTCACAAGGAGACCAGAGCTTTCACAGTGACAGCTGATGATCTACAGCAGCTGCATTTGGTTTGCAGTCGGTTCATGCTACACTTCACATGTTTAGGTGTCTTTTTGGGATTTTTCCTCTTTTTATCATATCCATGGAATTACGCACATTGTTCCAATTGCTGTGTATATTCCAGACTGAAAAATTGTTCTCTTTCAAATCCCTGGTGGCCTGCTAAAGCCCCAAAACAAGCTGCAAGGATTAATTCCTCCCCAGATAAGATTTTCCTAAACCCTAACAGATAATTTGTTTGAAGTTTAATTTTAGTCTGTTATTATACACATGGGCCTTATCTTCATTCAGAGTTGTTAGCACAATTAAACAAGCCTCTGCAAACAAGAAAGGGAAGCATAAAAGAGCCCTAGCACATGAGTGAAACTCAGGGTTAATGGCACTAATGGTAGGCTTATGCAGTGCTGGCAAGTCCAAGCCATCAAGGCACTTGTGATTTGTCATGTTCTTGCATGTTTGACCCATGAAGCAGGGGTACATGCTCTTCTCTTCTGGGATCTCATGATTCTCAAGCCACCTTTGCCATGGTCCATGATAGGGCATTTAAGCCCTGCCCCTCCTTCTAGCTAACAGTATGCCTCACTCCGTGGTGTCCCAGCTCTTGTCCTTCTCCCTGTATTGCAGCAGCTCTGAGTTTGCTCCCTTCGATGCCAAAGAAGTTACAGCAGCAGTGCACAGTGGAACAAAGAAGAGACGAAAAGCAAGGCCATATCACATCTTGTGTAATCAGTTGAAATGTCAGTATCAGTGGTACCGCTGGTTGGAGTCTATCCTAATTGTTTTGCAGGGTGGATCCACATCCCCACCAGTGGGCTGAACGCTTCCCTTTTATCCACTGTGACATAGGAGCTGGGGGAGGAGGTCATCTCCATATTGCATTGCTCTGTAAGTAGGATTTGGGCCCTTGATCTCAAGGTGTAGAACGGTGTCTGAACATGTTAGCACTGCTATGTACTCTTGCTCAGACTGATGTTTAAGGGAATATCTAGACAGCTGCTATGTTTGTGCTACTTGACCTCAGTCAACCATGTCTGAACCAGAGCTCAGCTGAGAATGTTGTACTTCATATATAATCTTGTCATTACAAAAAGCAAGATTATTTTCAGGAAGTGCTCTGAAAGTCACTCTTCCCCAACTGCAGTTGTATAAAAATTCCAGAACTAGAAAAGAGAAAAGGGGCTGCTATTACTTGTGAATTTAACCAAGCTGGAAAAGGAGCAGTGCTGCTAGTCTCTGCATTTAAATCAGTTTATTTCTTCTTTAGCACTGCTGGGACCACGTGAGTCCTTCTAGAGAGTACATGACTAATTCTGCTGCACTGGAGCTGAGGGGGTTACTTGGAGCTCTTCAACTTTGGCATATGTCTAGGCCTCAGGGCAGGATGCTGAAGGTCTGAGTTGCATTTTCTACTCTTCCCCCAGTCCACAGGTCCATGATCAAGTCACTTAGAGCTAGACTAATAGGAATGTCAGGGGGATGCAAATATATTCCTTGGGCATCCAGCCAAACAGCCTGAGGACTACCCTGACCCCTCCCATAGCTCATAGGTAGAAGCAGGCACCTCAGAAGAGATGAGAAATTGTGGTGGCCATCATCATATTTCCTAATCATCCAGATATATTATCGATGTAGTCATCTAATTTATTATTTACCTATAGGTATAAAAAATAATTATGATTAACAGAATTGTTAATTTTTAAAGAAAATACCATAATTCAGTCTCTGTTTGTAATTCAGTTAAACAAAAATTAAGCAAGCCAGTCTAGATTAAGGTTGTACAGTAATCTCCCTTCCACACACTCTATCTTTCTGTAATAATATAAATGCATTTATAAATGCATTTATAACTGTTAACTGGCTACTTCACTGGTTACAGGTCTGCCACGTATGTTTTAAGGACAAAGTAAAAGAGAGTGAATATCACTAGTTCTTCATATTTCTCATAAACATGAAAAATCCAGTGTGTTTCTACCACAGAAATGAAGACATGTTAATCCTTGTAAAGGCAGCCTTGTGGCATGGGAAATCCTGTATCTGAACACCAATGTGATGCATCAATAAAAACCATTGAATTCAGCCATTACTTTTGCTGATGGAGAATTGACTATGTAATTTAATTTAGGGCAGCCTGCAAAAAGAAACTCTAACAGCTAGAAAATATCTTCATTCTCCCTGCCTTATAATATGGGTAGGTCTGTGTAGAGTTAGATGGAACAGAGAACAATTTTTCTCCTGATTAAGTATTACATAGCAAAAGAACAAGAGGCAACAGACACAAGTTTTTGTGAAGGACATTCTGGTTAGATAGAATCACAAAACAGATAAAGTTAGAAGGGACCCCCTTGGGTCATCATTTTCTTCTGTCATCAGATAGAAGGAAATAAATTTATTCGTTGTGGTGAAACACTGCACTGTGTTGCCCAAAGAAGTTGTAGGATCTCTGTCCTTGATGACACAGAACTAGAGTTCACAAAACCTTGGTAACCTGACCTAACTTGGATATTTCCTGTGATTGGAGCAAGGTGTTGGACCAAATGACCTCTGGAGGTCATTTTAGCCTCAATAGTTTTATGATTTTATGATAGACACAAAAGTGCTTTTGACTTATTATTTGACAAGGTTTTTTATATTACCAAGAGGGAGCAACATGTTTTAGTTCATGTACATGAACACACACACATGCTGGAGGTCTAAAGGCAGGACAAAAAACACCACAGAGGCTTCAAATACCTACATGCAATTTCATTACTTCAGAGAGCAGCCTCCTGCTCTGGGTCACGAGTGTGCCTGTTCCCTGGAGGTTATACCACATCTTTGCAAAGCGTCTCACAGACTGAGTTGTTTAGAAAAAAGTGAAATTGGAAGTAATTTGTTCAGAATTATATTTTCAGGTTTTCTGCTTACACTAATTTTGACCTTTTTTTTTTCTTTTTTCCTTTTTTTCCTTTTTTTTTTTCGTCCTGGAAAGTATATACTACCTCCGAACAGACTAGGTAGTATTATATTCCTCTAAGAGGTCCTTAAAATTAGGCCAGTTCTTAAGTGGTTATTAGTAGCAGATCACATTTTCAAATTATTTATTTCACAATATTTTCCACAAATAATTTGGAGGGTTTTTTTCCTTTTCCTTAAAAAATGAACTAATTTGACAGCAAAACTATTTAAAAACTGTATATATTCATGTTTCTGTGAAAGTCTACCACTGCATGTGTGTTCCTGCTTAGCTTGCAGAGTCGTGCCAGCCTATTTGCTGTAAACAGTAACAGCATGTTGTAACTTCATACTGGGAAAAGGAAAAAAGCATTTTCAACAGCAGCCTGAGTAAGATCGTAAACAACAAGATGCAGAAAGACTAAAGTGATGCTCTCTTGCTGAACAAAGACCTCTAAAGACAGATAAGCAAGGTAAGGAACCTGGGTACCAATATGGCTAGTGCAGATAGGGGCTGAATCTGCATTTCTCTGCTATGGAACTACGCATCCCCAGTGAGATGCAAAGTGTGCCTTTCACAGACTGGAAGCCATTCTGATTCAGACTAAACATTGTAACTCATTCTCATTAGAACTGAATATAGGTAATTTAGAGTCGTCTCAGGTAATTTAGATCTCCAAATCCAAGGTTTAAGTGACCAAAGAAAAGTCTTTCTCCTTTTCAGCACCTTGCTTTCATATGCATCTAAACACTTGGAAAATGTGACATAGTGGAAATTCAGCATTCAGAGACAAGGAGGCAAAAAGCCCCTCAATGTTGTGACTCTGGTGAGCAGATGAAAGGACAGCAGGGAAATTCCAGATATTTGCATTGTCAATGGTGTTGATATCACTACTGATTTCTCTCTATAGCAATCACTTTTTATATAATTGACTTTTTTTTTTTATTTCCGTACTTGACTAAATTTTGGCATTTTTTCATTACTGGGAGTTTCACAAACATTTGGCAATGGACTTCTACTAAATATTCTTTCTCATAGTTCAAATTTACAAGTTGTTTAGAGTCGTAGCTAAGCAGAAGAAGTGCTGTTAGTTTTTGTGGGGAATCTAGTCCTCATGGTGGTAGTACTGGACAGCCAACTATGTTTTCCTGAAAGCACACTTCAATAAATCTTTATGCCAACAGAGCCCTGGGGTCAATCAAACCTTCACATGCTGTCCAAATAAACCACATTTGCAGACCTTTTGGGCATGAT
Source organism: Atrichornis clamosus (assembly GCA_013400975.1). NCBI lineage: Eukaryota > Metazoa > Chordata > Aves > Passeriformes > Menuridae > Atrichornis > Atrichornis clamosus. The sequence continues at coordinate 80,864 of WBMZ01009349.1, read as the reverse complement.
CCAAAAGAAAAAAGGTACTCCAAACACCTCACATGTTTTGGGAGGTAAGTTCAAAACTTTCACCCCAAGGTGGGGTCACCTTTAACAACTTTATTTACGGAAGAAAATTCTCTCTGATCAAGAGCATGGTCCTGAAATCTATAACGGGATCTGATTTGTGTGGTTTGATTTCATCTGGGGTTTTAATGCTGTTGGTTCTTATTTCTTCATGTGCTATTGATTTGTGTTCCCTGACAGAATAAGCACAAGATTCATTTACATAAATAACCCCTGAGGCTTGAAATGCTCCAGTACTCTAACAGAACACCTCATTTCTATTTATTTTTTGTGGCAGTATTTTTTTCCCCACTGATTACTAACTGCTCTTGTCCTAACATTATGCCAGTGTAAAACTTGGGAGCTGATTTAAATCATTCTCTTAAAAAGAAAAGAAAAATGGTAGCCATACTGGCAGGCATGCATCTGACAGGAAACACAATCGAAGGGTTCACTCCCACATTGCCTCTTGGTATGGTACCCACAGTCCAGGTCACACACACCAACACAGCCCTGCAGCCAACAGGATGTCTGTGGGAGAACACCTCAGGTGCAGCTTGCAGGGGACAGGGCAGCTCTTTGCCTCTTATGTAGATAAGCCATAGGGTAAAGGCTATCCTGTGGACTGCTCAACTTCATGAAGTTTTTCCCTCCTTCTATAATAAATTACTTTTTACCGTATCATCTGCTAATATGCTTAGTTATTGCAAAAATTCAGTAAAAGTATGATAAATGTGGAACGGATCCTTGAGCAGGGAATCTTTAACAGAACTGGTAGTACTACTGCTGCTCACTTGTAGCCCAAAAATTATGACTCAGACCCCTGAAAAGTCAAAAAATCCTGCCATTTTTTACTTACACGTAGGATCACGTAATGCCCCTGATTTTCTGTGTAGTTTGCACATTGTGCAGCTCACTCTTCTGTGCCAGGACCCATCCACATGGACTGGGAGCTGAGCAGCTTGGTCTCCAGCATTCTCTTGAGAATCTGCCTCTCCTCAGCTTTCCCATACTGCTTTCTCCTGTTGCTTGGAAGGTGTTTTGTGTCTGCACTCAGACTTGCTTGTTGGTGGATAATGCCCTAGTGCTTTGACTGTGCTGTGGGAACATGATTTCAGCTCAACTTGGTGTGTTGTCCAAGTTGCTTCTGTAGGCTTTGTAAGTTGTTGAGGGGCTGGTTCTTTCACCTGTCAGCCTCTGCTTGGCTGCCTCTTAGTCTTTGAAAGGATTAAGACCACCTTCAGCCTCCCTCTTCCTCTGCATTCTGCCAGTCCTTCATACCTTGTGCTGCTTGGCAAGGAGGCATTCCCCACTGCGCCATTCTGCATTCTGCAGCTGCACACCAGCACCACTACCTGACCTGCTCCATGTGCTTGGACTGGCCACGCTTTCCAACACATGCTTGAACACACCTCTTGCTGCTGTGAACACAGGATAGTACAGCTCCCAGAACCAGAACATAACATACTTCCAGTATGTTCATCCTGGTGTGTGAAAAGAAGAACCATCCTCTGGCTTTTTCCCAAGAAATAGCATCCTTTGGTTTTTCACTCGTTCATTTTCTTTTTTTTATCTGTTGAGGTGGAATCAGTATTGTCTTCATACGTTAAACTGTTCCCATTGTGTTCTCAAATGGATGTTCACTGCACTTGCCTTAACTCAAGCCTATACCTTTTACACCCCTGGCTTTATATGGTATGTGTTCTTCTTGTTTGGTCAATTCTTGTGCTGGCATTAACTGGCATTTTTTGAAGTCCTGCCTCATACACCCAGCCCACACTCACAGGGACTGATCTGCTGGACCCAGAGGTTGTGTATCACTCCTGGGAAAGGCAGTGGTCCAACAGCACGCTGACAGACCCATGTTTGGCACACACAGCCTATGCTTACACCGAGCGTGGGGCTCAGTCTGCTGCTGGTAGTTCTCCTGTGGTCTGACTTTGGCACGTGTTACTGGACGCTGGTGTAGGATCTGCTGCAGTGCCTCGCAAGTGCTCTGCAATGGCTTCTGATCCAGCTGCAAATGTAGCTCACGTCTAAGAGTAACTGCCAGGCTTGCAGAAGAGACAGCAGTCCTCACTGGCCTCGTTTGGGAATGAGATTGGAGCCATGGATTGGCCAGTGACAGACTGGGGATTCAGGCGAGGAAAGCCTCTCCAATCTGAACTTTTATAGTTGTGAACTAGTCTTTCAGTCAGGCCCTGCTCAAAGGCAGGCACAAAAAATAAAGTCGAATAGAAAAGGGGCCCATCTATAGTCAAAGGGCAGAAAGAAAAATAAAACACATAGAGGGGGAGAAAGATACAATGCAACAAAAATAGGGAGATTTAGAATAGATTCATTGTAAAGAGGGAGGGGAAGGGAAAGGGAAACTGAAAGCTAGAAAATTACTCAGTGGGCTAATAAAGAACATGTTCTCAGATTCTAACTGTCCTTCAGTTAAACTTTCATGGTTTTATTTAGAGTTAAGAGAAGGAAAGTGGACTTGTTGGCACATAACAAGATACTTTTTTGGGTCATAGTGACTCTCTTAGATCTTGCAGCCCTAGGGATAATATTTTCTGTATTACTTGTGGGCTATCTCTATAGCACTCAATTCTGATGTAACCATGCCACAGCATGCAAAAACTTTAATAACTCCAGTCTCAAAAGGAAGGATTGAAACCTTGGTTTTCTAAGGTCAATGAAAAAACTCAATTTCACTTCAATGAGAATTCAGGATTTCATCTCAGGCATGGAGTTTGTTCCATACTGAGAACTCTGTGAACTTCAGGTCATCACCAAAGCCAAATCTTGGGATTCAGGTGTTTTTTCCCCTAGAAACTAATGTAAGTTGCCAGGAGCTTCTTCTATTCCTCATAAAGAGGGGAGGCTGTTTCAGGGTTAGGAAAAAATTAGCTGCAACTCTTCTTACTTTTAAGAAGAATTTCTCTGTGTGGTGCAGCAGGGGTAGGTTTCACAAAGGTGATTAGAAAACAAGCATTTGTACATAAGTTTTTCAATGAGGACGTTATCTCCTCTAATCCTAGGATTCTCTCTTTTTTCCTGGCTTGGTGTGCACAGCGCTTTACAGACAAACACAAAGGCAAAACAGCCATGTGCTCCAAATAACTTACATTCAAATTAGATTGACAACATAATGAAAGCTGAATAATGTTATATTTGGAAATCATTGATAGAAATCTTCCTCAGCTCGTATCTCGAGAGGATAGTAGGATGAGTGGTTATCTATGCCTCTGCTACTCTGCTTCTTCTTTCACAGTCATTTTCTTTTCTCATCTTGCCTGGCTCTTCAAAAATAGCCTCCTTAAGATATGAAATTTATCTTTATTCTTAAAAAAAAAAAATCCTCCTAACTTTCTGGATGGACTCTTATAATGCTCCGATAATGTTTTAGAGTTGGTGTACTCGAATCCTCACTGATTTCCAGGATGGGTCTTAAATCACACATTATATACCCTTATCCACCGATACTCTGCTTTGGATTTACAGTTCCAGTTAAAGTGAGATCTGTGAAGGAAGATGACATCTTGCTGCTCCCTATCCTTTTAAAATACCAAATCGATTTAAGGGTTTAACTTATTGTTATAGTTTATCCTGAACCTTCTGAATCAGTTCATTGAATTTTAGCTGTAGCTATATAAAATTCTATACAGTGAAATTGTTTGGCCATACTGAGAATGTCTATGCCATGATCCATCACTGCCACTAACTACCAGCAATAAAGAAATCCTCCTTTATTCTCCATTCATTTAAGAGAATCTCTAAAACGACTATTGAACACCAGAAGTATATCTTACTAGGTTTAAATTTTTTTCTTCTTCTTTTAAGGAGCACTTAATATTTACCTGAAATGCACTTCATTGTTAAGTATCTTCAGTAGCTGTCAAAAAGAGACGCTGGGAAGACCCGACAAAATACTGACTTGTAAGACTGACTGTAGTAGTGAGCAAGATAATGGAAACATTTATAAGGCAGATTACAATTCATTTAGGAATGTGATTTACTAAAGGGAAAGCTGCCTGGTTCTGCTAAAGGAAGATCATGTATGACAAATGTATTAGGGTCATTTCAAGGCATTGCTGAATTGATAAAGATGAAATCGTTGACATAATTCATCCAGATTTCAGGAAAGTATTTGTTACAGACTGTACAGGAGATCGATTTACAAGGTCAGAAAGCTGAGCACAGGGGAAAACTCTTGAAATGGAATACAAATTGGTTGAGGCACAAGAAACAGATGGTGTCAGTAAAATGAAACAATTCAGGGTGCGATGAGGTACGGATATGCCTGAACGCGAATATTGAGTACCACATGATTCAGGTCCCAAATCATTTGTTGCACTAGGAATGTGGACATGGGCAGACTTCACTGCTTTGGAAAGAAGAGACTTGCAAACCTTTTTGGTGTGATTGATTGAAAACAACCATGGAAATACAAATCATTGTGGAAAAACCCATGCAGTAAATGCACTTCTCAAGTCCTCTACGGATAGAAGAAAAATACCTAAAATTCACAGGTGATTAACCACTTCTACCTGCTTTTTAACACCATCTGTGCACCTTGTTAAATACCAAATTGAAACAGATACATTTTCCTGGTGTGTGAGAATCTGCTCAACCACTAAATTTGAAAAAAATGACATTACGCTGTTAGTGAAACCCATCCACGGCATTGAATTGGAAGGCTGGAGCATACAGTGTATTCTCCATCAGCAAAATGTCCAAGGAAGTGCCTTAATAATCAGGCTTTGACTTCTTACTGTGCGGATTTTTTCCTCCTTGTTTTAGAAATAGACAGAGAAACAGCCTAGAACTGAGTACAAATATGACTGAGCAGAGCATGCTCATGGGAAGGTCCTAAAAACTAGCAATGTTCCAATAAAGACTCATTCTCTGTGTACACAGATCGGCTCAAACATGAAATAACGAGGTGCCACATTACTCAATACACTCTGTTAGATGATATGTTGTTGCTTCTTTTAAAGGAGAAAGGCTACATATCTTAAAGTTTTGATGGGAATTAGGCTCCTCATAGCATTTAAAGTTCTGCCATGGAGCTCATTTTCTAGCCCTAAAGTTGCTTAAACAGTGCAATGCTTTTGGACCCCACCTCCAGTGATGAAAGCATCAGTTAATTTTATTTATTTCAGCCTTTAAATGTATGTATTTCTGTAAAGCAAAGATACTTTTTGATATCTTGATACTTCAAGATTTTATATCAAAGATACTTAACGAGAATCTTGATATAAAATCTTGAAGTCTGTGACAGAGAAAACTCTTAATGAAGGAAATATTTCTGGGAAAAACATGTAGAGTTTGACCTATTCAGCTGAGATCTGAGAGTCTTTTTCTCCTTATCTTTGGATGCAGCTAACCACACCAAATTGCTATACACACCCACAAAACTACCCTTTGTGCTCTGTTGGTAGGTTTTGAGAATTTCACTTGCAAAAGAAAGTAGACGTAAACCAGATGGCTAAGGAAAGTACCATCGATATGCATGGCATATACAAATCAATTGAAATCCATTTTTTCATTCATTTCGGTACACTTGGCTTAAAATCGTGATTCAGAAGCTGTTCATAGTTTTCATTTGTCTCTACAAGCTCCCTGTGGAGGTCAAGGCAAGGGCCAGGGAGACACACTTCACCCTGTGATTTCTGTCCACTGCTGAATATAAGCCAGAGCCCTCAGCTGTTATCTTACCCAGTTTTATGGAGTTCTGCTTGGTACTGACTGCTTGGTGCCACCACCATCAGTCAGAGCGAATAAGTAGACATACCATCCACATATGGCCTATCACTAGGACCAGGAGATTATATTTTAGATTGATTTCAGTGACCAACAAACATGGAGGAAAAAAACACCTCTCTCGGTAAAAGAGTTTATTTTTAAAATAAACAGTAACAAACCAATAATAAAAAGAAAAAGGTATGAAATTCAAAGGTAAAACAAGATGTAATAAATAAATTAAAGGTATAGATCTACTTTCACCGGAATTATAACTTAATAATGTCATAATCTAATCAGTTAGATATATAAGCCAAGTGAAATTCTGGAATAACTTTACAACTTTTACATAATATCTGCATCTTGTCCAGAGCAGTTAAACGGGAAGCATATACTTGCAAAATGCTCCTAAGCAAGCTGGTAGTACTAGGTATAAGAGCAAGTTATCTAACAGTGAACAATTAGAAGTCACGCAGCAAAAGAAGCAGGTGGTGTCCCCCATACAAGAAAGCAGCAGGGGCAAAGAAAAGAACAGTCACTCCGTATCTACTCCAATGGCTCTTGTGATAATTACAAAGTTCTGTTTCTTTCCATTTGATTCAAACCTGGAGCATATAAACAGATCTCTTAATTTCTTCTGTTAAATCTGTTCTACTTTTATAACTAAGTGTTTGTGTGAAGAGAGGGAGGTTATATCCTTTCCATTACGGTCTTATCTGGAGTGTGAAATAAAGCTTCAGCTCTTTGATTCAACTGTTTTTACTAACTAGACAAGTTTTTAGGGAGATGAGAGAATGCTCACCAAACTTCACTTACAGAAGGCTGAAGTTGAAGCCCCAAAAGTCTGCACGATTTGAACACAAACCAAACAAACTTAACTCAGTGTCTCTGTATGGTGCCATTGCCTATTCTAGAGCACGTGGTCAGGGTTTGTTGGGAAATTTCTTCATGAACACAGAGAAACTGCACACCAAAGCTGATATATCTTGTTTTTTTCCAGACAGACATTTTCAAATGGAAAATTATTTTGCTGTGATATTCTCAACAAGTTCTGTTTCAATTTCATTTTTGTGTTCTTTGTCAGTAGGCTTTCTTTCTTTATTCTCTCTAAATTGACTAGAAGGCACAGGATCAAGCTGGCTATACTTTACGTATCCCACCATGTTCCTTTGCTTACAGTCTGCTGAGTATTGATCACATATGTAGAGTGATTGTCTTTGTGCTGAAGAGTCTGGTATGGTCACAGCAATGTCTCTGGAATGGTCTGACAGTTTTCAGGGATTTGACATACCCCACCAGTTGAAAAATGAACTTACAAGTCTGAAAAATCACTTATATGTCAGATTTGATGGCAGCACTAGGTCAGTCTTCAATTTCATAGTAGCAGAAAGTAGTCTGAGTTTCTTACCTGGATTTTTAGTAAAATTAACTATTTTTTGTATTTTTCTAGTGCACTCAGAGGAATATAAAATGCAGTACATGTTTCCTTAGTATCCATCAGTTGTGCCTGTCTGAGTCACTTGACAAAATATTTTCTCTGATCTTATACTGGATTTTTAGTTACATCAGTAGCAAGACAATTGCAAGGAAAATAATAATAATGCAGGAGGGCAGTGAGAGACTTTCAAGTCTCTCTTGAGAGACTGTCTTGACAGGAAGAATTTGATGCCTCTGGGAAAACAGAATTCATTTACACTATCTCTGTTCAACTGTAATGACAAGGCCTTAAAACAAGCTCTGAGATATTGTACTTGTTTTCTTTACCACTGTTCTTTAGTTCTATTGAGTTTCCCTTATTCTTAGGGTGTGGGGAAGAGCCACAAATTCTGCTGGTGAACATAAAATGACTTATTCATAATCCCTACACAGTTATTTACTATTACTAGGAAAGACAACAGTGCCAAACTTTTTCAATACAACCTAGATCAAACCAACTAATTTTACAGATACTTTTAGAGAATTTAGAGCCTTCTTGTCCAAGTTGGGTTTGAACTCAGCATCTTCCAGAGCCTAATCCACAGCCTGGTGTTCCTGTGGGACTTTGCTGAAGACCATACTTGGTGTTAGGCTAAGTATGTACACAAAAGAGAGTGTTTAAACTGAACAGTTCTGTATAATGGGTGTTTTTTAGCAATATCTAGGGGCTGGTTACCTGTTCTAACACCTGTGTCCACAATCCAACCCATTTTTTGAGCATTTCAGCCCTAAGCAAGCTAGGAAGAACCCAATCAGCTGTTTTCCAGTGAAGATTTTTGTATTGCCTGAGGCCAGAGATTTCTCTAGACAGAAGTCTGCCTAAGAGTTAGATGCTGCAATATCAGAGGGCTTTGGAGAAACATGGCTTTAAAACAAAATTATTCAAAGCACTTGCATATGAACTTACTCATAATATATTACTCCTAGAAAATCTATACAACAGAACACTCTTGACTTTGGATTTTAAATCACTCAGAAAACCTCAGAGTTAGGACAGTTCCCTTGGTTATACATGTTTGTTCATTTACAAAATTTTTTTTTTCAAACTTGCAGTCTCTCCTCTGACCCACCATCTTACATCTTTTCCCTCAATTCTTTCCAGCAGCTTCCCACACATGGCCTGCACTCCCTGCTCTTAACTGCCACTTTGCTTTGGTTTTCCCCCCTTCTTTGCCCAGACCTCACCACTAAGCTTCATCCCAGAGTCGTTTTGTGCAGATCACAGTCTGTTCCTGTCTCTTCCCCAAAAGTCTTTTTTCCCACTCTCTCTCTAGAAGAGACAGATACTCTATTCTGAACTTCAGTATCCAGTTGCACCAACTAACAATCATAAGATAGCTTTAAAAAAACCAAAATAAAAAGAAAATAAAGACTGTCTCTAATTTAAATGTTACAGGCAGCATCTAATACACAAAGGAAAGCAATATATTGAAGGTTTGAAACTGTTGAAGAGGAAAAGAGAAACACCATCTCTTTAGAGATCTTTGTTGTTTGCCTAAGATGTGTCCTTCACGGACTTGACTGGCCACAAGAAGCATTCAACACAAATTAATAACTGCTAAACTGCTTCTGATCTGCAGATCATATTGTCCTGCTGACAGATCATGCATGTGAAGTAGAAGAGCTGATACAGGATAGTGAAACCAGCAATGAACCTGAAAAAATTGAGAAGGTGCAGCTGGAATATGAATGGACAAAAAGTAGCCTCTAAAAAAGGACAGGCAAAAGCAAAGGAAAGAAAACAAATAGGGAAACAGATAAAAGCTAAAAGTAATGGTACCCCCAACACATACAGTATACCTCCTTCAAAATGTGTGCATGAGGGTTTGAAAGTGTGTTTATCATCAGATTAGGAAGAACATGAATTAGAATAATGACAAGATAACTTACCAAAAGTACTAAAATGAATGCTTTCTCTTTGATTTGTTATATCCTCATTCAAAGGTATTTAAACCTTGATTAAATGGAACCCTGAAACACTCATGGAGTGTCAGATTGAATCATCCTTCAGGGGACAAGCACTGCATTTTTTCATTACATTTCAATTATGTAGCCTATACAGATCTTAAGGATTTACACTGGATTTTTATTGATATATTTCTTTAGAGTTGAACATAGATATAATGATGATGTTAATGCTGCAGACAAATGTTGACAAAAAGAAGCAGCAAAATTTAAAGCGGTCCATTTGTTGGCTTACCTATGGATACAAACCCAGGCTGTTTTCTTTCTTAAGTTATGACAAAGACACTGATTTCTGAAAGCTGTGTTGTAGAACTGTTGATTAAATCTCCTACAAATGAAAACTATTGCTTAAATCTCCTACATATGTTTACCTGAGTACTTGCATCAATGAGCCACAGTAGCTTAGATCTGATTCTGAATGTGTAATTTGTCCAGGCCAAAAAAAAGTTTTTTAGAAAGTTTGGAGCCTTCTTAATGAAATGTAGAAAATGCTTAGAGAAGTGGAGGGTAATCTCGTGAAAAGACAGATGAAATCAAGATACTAAGGGAAAGATTGATCACAAAGCAGAATTGCAGAGAAGGAAGATGAAACACTAGAAGAAGATAAGTTTATCTGGTGAATGTATAGAGGAAGAAAGCAAGGAAGATAACAGATCTAGAGACAAAGACAACGGGATGGTAGCTGAAAAGGAAGGTTGAGAGATTTTTTTTTGTCTCAACCATTCATTCAGTTCTTCTGATACTGGCAAGGCGGTGCAAGAGCAGTTACAGCAGCAGGTAGGAAAAGAAACAAGACACCCTGCTAGTTCTGCAATTAAAACAGCAGACTAGTACCCCTGAAACCTGCAATTTTGCTTCCTGGTTATGTTTGAAACTTCGGTTTTCTTGGGCAAGGCAATCTCTACTCTCTTCAGTTTCCTATTTATAAACTAGGGTGATAGTATTTCTTTTCAATCATCTTCTTAACTTGTTTGTCTGAGCTACAACAGGACCCGTTCCTCAATATGTTCCTGTCTAGAGGCTGGCAGAGTAGCCTGGTTCCAGCTGGAACTGTTACATAGCAGTTTTGCAGTAACCACAGGTAAGTAAGGCAGAGAGGATCAGGAAAGCTGGAGAAGGTGCCAAAAGTCTTAATATCAGGCACTAAGAGTGATTACTTAAAAATACATATTTGGATTCTTTTATTTTCTTTCTGATCCTATCAAGTGTACTCAAGGCACATTTCAGCTTATTTTTTATTTTTTCCCTTGAATCTTATTTTTACTTCAAAAGAAAGTGGTTATTCTCATCCAAGAGCTTGGGCTTTCTGAAAACACCAGCTATCATCAGCCTTTTGATAAAATCATAAGAGCTGGAAATATTGAGAGTTCCTTTTGTTTTAATAACCTCTCTTTCATGAATATTTATTTCTTATTTAAATACTTATCATCAATAAAAATTAAAACCTTATGTTTGTGAGGAGTGTGAGCATATTTGGGATTAAAATGAGTGACATCTCTCAAAAATGAGGGTTTTTGAAGGGTAATTTGTCTTAAAGTGGAGCTCTTTCTGCGAGAGTATTCTGAGTCCAGCATGCTACACAACCAAGAAAACAAAGGAGAAAAATTTTGCAAGTGAGAAGCACAACTGGGAAAAAGATCCTGTTTGGCTCATCTACACTAGCAGTTGTATAGCTTTAACTATTAACAACACTAAGAAAATGATCGAGTTTCTAATATAATTAACAATTCTTTTAATCAGCAGCTTAAATTATGGTTCTTGTTAATTTCATTTTCATTATTTGCTATTTAACTGTGCAAATAAGATGTTGTTTTCAGAAAAAGTTTGCTGAGAAGCCTGAGAGGACATGCAGGATTGTGATATATCACACACATGACAATGTAAACCACAGAAAAATATGAACAGAGAGGAAAGACAAATGTACCCTCTAGAGCATTAAAGTTACAGAATGACTAGATGAGCAACAGCTAATACAGGAGAAAATGGTTTCTAATTTGGAGAAATGTCTACATTTCATTTATAATTTGCAGGTGAAATGTATGAATGCTGTAACTATCCAACTAAAGTTCCATACTAAAGATAGCTGCTCTCCTGGATTTTTTTTTTTTAATATGGAGATAACCACAGGCATTTATTAAAATTGATAATCTTCCATTCAAAGAGAGTTACTGCTGAGTGTAAATGTGGCCTATGTTTCTTTCCACATACGCTGTTAATTAAGCATCTGGAACAGAAATGTTGTCAGTGGTGAGGCCAAGGCATCAGCTACTCAAATGGATGTGAAGTTGTCAAAGGAGGCTAAGTCATTTTAGAGAAGAGAAGGACACTGTGTCTAGATGCCAAACCACAAACAAATCTTAACAATGGATAAATTGTGGTAAGGAATGAGGCATGCATATTTTATCATGTTGTCTTGTGCTGTTTGTGGTGTTATTTAAAAACAAAGAGTACTTGCGGGTTAAACTGCTCAAACACTCCATGCAATTACGCTTGGACTCTGCCTGGAATAAGTCCCGGGGACATTCACCATGTCAGGAGTTACACATGATGTACCAAAAGGTAGACCTGGTCCATGGGGATGTATACCCTCGGGAGCTGCGGCGGGTGTGCCTGGAGCAGAGGTATCAGGAAGGGTGAGGAGCGCTGTGTGGGTGCTGTGCTTGGGTTTCAGTGCTGATGGAGGAGTGTTTGTGCCAACGGGGAGATAAAGAAGCCAGATCAAGTCCTGGATCACGTTATTCACGCCTCCAGGAACTGAGTAACAACATAGATCTGTGCCCAAAGTGGCCAGCGTTCCACTATCATGTTTTGAGAAAATGGTTTCCTACCTACTTGTCCTCCCGCTGTTTACACACACAGCCGTGTGTAAATAGTTTTGTTACACATATATAATATTAAAGTCTCCTTAATGCCGGTCCCCTTATCGACCAGTCCTCACGGACATCTGGCTATCCAGAGCCTGGGATGGCAGCAGTGCCCAGCTGTTCTGCAGGAGGAGCACGTAAGGAGAGAAAGATCCTTCTCTGGATCACGCACCCCAGGCACTCTCGCACAGCCCTCGGCAGGTGCCGCTCGGGCCGCACTGCTCTGCCCCGCGGCGCGGCCCTGCCGGCAGCTCGCCCGTGTGGCGGAGGCCGATCCCGGCGGCGCTCGAGGGGCAGGGCGGGCCGGGAGAGGTGGCCGCAGTCCCCGCCTCTCCCGCGGGCTGCTCGCTGAAGGCCGGGGCGGGCGGAGCCGCTCTCTGCCACCGCGGCCCGCCGGAACCATGAGCTCCCACCGGAGCGAAAGCGACTGGCAGGGGCTGCTGAGCGAGGTGAGGCGGTGGGGGAGCCGCGGGCCCGGGCGCCGGGCACCTGGGCGAGCGGCGGGCAGGCCCGGCTGCTCCCCTCGCCTCGGGGAAATGCCCGGGTGAGAGCACAGCCGCCGGGAGGGGAGCCGGCCGAGCGGGCGGCAGCGGGTGGAGCGGCGGGCGCCGAGCTGTGCCGGTCACGGCTGAGCTGTGCGGCCACGTCTGCCGCTGGCCCGGCCCTGCCCTGCCCGGGCTGCCACCCCGGCCCTGCGCGGCTGCGGAGCGCCGGCAACAAGGGCCTGCGAGCCTCTCCGTGTACTAAGCGCCCCGGGGCTCCGGAGAGCAGGCTGTAGGCGCTGCTGCTGCTGATTTGAAACCGCCGAGGATTCTCTGACCTCCGGGATTGGCTGAGGCCTCGGGCCCCCGCTGCTGCCAGCCCGGAGGAGCAGCACAGCCCAGCTGCAGCACCGGCCTGGGTGACCGGGCTGCTCCTATGCCGTATGCCTTGTATTCTTACTTCACTTGAATCACATATGAAAGGGTTTTGAGACCCATGTTGACATTTATACAGTGTGAGAAAAAATGTAATTGCATGGTGGCCATGAGCCTCATCAGGTGCAGGATTTTCTGATTACAAGAATAGAAACTTTATTGTCCACTTTGTCCCCATTAAAAGATCCACAGTTTTACAGGTACACATTTTCATGTAGGGTAAGTTACCAAACTCAAACCAGCTTGGGGTCAGTATAATTTAAAGGGGTGTCATCAAAGTCAAGTCTGTTTAGTAGGCAAACTCATGAAGTAGGTTGGTATGCTGATTTTTACATTGCATTTTGCATTTCATTAATTTTGCATTCCTATAAAAATAGTATTTCTGTTCTTAGAACTAGCAGACAAAACTTCTGTGGAAACCCCATGCGGGCCTGGATAAACCTGACTGAATCTGCTGTCCTACAGTATGATGCATACAGGTGAATTCCCCTGTTTTCAGGAGGGCTTTGCCTCTGTTATGTTGAGTGTAAGGCTTAAGGCCCTGACCTGTCAGGAAGATGTTTGAGTTCAGGGTCTTGAACCTGCCACTGCTCCCAGTGATTTCAGTAGGAGTTTGTGTGGACCCAGATCTGTGCTAGTACAGTACATCCAGAATTTATCTATACACGCAGTACACACAAAATGATCCAGGAGAGGTGAAAGGTGCACTTCAGTAGTGCAGTGTGAATCTAACATCTCATTTCTCAAATGGAATTTTATTTGGGGTGGAAGTGGTTTCACACGGCAGGGAAGAGTAAGAGATGAGAGACAAGTAATGAGGTGTGCTTAGAGGAAATGTTGCTATTCTTGGCTTTAAAAAGTAATTTAGAATTACTCTGGAACTTTTTTACTTCTTATATAGTTTGATCTAAAAACTAATTCCTGAAATTGAATAGTTACTTCAGTTTAGGGCCTTGTGGATTGTAGCAAAGTTTAATAACTGTGTTAAGCTACATTCTTGGAGTTACTTAAGCATACATATAATTTATTTTTTTCAGGAAAAATAAGAGGCTGAGTTATTTATATTCCACCTTTCCTTTATTTCCACAGCAGGCTTACAGCCTGGTTTTCTGGGTGAAGTCTGTAGTATGTTCTGTCAAGATACAAGTTTTCCTCTTTTGCCTTCCTCTTCCTTTGGCTGTTGTGATTCCCTCCATGTGATTTACCCATTAACTTCAACATCCTAATGGGTCTGTAAGAAAGTGGCTCAAACTTCTGAAGTAACTTGTAATAAGTTTTTCAAATTCACTGTATCCCTCAGTGGTACAGAGCTTCTCAAGACCTCTTAGCTTCAGTGTCTGCTAGGCAATTTTAAGTTTTTTCCCTGTGCATTTCATAAGCATTTTGAAATGCTTTCAAAATACAAAATAACACAGGCAGGAAAAGACATTGCGGCTCTAAACAAACACTCTCTCATTGCTGATGGTAGACAGTTAAAACATAAGATGGGGTTAAAAATCTTGGTGTAAAAGACCAGAATCTGGTGGGCTCAGATCTGTGGTCACGTTCTTTCTCTTTTGCATAAGCCAGATCCTCCAAGTTTGAAATGTAGGAGTAACTGAAATACTTGTCAAAGCAACTGTAATTTTAAAAACTCTGATACTACAGGTGTTAAGAAAAGTGGTAGGATGTGTACTTGGTCCTTACGTATACATACACAAACACTTGTACATGCAGTGTATATTTTTGTGGATTGTCTTTTCATTTTACATTAGATAAAAATAATACTTTTTTGGTCTGTTTCAGTCTTTTTCTATATTTGCTCTAATTTTCCTTTTGACTTTTGTTCCATTTCAGTCCCTTTTGCTCTCTACCCTTTCACACATCTTTATCTGCTTTTATTATGCTCACCTCTAATTTCTTTCTTGTTCTTTTGCCTCTATGTTTATGTATTTTTCCATTTATTCTACAGCCACACACATTTCAAGCCTAGTGTGCACCTGGTACTCTGAGCAATCTTTGCACTACATGTACCTTGAGCATTCTTTAAACTAACTCTGAATAGGATGACGTAGGAAGGAATACTGGGACAAAGCCAACTTAGCAAATACTGAAGGAGCAGAAAGAGTCATTATTTCCACTGATAATGTCACAAACTGGATGCAAAAGAACACCCTTTGGGAGTGAGAATCCACATAAATTTTAACTGTTCTTTAGCTGAGTTCATGAATTGGTGATGGATGGATGAATATATATAACAGGTGAATTACTTTGTTGGGTTGCCATGTAATTTTTTGCTGGGACTCTTGCTTGTCATCTAACATTTTTGTCACTTAATGACCCATGTTTAGGGTATTTAAAAGCTGGTGTACAGTTGTAGGGTGAAGATCTGGTCAATAACTGCTTGTTTTACACAAGAGACTGAGCTGTAACAAGAAGTTTCTTGCTGGTGGCCCAAATCCTCCGTAAACAAGTGATCTTCATGATTCTCAAGATACTGTCCTGAGAATACATTCCATCCCCTATACCTGGAGTTGTTCAAGGCCAGGTTGGATGGGACTCTGAGCAACCTGGTCTAGTTAAAGGTGTCCCTGCCCATGGCGGCACGGTTGGAACTAGATGATTTTCAAGGCCCCTCAGATTTGCCTACTGCTAGAATTAAATCCAGTGGCAAAATGCTTCTCTTTTCCTTGTCACCTCCCACACATTAGAGTGTATAGTGTATGCTGTTTACAGCTACTCGTATGTGACTGTGCCTCCTGAAGTTAGTTTGAAGAGATGTAGTTTCCATTTACTTTGTCATTCAGAAGAGGCTATTTCTTGGTTATTAACTGTGTACGGTCTTCAGCAGCACAGAGGGAGGTGATACGCTTGGGCTCTTGAGCTCCCTTTTGTAGTAATTTTGGATTTACCAAACTGTTGAGCAGTAGTTCTAGTTGAAATAGGTAAATGTTCCAGACATGAGTTGTGAAGAGTGAGATACCTAACCTGCTTGTAATTGGCAGAGCATACCTTTCGCATTGGTTGCACATTTTTTCATGTGGACAAGAGAGAAAAGGAAGAAAAACTCTTTAGGGAGATTTTCATGTTCATAATACCTGTATAACTTTCTGTCATGTTGCCTTTTCAACCGAGCATGAAATGTAATTCACCAAACCTGTATGAGGGGACCCAGCAGGCTTTGGAGCCACTAGTTCCAGAGCTTTCCTAAATGTGGGTGAATGCAGTGGCTGTAGGGAAGTACAAAGTGGAACAGATGTTCTGAGGTCCCTGGGTGGTTGGGTTGGCATCATAATGACTTTGTCATTTGGAAAAGGAAGTGGAAACACAAAAAGATCTGGCACTGTGATTTACTGCGCTCCAAAATTCTCAGGAGCTATGGGAGAGTTCTATTAAGACCTGCATGCTGGACTTTTGGACAACAAAACAAGTGTTTGCTTTTCATGATTCCATGTTTCAGGTTGGACTAAGATACCCACAGGGTTGTTGTGGAACAAACACAGAAAAAGTAATAATGTAATCTGATGCACAGCATACAAAACTTTTAAGGGCTGGGCCAAATTGCAAAGCAGTATTATTTTAAGTACTAAATTGTGGTAATTCCTAAATGGCCAGTGAAGATAATGTGGTGTAATATTGTCATCAAGACAAGACATGGTGACCTGAGAAGCTACGTATATCACTTCTATCATCAGTGAATGATACCAGCCTGCTTCGTGTTTCAGCAGCCAAGAGGCAGCCAGTGAAGCAAGAGCTGGGCAGCAGGAAAAGTAGAGTTGATATGGTGTGATAAAACCAAGGTCACTGCATTGGTTTAGGTTTTATCAGAGATGAGGACATGAGATGGCAGACAAATGGCCAGTAATTGTGCATTTCTCTGGGTTTGAGTGCTTGACTCTTTCAGATAAGTTAACAGTTTAATCTGAAGGCAAAGGGGAGCAACATCACTGAAACATAGTCATCAAACATCCCACGTAGTGAGATTACAGGGCATTTTGTGACTCTTCAGTTTCCACAACAAAATTGTCTCCAAGAGTACAGTTAGGAGACATTTGATAAAACTTAAGGCAGTTTGGTAACAGTTGGATCTCTTGTTAAAAATGGTGAGTCGAGTTCATGGTTTCTCAGAGAGCATGGTGGATGATAGGTTTCAAGGCCCAATGTAATGTAGCAGCCCTTCAGCACACAAGGCCCTGGAGTGTCAGGAGGACACAGAATATGATCCACAGTGATTCCAAAGCAGTTTGGAGATAGTATCTCTATTTTTACTCTCAGAAAATTAGATGTTTTCCTTGACATTAATTGCCATTAAATACCAAAGTATAAGCCAGTAATTTGTATAAATTTTTAAAAAATTCTGATAGGAATTCAGTGTGTTTGTTGGTTTAAAAAAAGGAAGTCTGAAACCTTGACAGTGTCCCAGCTTCATCAGATTATTAGACCATGTCTACAGCGTCATTAATGAGATCTACCCAGATTTGTCACTAAAAATAGCAATGGACAAATAGTAAGTGTTCGATGTAGAGGGTCACCTTGGAACAGTTACACTCTCCTGTAATGCCAGTCTCTTTTTACTCAATTTCATCAAAGAAGTAATCTGGCTATAAAGCAGTTCAGGCAGTAATGTAGGATGTCATATATATTCCTTTAATTATTATGATCTTCCTTGTAGCAATTATAATTTACTTTATTGCAGATAACAGCAAATTGGTAGATAAAAGTCACTAGACAGATATGAAAAGTTGTGTGTTCTGGCTTTTAGATTGAAAGTATAGAAGCTGGTTCTTGTTTAACTTTGTTTTTTAAATTCATAGATTATTTTGTGCCAATAATTAAAAAGAAACAAAAGACAATACAAATATTTCATAGTAACTATAGTTCATAACAGAATTTACTTGTTTGTTTCACTGATAGACATGAGATGAGTACATGAGATGTAGGCTTTCCTTCAGTTGCTGAGGAAGAAATCTCTGTATGAGTGAATGCCAGAAGCATCTACTGAATACTTTTTTCAGACTGAGAAAATTTGCCTTATTGCTTTTATTGCTCCAAAAAGACTTGTCACACTCCTATGTTCTCTTTGACAGCATATCAATTTTATTGCACTTATTTATCCATATAAGGGAAATTGTTGATGGGACTCAGTTATTTTCCCGAGTAGAACCCAGTTCTGGTGTACAGTTGTTCGGTCAGTTTATGGCCGTTATTGCTACATTGTTTTTTAACATTCAGAAACATATATATTGAATAACCTCTTTGAGGTCTGTCTTTGTAAAATTGGTTTTCCTTCCGTAATGGTAATGGGAACTGCAAACATAGCTCTGTTGAATATTCAGATTCCACAGAAATGTTGTGGCTTTATTGTTTCTTGTACCATAAGCCCATGGAAACAAGTTATTATGTTATTACTGGTTTTATTCTATTTATTTGGGAAAGTCAATTACTTCAAAAAGCCTTTTATGTGGTCATTTTTATAGTAAAATCCAAACAGTACATTGAGGAGAGATGCCAACTTCATCAGTATATAATTCATCAAGTGGAAATATAATTTAAACAAGGAGGCCATCGTTATTTCTGTTATTTTAGACCCTGAACATTACTGTCCCCACAATCTGTTTATGGTTCATTATCCTCAGCCTAATAGGTAGTGGAGGATTCCCCTGCCCCTGCCAGCAGTGCTGTGAAAGGTGAAGCCTTCTGGTATGCTCTGAGTGTCCTTTGTGGAGGGCCGTGACTCGTGGCAGAAGCGACATCTGTTTGGGGCTAGGTCCGTATTTCCTGCCTGGTACGTACTGGGTTTTACAGTCTGATCCACATGCTCTGGTTCACTTCCCACTCTCACGCACTGTTTCACACACCAGCACTTGAGGCAAGGCTCAGATGCACCAGCAGGTGCTGTGGGTGTCTAAGGCGAGATGTTTGGCTTCTTTCCACTTCCATTGTGTGCATTGTATAGGCTGTTCTGCTCCACATAGGTGTTGGCTGGATAGGCCAGCTTCATTCTTCCTGAAATTCTTCCTGTTAAGGGAATGGGACAACCTACTTGGTTAAGGGCTTTAGGCTGTTTGGGTTTTTTTTTTAAAGTGATGGTTAGGCTTGCTTTTACTCATTTTTATTTGCAATTACTCTATCAGATTGTTAGTATTTAAAAACAATTTAGCAAAGGTATATTTTAGAATTACTAAGACATGGGATGAAACTGGGAAAAAAAAGAAGAGAGATTGACAAATATTTCACTGTAAGGGAAGGAATTATTTTATCAAGTTTGAAGCAGTTTACTGTGTCACTGTAATCACTTGCTGACAATATTAAAGTTTAGCTTCTCATACCTTTCAGTGCTTTATCAGGGGATTTGACATTTGTGTGAGGTATCAGTAAGGACATAAGTACATAGGTACACTTGCCTTTGTTGATGCCAAGGCATCATAATCCAGAAAATTTATGGCAGGATTTCAACTTCAGTATTGCCAGAAATAAAATTAATCCAAGGTGGAAGTGTCCTTTTTGAGAGTTCAAATCCTTCTTGGAACTGCTTTTCTCATTCCCTTCCCACTTTTTTGCAACTAAGCATTTACCATTTTTGGAAAAGGTTGGCTGTACTGATATACCAAATTCACTTTTCCCTTTCTCATTGACTTGAAATTGAAGTTAACAAAGTTAATTCCAAGCAGGTAGTACATACGAATAATGATTTTTGTCCCAAAGAACAACACTGACTTGAACAGTGTGGAAGTGCTGATGTTCTTGCTTTGTGCAAGAGCCCATAATGACAAAGTATTCTTGTCAGAGGATATAATGAAACTATAAATTGTTTTCATGACTGCTGTGGTATTTGGTCTCTAGTAGAGCACATTCAGAAAGTATTTAGAGCCATGTCTTATGTCAGTAACATCAGAAATAGAAATATATACTTTAACATGAGCAGTGTCAAGTGATGGGTAATGGGAATCTGCTGACCAAACATCATGTTAAGTGAAAAGTTATCTGAAGGTTCTGATAGGTAACATTGAGGATGACATACACGTTCCTCTTCCTCTCAATGGGGAAAGGCAGTGAAGCAGATCAGACTAATGCAGGACAGCTAAGGTTTGCAAGTTCTGCTTTGCTTGCTGCATGAGCCCTACACGAGAGGTGGTGGCTGCAGAGAAAGGCTCACCTCTGCCTTCCCTCCCCATTTAGGTGTTCGCAGCATTCCTGCATTATTTCCTATTCTTTTACCTCAACAAGCATGTGCCTGTAGTATCCCAGTGTAATTAAGTTTCTTTTACCTGTTTCTTGTACCTGTTAGGGTATCACACTGTAATTGTTTCAGAGTTGAGCTTAATTTTGGTTACCACTCATTCTACCCCTTCTGCTGTAACATGGTCCCATTTCAGTGTCCAGATAGGAAGCTGAGCCCAGAGGACATTGCTGGTGGTGGGGAGAAAGACAGCAGTGGGAAGTGAAGTGGGAAGGATTGGTTGCTACCTGAGTCCTGGGTATTGTGAACACACATAGAAAAGGGAGTTTGCAAATGCTTCTTCCTTCTAGCAGCCCTCCCAGGTCAAATTCCAAGGTCAAATTGCAAGGTTCCTCATACTGTTGCGTATGAGGAAAAACATGTTAAACTCAAAAATAATAAACTGGAAAATTTTTCTAACTCACCGTGGTCAGGTGAACATGTGGCCTTACAAATGGATTTCAGGCTTCCTAGACAAGATATCTTCCCCGTGATTGTTATTAATAAGCTAAGATGACTTGTCGCAGACTTCGATCTTGTGCAGAGCTTTCCTCCAGCTTTCCTGAGAAGAACTTGAGCCTCCTGTGTCCAGTACTGGCTGGGGGAGAAATGTCTTGTTATGTGTATATTTTTTTTCTTCTCTGCAGTATCTGGTGTGCAAAAGGAAACTTGAAAGTAAAAAGGAGGCATTGCTAATCCTTTCCAAAGAACTGGACACCTGTCAACAAGAAAGAGACCAGTACAAGCTTATGGCCAATCAGTTGCGGGAACGACACCAGTCTCTGAAAAAGAAGTATCGGGAGCTGATTGTAGGTTGTTCTTTATGAAGACTTTATAATTGGGGGACAAAGGTGAACCTCAAAAAAGTGGAAAGGAGTCTATAATGGCTGCTGTAAAAATGTTTAGGTACTTGTTTACAGTAGTCCTGCAGTTGTACAGCCCTGATCTTATTATTACTCACTTGTTCTGCATTGATGCGGCAGTGCTTGTTATATAGGACACAGAAAGACAGTGCGTGCTCTGAGGAAATTAGTTTCAGTGATAATTCCATTTACAAACTGACTGCAGTATTATTATTCCTCAGCAACTTAATGTACCAGTATGAAAAATAACATAAATTTGTAATGACCTGCTGTTATAGAAATGTAAACAAACCTCCAACTTTAGATTTTTTTTTGAGTTGATGTTACTGGTTATTATTAGTTTTATTATTATTTTTAGTTTTTAGTTTATTATTATAAATTATAAATTAGTTTTATTATTATAGTTACTGGTATTAATCAGTAGTATTTAAGAAATAATTTAAAAAACATTTTATTTAAAATACATGTTCTAAAATTTGATTCAAAGAATTAATATAGTTTCTGGTTTCAGAAATAAGCTGCCAATAAAGTATATCCATTTATTTGTAGGATGGGGATCCATCGCTTCCACCTGAAAAGAGAAAACAGGTAGGATTTATTTTTCAGTTGATATTATTTATCTGCCTCAAAAGTACTTTGCAAAAGAGTAGAAATATTAATTAAGAAATGCGGTAAAAAGCAAACTTTTCCACCGGCTGAAAAGCTCAGTCTTTAAACTATGACTTCTGCTTGTGTCTACATGTTTCACTCTGAAATACCTAAACTATCATTAATTAGAATATATGGCTATTGGTTTCATGTTCACCTGAGACTGAAATTGGTCAGTGTACAGAGACTTGAGATAGTTCTCCTTCTTGTTTATTCTTCTGTACTGAGTCCTAGAATGGATTTGTGACAGGACTTCTTATACTTAAAAGTAGCCTGGGAATGCATTGTCTGCATTCCGTAATTGTTAATTTATTGTTTTGAGTGCTGTGTTCCATTGAGTATTCTCCCAGGCCACTTGGACTCTATGAGTTATAAATGGGAAAACAATGATAATTGCATTTTATGGTTCCCCTGAAAAACTTTTTGCCTGCTCACATGCATTTTTGTTCCTGGATATCCACATAGTGTGTCCCTATTGTGGAATGCTGGTTGTCACATCTTAAAATTATCTTAATTTTTAGAGAAAAATGACACCCAAAACACAATGTATGCAGCAGGGAGATGAGGACAACCTAAAAGAACAAAAATTGTTGTTGTAGTTGTAGAAGTCTTTTAACTATATTTAAAACATTCTCTTACTGTATCAGAAGTTTTACTTATCACCCTTTCCCTGAGAGTTTGCATGTAGTTCTTGCGATTTGCTTAAAATTTTACGGCTTAGGGTTTTGGTTGCTTTAAACTAAACTTCCAGAGGCAATATAATTACTTCTTCAGGCACTTAAACAAATAGCTGCCAAGAAGTCAGTGGCTCAGTGTAGAATCATTTAACTTCCTCATTATTTAGCTTAATTTATTTGCAATTCTGTTATTTCAACAGAATTCTAATAAAAGTTTATGACTAGATACAAGTTTGTGCATTCTGAGTCTTGCTGAGGAATATACAATTGAAATGGAAAAAAACAAGTCAGTATATGGATCATTACAGAGATGAGCAGGAAGGGAGATTTGCCATCCCACAGCTATTGTTCTAATTCATCTTTCAAATCAAATCAAGCTGAGACTTGTTTCTAAAATATTAGCCAAATTCAGTCTCAATTCAGAAGCTGTGATTATATTAAGTTTTGGCAATTTGTCTTACCAGGGCAAATGTCTGGAAAACCATTTAATAATCTATGTAGGAGTAATTTTCTTTTCTTAGTAGGTTATGTATTCATGCTAGGTAGCCATGAAAGAAAGAAAATCTTGTCTTCAAATGGGGTCATTGATCAGTTCCCCCCAAGAACAATGTATGCCTTGGGTTGTACAGTAATAGACTGTTAGTGTACTTCTTGAGTTTTTGTTTTCCTGATATATGTGTCTATAGCATACAAGGTGGATAACCTAGTTAGTGCAACCTTTCTGAAGAAGAGTATAGTTTTGCTTTGAGAAATGCATCACAATAATAAAAGAAAGTTATGACTATTTTTCCATTATTACTGTATATACATTTCTTAGCATTTTCTCACCTAAGAGAGAGTGATGTTCTCTGTGCCCTTTTGTGCTTCTTCCATTCCCTTTTTTCTGGAACCCCAGCTGCCTACTGGGAGAAGCTTGTGACCTCAGCCACTTTATAAAAAGAGACCCTGATCCTCCAATGAATTTTATGTGACACAAAAGTGTGTGCTGTTTTCATGGTCAGAAATGACATGAAGACATTATATGCTGAACAGTTTACTCTCTGTTGTGTTTGTTTGCCACAACTGAGAAATTATTGCTTATTATTGAAATTTCAATCTAGAACCTTAAATGTAATAGGTGGGTTGGAATTGCTACTGTCTTCTCCTTGTCTTCATTTTCCCTCTTTATTATCAGTTATATTTGTGACTGCTTAAAATGTCTGGTTTTCCACGATGCCTTCTCATCCTGTTTCACAGCACAGAATTTTCATGGGTTTTATGGAAATATCATGTAACCAGGCATTTTCTGTCAGCAAGCAGCTAACTCAGAATCTGTTTTTGTAAAATTAAGTGTTACTTAAAGGTATCTTAACATGCCGTGCTCTGCAGTGTTTTCCCTCTCAAAGCTGTGTTTCCATCTCAGATCTTTTCCAACTAAACAATTCTATGATTCTATGATGATTCTACCCAAAGATTGCTCTGTGTGTATTGTCTTCTGCCAACCAGCAAAAGCAGGAAATGAGAAACTGTGCTACTGAAATCTCCTCTTCTACAGTAGGTGTTTTACCATTAGTGTTGTTATCATAGCTTGTGAGCTGTCAGTGCTTTCCTGGCCCCTCATGCCAAACACTCTCAACTGGTGTGGTTGAAGGTAGTATTATAATGTTGTGTGGTGTCAGATGTAGAGTAATTTTTCGGTAAGTAATAAAGGGGCGAAATGTTTCAGGACAATAGGAATTACAAAGAGTGTGTTTGATGTTAAAAATCATTCAGAGATGATTATAGTGGTATAACCCCAGCCAGCAGCCAAGCCCCACACAGCCACCCACTCACTGCCTCACCAGTGCAATCAGAGAGAGAACTGGAAGAGTAAAAGCTAGGCAACTCGTGAGTTGAGATCAAGCCAGTTTAATAGGAAAAGCAAATGCTACTCACACAAGCAAAGCAAAACAAGGAATTCATTCAGCACTTCCCATGGGCAGGCAGGTGTTCAGCCATCCCCAGGAGAGCAGGGCCCCTTCACACATAAGGGTGACTTGAAAAGACCAACACCATCACTCCAAATGCCCTTCCTCCTCCTTCTTCCCTCCTCTTCATATAGCGAGCATGATGTCATATGGTCTGGAATATCCCTCTGGTCAGTTTGGGTCACCTGTCCAGGCTTGTCTCTTCCCAACCTCCCCTGCACCCCCAGCTGCCAGCATGANCCCCAGCTTCCTTGCCAGCATGACAGTACAAAAAGCAGAGAAGGCCTTGGCTCTGTGTAAGCCCTGCTCAACAATAACAAAAACATCTCTATGTTATCAACCCTGTGTTCAGCACCAATCTAAAACATAGCCCCATACCAGCCACCGTGAAGAAAATTAACTCTACCTCAGCTGAAACCAGTGCAATTGCAAACAACAGGCACACTCCATTTTAAAAGACGTGTTAAAATGTTGCTATCTACATAGCCTTCGTTGAGCATCCTATATAAATAGAAATTTTACCATTCTACAATTCTGCAGTGATATGTATTTATATGTATTGACTGTGATACAGGACATTTTAATAGCAGTTTACTAGGTATCTGTTGACTGGTGTTGTTGCACTGGGAAAACTAAAGAAAAAAACAAGACGGGATTTCTAACTTGATATATACTGCCTATTATTTCTGTGTACATTGCTTAAATTTTCAGTGTAGCTTCACTTTGGGGGAAGCTTTGCCATTAAAATAACAAATCAGAGAATCCTTTGACCTTCTGTATGAAATGGAAGTTCTTTTAATACAAATGAGATTCGTCAAATATACAAAGGTGAAGTAGAATGCACGGTTAGGAAAATGACTCTGCTGGGCCAGTCCTAAATATGCTTTGCTTACTTTAATCTAAGTGAGGCCATTCAGTTGGACGTTTTTGTCTGCACTGGAGCTGTGTGTGAAGAATAAAGCTGCAATGCATATATCACTGGTGAG
This sequence comes from Atrichornis clamosus, assembly GCA_013400975.1. NCBI lineage: Eukaryota > Metazoa > Chordata > Aves > Passeriformes > Menuridae > Atrichornis > Atrichornis clamosus. The sequence continues at coordinate 55,555 of WBMZ01009349.1, read as the reverse complement.
GCCTTAGATTTGTATTTTAAATGTATAAGGAATCAAATTAAATTGAACTCAACATCACAAGATCACAGAATGGTTGAGGTGGGAAGGCAGCTCTTGAGGTCAGCTAGTCCAATCTTCTTGCTCAAACAGGGCCACCTAGAGCATGTTGCTCAGGACCATCTCAGCATGGTTTTGATTATCTACAAGGATGGAGACTCCACAGCCTGTCTGGGCAACCTGTTCCAGTGTTTGAGTGCTCTCACAGAAAAAAGAGTGAGAGGGCAAGATCCTTCCTCACCTTCTTGCTGTCCCTCCTAAGCAGCCTGTATCCCTTCATCCCACACTCCAGTTGTGTGAGCTATCCCACCGTTCCTCTATGATCTCAATGAGATTGTAACCCTGTAACTGCACACAGTCTTCAAACTCTTCCGGTTTATTCCCCATACTGCATGCATTTGGGATCTCAGAGGGGCATCCAAGTGTGCTGGTTCTGTGGTACTGGCTTGAGAGCTTTTGTACAAGGCTCTTCTATGGGAACCTCCTTCTCTATATACCTGTGGTCAAAGGAATTACACTTCAGCTCAGTTGCTTTGTGAATTGCTATGTCCTTTCTCTTCCCATCATGCCAGCCTCTTGCCTTTCCTACCCTATCTGAAGCTTCCTTATTCCCTCCCACATAATTTCTAGAGTAAAGCTCTCCTTACGAAGTTCTGCAGCCTATTGGCGAGGATATTTTTGCCTCCTGTAGTCAAGTGGATCCTCTGTATTCCAAGCAGCTCTGGAGCCTTAGAGAGCGTCCTGTGGTCATAGAACCATCTTTGAGATTCCTGAGTCCCATAATGTAATGATGACATAGTCCTAGTCAGAACACAGCTTGGTAACTAATCTTCCTGCCAGGCAAAAAGTCTCACCAGAGAACCTGAAGGTTGTGGACCTTAATGTTGTTACAGTTATCTGTAGGTGTCCCTAGGTGATTCATTTAAACTAAGATTCTAACCGTTTCAAGGGTCGTTTGATACCACAGCAGCAAGGTGCCCACTCATTGAGGTGTTGGTCAGACAGCTTGTCTCCTGCTAGTGAATATGGCCATGAGCATGACTCCTTGGGGCAACCGTGACATCAGAAGGACTAGAGGTTCCCAGATGAGACTATGCTGTGACATACCACAAATGGACCCATTTTGTTTCCCTCCACTTCCAGCTTCTAGCTCAATGTACTTGGCTGTCACAATTCACTTCTGAAACAAGCTTCAGGGATTACCGTATGACCATTCTTGACATCATCATAAAAAATGACTAATGTGGCTATTTCTTGTTAATTAATGAATTTGGGAAGTTTTGCTTGCCTTGTGCTAAGGTGCAAAAGCTGCATTCAGAGTCCTATGAGATAAAATCTTCAGATAAAATACACTACAGGGTAAGCAATAATTTTGTATTTATCTCACAGTGGTGCTGTGAAGATTAATGTTATTTCCTCCTCTCTTCAGAGGGTTTGAAGATGAAAAACATTGCACATGCCAAATGTAGACCAGTGCGCTTTGCTTTGGTTTATAGGTGCATGTGCTTGACTCCTGTAGCGTGAGGTAGCAGTTGGAAAACAGTGACATTGTTTGCCCTTGCAACACATAAAAAGCAATATTCCCATGGATTTCAAATTGCGCCTGCTGCAAGAGCATAGCCAGTAGAGAGATTTTTGTTTCTGGACACTGAAATCTGCTATTCCATTGATCAGAGCAGGTGGTAGAATGTAAAACCTAGAACTTGTTGGCCACATTAGGAGTCACGTTTTGGGAAGTTACACTGTTGTTTCTTCAACAAATAGGTTTTGTACTAAACACAGAATCATAGAATCATTGTAGTTTGCAAAAGATCTCTACGACCACCGAGTCCAACCATTAACCTAATGCTGCCAAGTGCACCACTGAAGTCTAGGAGAGAAGAAATGCTCATTCTAATAGATATGATAGTCCCTCAGACCTGATGTGTACAACCTCTTCTCTGGCTGCTGTGTCTTACCTTAATAGAATAGAGACACTTGTGCACACCTCTGCGTCTGAGTACTCTTGATAAATAGTCTGTTAATTAATCACAACGCTCAAAATGTGTAAGGGATTTTGATTCTTTTTGTGACTTAACTCAAAGTTTAAGATGTCTTTAGGAGTTCAAAATATTTAGGAGGAGAGGATTTACTTCTCTTGTTTTATGTCAAGTGACTGCTTGGCAAGGCTTTGATTTTTGGTGTTGTTTTGTGTGGGAAAATACGACCCATATTAAGTGTATTTTGTTTTGTAAGTCCAGGATCTGTCATTTAAAATATCTTCTCTGGTTTTCCAACTTAAAGAGAAAGATACAATAATTCTGGGATTTTCTTGCTAGGAAACTAGTGCTAGGGGAGGTCATAATTTCCTCTGTCTTGGAGTGAACAGCAGTAGTTGGTAAGTAAAGCAGGTTTTTCTGTATTAATTCAGCCATTGCAATCATATGAATGCATAGGAGGAGAAACTGCACTTAAATTTGCAATCAGTCACACCCATCAAGTGTGCTTTACGTTTCATCAAACTTTTTTCTGTCAGCCCTATAATTCAGTGTTCTTTTTTGTTTGAGGGTGTGGCTGAAACAAATGTAAAAGACTGTAAACTGCAGTACAGGAATGTTTGTATTTAAAAATACTTTTAAACTGTAAAGGTATGTTGGAAGTTTTCCCCTCTTCCCCCGTCCCAAATTAATTTTTCAGGTAGCGCCCTAAAGGCAAAAAGTTAGTGGGTTTTTTTTTTAAGTGCCAGAAAAGATTTATGTGCAAGAGAATTGAGAACTATATTAAAGACTGTTACTATCCATCATTTTTAAAGTGATGTGAAGAAAAATAACTGTGTATGTGTAGCTAGATTTGCAAAATTGTTAAAGGAGACAAATTCAAGTGTAGTGCATAATGCCAGGGATGACTATTCGGAATTATTTTTTTTTTCCTCCTTGAGTCATTGGTCAGTAGCAAAGATTGAGCAAAGATCTGCTGCTGCCTGACAGGTATTCAATGGCTTATGCTAATAAATATTTATAGATATTTTTTGTCAGTAGCTTCTGACGCTCACCTGTAGCTAAAAGTGAAGTTCTTTTCCACATTCTATCAAAAAAAATTCTTGCCAATTTTGACAAAGCCTAAGTGGAAAAGGAGGAGGTCTGTGATCCCATCCCATTGAATCTTTCACTCTCTGGTCGATTCTGATTTATGGTACCTTTCTTCCTTTATATAATAAAGGTAGTCACTTCCCACTTGGCAATCTCAGATCCGTATTTTTCTCCTCTCTTCCTAGCTTCTGGTGGAATGGTTGACTATGGTTGCGCTTTCTTTTGATCAGAGGAAGAAGGAATATGGGGACAGTGTCTTATATCTAGCACTTAAGTGGGTGTTTGGACTGGGCTGAAATCATGCTTCATGAGTAGGTGGTTGGGCACTGGAACAGGCTCCCCAGGGAAGTGGCCACAGCACCCAGCCTGCCAGAGTTCAGGCAGTGTTTAGACAACACTCTTAGTGATACGGCTTAGTTTTAGGGTAGTCCTGTGAGGTAGAGGGAGTTGAACTTGATCCTTATCGGTCCCTTCCAACCTGTGAGTCTGTGATACATGCCAACTTCCCATGACAGATATAAAGCAAATAGCTTTTCGTGCTGCAGAGGCTCTGGAGTACCTGCCAGAAATGGACTGTAGGTAGAGCTGTGGAAGCTTGTCTGATACTGGTCATTTAATCAGAGATGGGGATGAAGCAATACCTGTTATTTAGTATTAGAAAAGTTGCACTGAGAGAGGGTAGGAGAAGGAGTTTCCAATGCTGCAGGTTGTTGCAGAGGGAAGACAAGATGAGGCAGCAGAAAGGTGTAGACCTCTGTCTTTCCCTTCTTTATCTATGGCTCAGAAACCTCTCTTCATCGGTACTGTAGAGTCAGTTTTGCATAGTGTGAGTGAAAGAACTAAAGTCTTTCACAGTTTCAGGAGTCTTTTTAAAGCTTCACCTAAAATCAAAAGAAACTGTTGAAGAAATTGAGTCTAGAGAAGCTGAATTTGGCTAATTTTCAGGGAGTTGTTCTCTGTTGCACAAGTGAATGATATGAGCTTTATTGCCTGCTGAAGTAACTCGTCTTGAATTTCTAAGTGAATTCTGTGTTTTTTTCTATGAATATTAAAAAGAAGTTCCCAAGTGGAAAAATGAATTGCCTTTGCAATTGTATAGATTTCTCTCCTTTACTAAAAAAATATGTGCTTGCAGGTTCACGAAGGCAGTCCTCCATTGTTAGTTTTATCATCTTTCAACCATATGGTATGTTTTCTTATATATGCCAAAGAAATGGTACCAAGTCCAGGTGTCGTTCAACATATCCTCTTGGCTGGCTCTCTTTAAGCCCAGTAGAGCACTTTTGAAAATCAAATATTTCTCCTTCTATCCACATTTAACCGAGAGCTTTAATGAGGTCTTGCCAAAACCTTTAAAACTCGGAACAGTCTAAATTATGCATTGTATGGAACCTCAAAGCCAGGGAAATGAATAATTGCTGGAGACTACTTCTGTGACATACCTTGGTTGTTTTAGTTTAACAGAAGTATAATACAAGGCTTGCAAGTCTGTGCTTAGCTCATTGTAATGCACTTGGCATGGTTAAACAAGGCTTGTTATTTTGGTGTCTAAAATTCTTCGTTTAAAGTTTCTTCCAAAATCTGTCTCGAGTATAAAGGTTTTTGTCACTTTAAGTCATTTAGATGATTGACAAATAAAATTCAGCATAGAATTGCAATCCAAGAGAAATGGTTTTAAAGGAAATAAATCTGAACAGGAAGATTTAGTATAGGCATGGTAATGCCTTTCCTGCTGTTACTGTGAGCCAGGTTTTGACTACAGATTGCTGAAATCCTGGTGTTGTAGTTGTAAATGCTGATTAGTGAGATTGAGTTCTTTCCAGGTGTTGAAATTACGTGTGCTATTGCAGTGTTAGGAGTTGTTCCAATTCATCATAAAAAGGAACTTTATAAATAGAAATGTTTCAGAGAGGTTTGTGCAAATCATGTTCCTTTTAACTAACGCAGGTTTTATTGAAAGTCAACTTTCTTTAAAAAAAAATTGCATCTAAGCAGTATCCATAGATACTTTAGTTTAAATACAATTTCCTGGGTTCTTTGTCTTCTTTCTTTTAAACAGACATTAAGAAGTACTTCTCAAAACCATTGATTGAATGTGTTCTGAAGCTCCTTGATTCATTCATTATGTGAATGGCTATTACACATTTGTTTAACATGTAGGAAAAAAATCAGTCCACCAAAGCATACTCGAAGAACCTTTTGCATTGCTTGAATGGTTGTTGTCTTGAAAATAAAATTAGAGGCAGCTTAATTTTAGTCCTGTAATTGGCTATTTACGGGAGTTCTTTTACTATGAGACTCTTTCCCCAAATTATTTATTTGCAGTCTTCAGGTTTGTCAGTAGTTTAAAAAATGCTTTAATCTCTTCCAAAAGTGTGGGAAATTTACTTTGCTTTCTTCTGAACTTTTGGTCTCAAAGCATCAAGTATAGAAGCTGTAGCAGTGATTTAGGCTTCTTTTTCATCAAGTAGGATGTGTCAGTTTCTCGAGTTATTTTTCCTGTTTAAAAGTTTGAAGCTATTGCTAATTCAGACCAATTGGAATTTGGAGTTATCTTCTTCAATAGTAATATACAAAAGTTCTAGTTGATGATAGTTTAATAGTTTAATCTTGAAAACAGTCAGATGCCTGCATAGCTATGTTCATGTTACTATTCATGTTAATACATTCCTCGTAATAGTTCTCTTAAGGGTAAAGCAGAACATGTAGAAATAGCAGTAGTTAGTGAAAAAGTAGCAAGATTGCAGTAATGCCTATCAGATACCCTGGTTGGATTGACAGTATATGAGTTGTAAAGATGAAACGCATGAAAACATCCTCTATGAGACTGTTATATAGTAATAGAATCACTGAGTAGAAGAGTCAGACTGAAAAAGAACGAGAGATACCAGAACAGAGAAATGGAGGAGTTGGAATAGGAGCAGAGCAAGCAGGGAATCTAAAACTAAACGTAAAGTACCAAGAGAGAACTAGGAACAGTCAGCTGATGAATTTTAGTCAGTTGATGCATTGGCCTCAACTCCAGGGAGTATGTGTAAGGGTGGCTCAGAAATACTGGCTCATGAGGCTTTACCAAGTCATACTTAGAAGATCTAAAAATTCTTTTTTAATTTCTTTTCATAGTCTTGAGATTTATGGCAATGGATGATACACTGAGCTGTCCATAGGCAATGTCTTGAAAGGCTGCACCTTAGCAACTATGATTCTAACTCTCTTAGAAGAGCTGTCATTGGTGCACTTTTCCTGTGTTGAGTCAATATTTGTCTATTTGTGAGACATATTTAGGGTATAAATAGAATAAATTTATCTGTAGTATTTGCTCATTTTCAGATAGCATATATAGGAAAGGAGGAGATTGCATTTATTTTTTGGTTAGTGATGAAGCTGATGGAATTTAATTGTAGAACTATAGACCAGACTGCTTGCCCTGCTAACGTAGTAAGGTAATGTGAATGATAACTTTTGACCTGGATTAGTGGGGGGGAGGGGTGTGGTTTGCTTTTAAACTCTAGCTTTCATCTCTGTTTTTCCAGAATCTAGATGATACCTAATCACACAAATCAAGTTATGTTTGAAGGTTTGTACTAGTAGATATCCATGGTACAGCTCCATACAGGGACAGGGACTTTGGCTGGCAACCTCTTTACTGGCTAGGAATCTGCTCTAAACTCTATTAAGGACTTGAATTGTATCATAATTATTTCTCAGCTGTGCCTCTTGTCTAATTATATGCAAGTTTAAAACTATTATTTTGGCAGCTTTATATAAATATTGTCAAAGTACTCTGAATTTAATTCTTCCCACCAGCCAAGATACTGGAACTGGAGTAACTGTTTTCACTTTGTCTTGTTTGGGGTTTGTGTGCTGTTCTGGACATCTGTATGCACACATGCTGTATGTATTTTCTGCTATTAAAGATAAAGGAACCCAGGTGACTTTTCTTGTTACCTCTCTAATGAAGCATGAAGTCTGGGTACCACCGACAATAAAAGTAATGATTGTTGGCGGATAAGGAGTAGTTGAAGGATTTCTTTTCAATCACTACTTACTCTTCACAGACACTGACTTCTGACTGATATTTACTCCTTTTCTAGGCAAATCTTGCTCAACTACTGAGTGAGGCTCAAGATCGAAATAAACATCTTGGAGAAGAGATTAGAGAGCTTCAGCAGAGACTGGGAGAAGTGCAAGGGGACAATAAGGTATTACAAACTACCAGTAAATGGCATGGTATGTGTAAACTGGGCTAGAGTTTTGCATTTACTTCTTAGGAAAACAAATAAAATAATGGATTAGAGAATTTCTAGAATACTTTAATCATAGTAAATGCTTAGAACAGTAGAACAACAGAAGCTTGTACAGGACATCAAGAAGTACAGCTTATTATATATTTTTGTATACTGCTTTTGCTCTGTTGTCCTTAACTATCTATTTTGTACCTAGCCTTGCTTTAATGCTCTCAGACTTTCTATTTTCCTTTCTTTTTTTAAAAAACCCCATGTATTTTATTAGTGGCATTTCCCCTTACAAATAAGTACAGATAAGCATGGCTTCTTCATCATGTGATAGTTTTCAATTTTTTGCACTGAAAATGCAAAATTTTGTGGATGCCAGAGGAGCATAATTTTTCCCTAAAAAATATGGAATAGTTGATCAGAAACATATATAGTGAGCTTTGTATTAAACCCTCATCCCATTACCCTTACATGACCAATTTATTTCATTGCTAAATTTAGTAAGTTATATGGAACATTGCTCAAAATCTGCCATTTGGAATTAATCAAACTCCTGTTGTCTCCATTAATTGAAATATTTAAACTCAAGCCAAATGTGTGTAACATTCACAGCTGGAGCTTTATGCAAAAGTACATTCAGAGATCAAACTAGTGAGAGGTTGAATTGGAGAGTTGAGGTGGTTAACAAAGTTAAAAATTGAAACAAATAATGATAGCTTCCCTCCCTCAGCTACAGTTTTAAAATTATGGGATTTTAAAATGTGAATAAAAATGATGTGGCTCATAATTACTCAGATGGAGTTTGTTTCTTTCTATTTAAGTTTATTTTATTTTATTTATTTTCTTTTAAACATAAGTATATTGTGATAATGCAGTTTTTTTCACTGTTTGTCACAAAGAACTCCCTTGAAGGTGTTCAGGGAGCTGGGAGAGGGTCAAGTGAAACCTGAATTTATAACATGCATAGCAGTCATCGTAACTTGCTCAAGTCTGTTCAAAGACCAGGTTTCCCACTGTTTATTTTCATTTGCATGCTACTGTTTGAACTATATTACAGTGTAGAAGTCAGTGCCTTGCAGTTATCCAGTACTGATATTATGCCATACAGCCTTTCCCAAGCCAGTCCTGAACAGATAGCAGGGGTTTGTAAGTACAAAGAGAAAACAAAGGTAGTGAAACTACAGCACAGTTAAATATCAAGGTTATATGCCTGTTCTAATTCCTCATGCCAATATGACCTTGGTAACACAGAGCCTACTTCTTTGTGCTTGAACTGGTGCTGTTTAGGTTAGTTAACCTTTGGGGGTTGACTTGGTATTAGCTGGTCATCTTCGTGACATCTGTGTTCTCAGCACGAATTTAAATTCATGACCCTCAAAATGAATGGAAAAGTACAAAAAGAGTTATTCTGCCCAGCGTGCCTCTCTCCAAAAGGTACAAAATAGTGCATCACTAAATAAAGAGTGGAAGGAAAGAACTGCATCAGATATGGATTAATTTAGACTAGGATTTTCATTTTTGGAACACATTCTTCACTTTCCTAGTAAATGAGAAATAGAGCTTATTTTAGAGTCAGGTTGCTGGTTTTCAAAGTGCCTAAAAAAGCATTGCCATCTCTCTGAGGCATTTAACACTCTTCTCCCGTGTCAGATTTCTCTCCCTGCAAGCTTCAGTGATAAAATTCTAGGCTCGTTCACAAAGCCATTCTGTTCTGCCCATCAGTTCTCCTGTACTGGCAGCTGGGCTACTTCAGGCACTGGAGTCTAGATAATGCATGTTATATACAAAACCAAAGAACTATAATAATTTGCTTGTTCTTACATTTTCCCCCTGCATTCTTCTCACTGCTTTTTCCAAAGTGAGGGAGGGCATCCTGCCCAGCTGGTCTACGTCAGCCTTACTTCTGGCAAGAGATGAACAAACAGCTGCTTTTGCAGCAAGTGAAGCTGCTTATGGATGAACAATTCTGCCTGTGTCTGAGCAGGGGTGACTCATGCAGGCTTTGTCACTGAGTGGCAAGAGCTTTGCAGGACTAAAAAAGAAAAAAAAGCTCTTTAAATATCACACATTAGCTCTATTGATAAAGAAATGTTTTGATGGCTTGACTTGTTTTTTACCACTTTAATGTTTGCTACAAGTAGGATAGAGTCACTTGGATTAGCAAGAAGACCTTGAACCAGAGATACTTTACTTGTTGAAATCATGTTAAGCACGTCATCAGTTAGGCAATAATAAATTACTTGCATTTGGTTTAACTAGAATAATTTTTTCCTCTCATTTCAAGTAGAATTTTGTTGGCACAAATAATAAAACTTCTTTAGACAGTCTCTGGAAGGATTTGTTGCTGCAGTTTGAAAAATATAGCAGTAGTTAGACTGCGGCATTCCAGCACCAGATATCTAAGACTGTTTTTATGATTGATCACAATCTCACAAACTCTGACACATGCAAACTCTTCTATGTTTATGATAGTTATTTGTAAATCTTTTTCCTTCCTAACGTGTTGACAGCAATGCTTGGAAACAATTACTAAAATGTAGACGGAGATAGTTAAAAAATCTAATTCTCTCAAGTAAAAGTGTAAAAATGGAAAACGTAAGAGAAACTGGAGACTTCTGCAAGACAAGATGACTCAGTTGCCTTCACCTGAGTTCCTGCCCATGCAAAGAATTGCTTTTGTAAGCTGCCAAGAGCAGTGCTGAGCGAAAGGAAGGTGCGTGGGAAACAATGGTTGTAGTGTTACTGTCAGCTCCTTATTGCCAGGCAGGCAATCATTCATGCAGCAACATGGCAACCTGTTAAATGTGGCGTGTGTGTTTTGGCAGAACTGGGACTTCAGGAAGCACATGTGCATAGTTCTGGTCCACGTTTTAAGATTTCGTAGAGAACATGGTGAAGACATTTGCTGTCAGTCACTGTGGCTAGACATTATGGTTTCTACCTTCCATGAAGAATTGGTTGTGCTTGCTTCCCTTTTCCTTCTGCATGTTTTATTGATAATCAGGAGTGTCCAACTCCCGTGCAGGCATTGTCTGTGGACTCCTAGTCTGCACAGCAGCTATCTCAGTGAAGCCTTTTTTAAACATTGTGGAGCTGATACAGAGTTTCTACTTTGTAAATAATTATCTTAGCTGAAAGTGATGTAAAAAAAAGCTGTGGTATTAAGATGGTGCTTGCACCTGGATTGTTTTGGTTAACAATCTCTGGGTTCTCAACTAACAGGAGCTCTCTCTGGTAAGGGGCCATTAATTTAAATCCACTCAACTGTGAATGCTGTTTACAGAATCCTGAGGAGTGGTGTTAACCTACTCTCTAGCTGCAAAATGAAGTTGAGTGGTCTTTTCCTCAGTGATTTCTGAATGACAGAAATAAAAATACAGCAGCTGGAGGGCAAGTGTACAAAGTTTATAACAAAACACTAATATATAAAATAAACCCTTAAACTTCTGGCATAACAGTGTCTCTTTGGGTCACAGCATTTTCAGAGAAGAATTTTATAGCAGGTGGTGCTGCCTCATGAGACATTTGCAATGCAGAATTAAATGACTTGGCCTGTTCTGCCCTGTCAACTCTCTGATTGGCCAACTGTCTGGAAGAAGCACTCTCTTGTTTTATGGATTGGTATCTTACTGTATTTTATGTATGTTAATAAAGCTACTTTTACTGGCTTAATTTGGATTTCTGAAGCATTCTTTTCATAAAAGTTCATGGTTTTGGGTTTTTTTGCCTCAAATTTAGTAGTAAATAAAGAGTTATCCTTTTACTGACAGACTGTTTGACCTTGCAAGTTATAATTGCTTGCAGGTATGATTGTATCTTACGTGTCACCCCCTCCTGGGCTGGAGGAGAGTTGGTCATAGTGCATGAGTGACAGCTCTGGTCCAGTTCCCAGCCTGGTGCTGAGTGTTACACAGCAGTTCTGCTCTGCTGCAGGCATTGGATTAGTCAAGTGTGATTCCTCTTTCCATTTCCAGTTTTTTTGAACAAGACTGAGACCTAAAAATGTTATTACATTTGTTTTGTGCGGCCTTTCTCACTAGTGAGAGATTTTAGAAGTTAAATTAATCTAGCTGAATTGAATTACAGTACCACACCTTTTGTTCGTCAGCACTTTAACATTTAAAAAAAAATCGAATAGCTATGAAGCCATTCTAGGATTTGCTAGTTGCCCTTTTGACTTATTATTTTGATAAAGAAATTAATAGGGGTTATATCTCCTAGTATCCACTCAGCCTTACTAACTGTGCAATGGTTTGCACTTTCCCTGTAGGGAATAGGGAAATGTAGTTTGCCAAAACTGGTTACTTTTGTGGCCACAGCTTCCCCTGAACAAGTAAACTTCTTATCAGAACACATTGTACTAGCTTCAGTGACTTGCACTGAACTGGAGCTGAAATAAGTGGGGAGGATGATTTTGGTAGTCTGTCTTGCATCAGCAGGATTTTAATTGGCACATTGCAGCTCTGGTGACTGGCATCCCATAAATACCAAAGATAGATTTTAATGTACAATCTTCTACTTCAGAAGATTGATTTTTTCCTAACTCTGCAATATAATGCTGTGCATTAATTTCTTGGTGCAGTCAAAGATACAGGGAAAGTCAAGCTGATTATTGTGGTGGGTTTCCCTGGTCTCCATGGAGCTCCTAAAATGAGGCCATGGGGGGTCAACACTCTGGTCTAGTTGTACTGAGTATAAACAACTGTAAATACTGAATGCCTTACAGACTGGTATTTAATACTCCATGGTTCTTGAAATGTTGTTGCTTTTTGCTTTGAATACTGAATGTAAATGTGTATTAATTCAAGTCAGACTGTTTTCAGCAGTCACAAAGCTCCAGGAGTTCATTAGCTGCTTGAGCATTTTGGCCAAGTCTTTTTGGTTTTGGCCCATTTTTTTGTTTTTGACATGAATTAACTTTTGTGAGTAGACTAAAACAATAATGCATAAGCAAATGTATTAGCAACTGTTAATACAAATTCTACACTGACATAGCACAGAGGGCTTTTTAAGTAGTATCAGTAAAATGAAGCTGGACAAGCCACTTCATGCCTACTTATTAACTAGGAAGAGTTCTCTGTTGCAGAGAATTTTAATATTTACATATGAAAAGGTTTTCTGATAATTCTCTAGTTTTAGTCTGTGTGGAATTAGTTCCTGTCATTCCTAAAATATATTGACCATGTCTGTATTTACTTGGTCTTTCATCATTTGTATTTTGTGGTAACTGTTGTTGCAGGGTCAGATTCAATTCCTGTGGATGCTTTAAGTATTCAACTGGAATTTTTCACTGAGAACAGGATTAAGCCCCCAGCTCAGAAGATTCCCTCTGGTTTAAATAATACCAGCTGTTTGGCCTGGAAGAACTGAAATCTATGACAGCTTTACTCTTTCTAATACAGATGTACTCTGCTGCTACAGCCTATATTCTCTTGCTTACCAAATTCTATTTTTGTCTTGGCAGCTCCTTCGAATGACCATAGCAAAGCAAAGACTTGGAGATGATGAAGTTGGGGCTCGCCACTTTGCAGCACATGAACGGGAGGACCTTGTTCAACAGTTGGAGAAGGCTCGAGAACAAGTAATAATTAGGCATATAGTGTCATATTTTATAGACCTAGTGTAGTAGCAAGTAAATCACTTCTGTTGTGTTTGGGTAGCTGATTGACATTGCAAATAGTGGTGAAGGTGTTGGAATTTTTACTGCAATAGTCCTTACTGAGCATTAATTTAAACACGGGTACATGGTTAGAGCAAGTTCCTAATCTCAAGAATTTCCTCCCTAAATTTTTGTTTCTCCTTTTCATTATAATGTCCAGCAATAACTTGTGACAATTGTATATTGTCAATGTATGTCATTGAAAGGGACCCTTTAGTGAAGGCTGTTACAAGTATTCAGCACAGGATACAGTGACCATCTCCTAAAGATACTCTCTGAGTCAAATTTTCTATGAAAGTGTTGTTAGTCTCTTCTTCCTCCTGCCTCTAAGATATTTCTTCTCCTCTTCTGAAAAATTCTCACATTGGACCTCCCCTTACTCAAGTCGGTATGAATGCTATGTACCATGCAGCATCCAATTCATCAGACTCATTCCTTAATACCAATAGATAATGTTCTGGACAGTTCTGTGGCTTTGTGTTCTCAGTTGTTCCCACACTCATTCCTACCACTGTCAGTTCCAACCTGAATGAGCCATTCTGTGATCCAGGAGAGGTGTGTATTTTTGGTTTTTCAATCTTCACTCCATTGCAGGACCACTGCTCCTTACCAGAAAGGCTGTTGGTCTTCTTCCAGTGTGATCCTCTCTGCTAACTCTGGTCCCAAGCTTGCATTCTTTTTGTTCATCACCTGGCCTCTTTTCATATGGTGATCTGTTGTCCTTCCTAGCTTGTCCATGTTTTCTGGGGTGCGGGTGGAGACTTCTGAACTCATTGTACACTTTTCTCACACACTTTCATCTCCTTGGAAGTTTGAAGCTCTTTGTCCTTGAGCATCTTTCACACTGGACTTCTTCACTCTTTGGCTTAATAGCGAAGCTCACCCTGTTGCCTCTGTGGGCTTATTTTGTACTTTCACAGTTCTTCTTCCTATTCTGTGGAACTTCATTGCTCAAGTCCCATAATTAGTGTAAATTCCCCCTTACAAACTTTTTGACAAGTTCTTATTCAGTTGACTTAATTCTTGGGGTCCTATAAATTATATACTGAAACCACCTGCATATGTTTGTAGCAGAATTATAGTGGGGATTGAGGTTTCATTTGCTGTTATATTTTAGTTGTTTTCTAGAATTCTTGTAAAACAATCTAACTGGTAAAGTTACTTAATTTCAAATTAATGAAATATTACCAAAATAGAGTAAAAGTACCTGAGGTTATGAGCTTTGAAAATACTTTTGACTGTCCAAAATCAATCCTGTTCAAACATGCTTGTTGCTGTTTTCAGGCTGGGTGCTATATTAGCTATTGTTTAAATCTCAAAATACTGATACAGGTCTCCTTTCTTTTCAGATTGAGACTCTGAGATATGATCTTCAGGCTGCACTGGATGAGTTACAGGATGTGAAAGAGGAACGCTCTTTTTACCAAGATAAGTCTGACAGACTAAACCAAGAGCTGAATCATGTCTTAGGAGGGCATGAAAACCGTATCATTGACATAGATGCTTTGTGTATGGAGAACAGGTGAGTGCATTACTGTTTCCCTAGAAAAAACAGTGTGTTGTTGTAATAGGAGCCTCAGGAAGTCAGTCACAACAAAACTTTAAAGAAAATATATCAAAGAATAAAAGCTAAGAGATTTTGGTAATTTGTTTTGTCTGTTTTGCTTGTACTGTAACTAAGCATTAAATAATATTGAGAAAGTTAGGCTGCAGGAAATTACCACTGTTGTATTTGGCTGCAGAGATGTCAGTGGTGTTCCCAAATAAAGCTAAGCAAGGAAAAGGAAGAGAAGTTAAGACCTTTTTATTCCCGTCACTGTATGGCACCAAAAGCAAAAATATTAAAAATTTGTGTATTAAGAAACTCCTAGTGAGCTGTAATGGGCTAATCTTGGATTGGAAACAGGGACTTTGAGTACTCCGAGCTACCAGTTTCAGACATAATTTTCTCCATGGGGAGAGGTTATCAGCATGGAGTGATTTGCCAGCAAAAGTTGCTGGTGAAATGACCCATGTAGATATTTTTGCTGCTTTCTTAGGAAAATAATGTGTTTTATGGTCTCCACTAAGGATGACAGAGAGGAGTCACTGACAGAGCCGTAGCAGGTACCTCCCTTAATGTCAGAAATTACTTTAAAATGAAATAGAACTTGTAAGACACTTTCCATTTTCAAAAACTTTTACTTCAGGCAAGAAAGTGTAATACCAAAGGCATTACTTCTTCCCACCTACTTCAGGGACTTTTTTCTGTTTTGTGTGACCTACAGAGTTCTGTATCAGTTTAAGCCCTGTGCTGCCCTGACAGGGATGTGAAGTTTTTCCTCTGAAATAATTGTCACAAACCCTAATACAGCTGCAGTTGCACTACATGAAAGAGGATATTTTATAAACCCTTTATACATATAAAGGATATTTCCCAATTTGGAAATAACTGTGTCATCCAGGTACATAACCTCTGTTAGGAAGAACTGTACTGTTTCATTTAACTGTGTACCGTTTTTCAACCGTACCGTTAAATTTTCTACTTTGTGATTGCTAATGAGAAGTGCCAAGTAAGTGATGGATATTGCAATGCAAAAGTTCTGCATAACTGAGTCTTGTGTTGACATATGTACAAATCTTCATGTGTCCATCTTGCAGACCTTCAAGTACAGAGGACAGGCATAAATGCTTCCTGACTATTTTCTCTAGACATAAATATATTCTTTTAGCTTTCTTGCCCAGAAACCTGAGGACCAACACAAAACAGCTGCGCAGCATGCTTGACAAATCTAACAGGAGGGCAGCCTCCTGTTCTGATGCAGTTTGTTTCCCTACTTAAAATTTTATGGGGTCAAGAGCAGTAGGATTTTGTTATTTCATCCCTCACAGAACTGCAGAGGGAAAAGAACTTGCAGTAGTTCAAAGAGAGGACATGCCAAATAGTAAAGAAGACAGCTTGAGGCAGTAGTTGGAGGTAACATGAAGTAAAGGATTACATTTCTTTTTCAGGTATCTTCAAGAGAGATTAAAACAACTTCAAGAGGAAGTCAACCTTCTGAAGTCTAGTATTACTAAATATAAGGTAAGATCCTCTCAGTGTATCATCTAAACTGTGCTTCATTGTTCATGGAAGATATTGTTCATTTTCATGTTAAATGTGTTTAAAGAACAAATTTGTGTCTTGCAAGAAAAATCCACCATTGACATTCAGACAATATTAGTATGAATACATATTACATGCTTATTCCTCCTTGTAGGCTTCTTAGCTGAGGGTAGTACAAAGGAATACCCTTTAAGAGTATTTTGAAAAATTAATTAAATACCTTTTTTAAGTTCTGTGGGGGAACCATCCTCCTGCTGGGGGGAGGCAAGTGATCAGCCTTCCAGCCAAGTAGTAGGTTAAAAGTAGCAGATCATGCAGTGGTGAATGACTGTAGCTGTGTTGCGCTCACAAGAAGATTTTGTCTCCCTGTTCTCTGATAGCTGTGCTTTCTTCATGTTACTTAATGATCACTAAGCCTTCATTGTTCTTCCATTCCTGGGTTAAGGTATATGCTGTTTTGCATGAAACCTTCAGGACTGACTTTTGCCCTTCCCAGAAGCTAAGCACTCTTATTTCCTTCTGCAAGTGATTTTGGGGAGTGGGAAGGGAGGGCTGCTTGTCAGACCATGAGAAGGGTAATCTTAGGATTGTCACTAGGACTTCTTCATTTAGATCACTATAAAGTAGTCACAGCACTGATTTTTTTTGTGCATGAGCAAAGCTCCTTAAAGTACCAACTTCATTTCAGTGTCTATTCATGCTTGCAGCTGGGTCTCTTGGAGTTTGAGTTAGTTTATTGGTGAGAACTGAGCATGTTGGTGGTCTGGTGGGTTTCACAGAACTGTGTTTGAAAGAGCTGGACATCTGTAGCAAGATCATTCTGCTTCTATTTCCTGAAAGTCAGTATTTGCTGTCAGTCCTACTGAAAGGGCTTCTGGAAGCTCTCATAGAGGAGCTGGAACTTTCCATTTGAAACCTATCCAAAGAAATGCTGGGAAAAGTCTGATTTTGTTTCCAACTGATGTTCTCTACAGGATACTGAAGTATCTTCACTGGCACTGAGCAGATTATTAAAAAATAGGCAAGTCTTAAATATGCATAGTGGGGAGTGGGTGGGAGAGACTACAGTAAAGTGACTGGGATGAGACAGAATGAGTCTTGTAACATTGCAAAGACTTTAGGCTGCAGAATAATACTCTAGGAGAGTCACACCCCCATAACTTACCATGGGTGTAAGCTCCAGGCCCTGCAGAGTTGCTCTGAGACCAAAATCCAAAGTTTCAGATCCCATCCTCCTAATGACAGGATTTATTGGCTACTGTTTTTCTAAATAAGATATTTGTTGTTTCCCTAGAATGCACTAGAGAGACGAAAAAATTCAAAGACTCATAGTAGATCCAGTAGCAGTGCTCTGACTGGAGTCCTTTCTGCAAAGCAAGGTATTGCATAAATGCAGCATGGTGTTGCATATCTCATTGAATTCCTTTCATCTAACCTCTTAATTTCAGTAACCCTTTCCTTACCAACCAACCCAAAAGCTCTCTTCTCTTCCCTGTTTATTATTATGTGCTAATTCTGTCCTCTCTCAGTTGACTTGACAATATAAAATTTTCCTCTGGATTACTGCTTCTTCTTTTGTTAATTCTTCTGCCATTCATTCTCTCTCCCATTAGTTTTATCAAGTATTTCTTTACTCTCTAGACCCTGACAAATCACTTCTTTATTCATCTCTTTGCTCTGCTTACAATGGCGGTCACAATTCACATTCCAATGAAAAATAGACTGGGTGGTGAAGGAGAGCCCTGAGTCAGGTTTTCTGATACTGTTCTTGGAAGCTTTTTATATTTAGATGTTTTACAAGGCATCTTTGTGTGCCATGTTTCTTCATGGGTAGCAAAATGGAATAATCTCTTTTCCCATTTCAAAGAAAACATCAAGATTAGGAAGGAAAGGGGATGGGAAAATTCTTTGAGGCAAACAGTATACCTTGCACCCTACTGTTCAGATGTGGGTATATTCATACACACTCATGAGATCAGTAGTAAGTGTCATGGTAAGTTGAAACTCATTTTTCTGGTTTTGCCTTCTCTTTTGTCCTCTTCCCCATATACTTGCATACACATATATACATATATACATATATACATACATATATATATATATATATGTAAAGAAGCAGAGCCAGATTCTAGTTACAGATTTTAATTATACTAGTGAACTTCCTGATTTGGCTGAGAGGTACAGACTCTAGATTGCAGAGGAAAAGTTCATGGGTGACTGTATTTTCATATCAGTTTTAACCTGAAGGATATAATGGTTCTAAAAATTAACATAATATATTCCTTGGGTCTTCGGTTTTAATGACCAGTTTTTACCCATCAGTAGGCCTGTAGAAGAATGATTTTGTATCCTTCTGAACACAAATATTTTTCCAAAAGCAGAATTGAGCAGAATGTAAGATGTGTCTGCCTATACTTGTTCTGGCTATTACTGTGGAGTAACAATCAGCTTGGAAAGGTACCATCTTTATGCCAGCTAGAAATTACAGTTCTGGTCTTTTGGCTTTGTTTGTTAATTGAAGTAAAAATATATGTATTCATTTATGTAATTGGAATAGTTCTTTAATGGTAGGTAAATGTTTGTGTTTCATCTCTGTGCATGAGAAGCCAAAACTCATTTGTGTTTTTAACATTATAGTCCAAGAGCTGTTGTCGGAGGATCATGGATGTAGCCTACCAGCCACACCACAATCCATTTCAGATCTCAAATCACTGGCCACTGCATTACTGGAAACCATCCATGAAAAAAACATGGTCATACAGCACCAAAGACAAACCAACAAGTAGGTGGCATGACTTCTAAGTAAAATACCAAGCTGTGGAAAAGTTAGTTTGGGGAAAATTTAAGGGAAATGGGAAGGAAGATTGATTTTCACAGAAAATTCATCATCATGGTTAAGTGGTGGATTTTTTAGTTTTTAAGACCAGATATGTGATTTGAGAAAAATTACATTTTCTTTTTAAATTCTGGGGTTGACAGAGACCTGTCTGTCTCTGCTAGGCAAGGATTGGATTGCTGCTCAGGTTTAAGACGAACCATAATAACACAGAGCAGACTTCTAGCAGGAAGTCTGCAGGGACAGCTAAAGAGAAGCTGCTGGGGGGAAGGACACCCTTGAACTGGAGAGAAGATATGAGGTAATTGGTTTTCTGTGTAGGAATTTTCTCATGAACGCTAGTGGGTATAGTAAGTGTTGATCCTAGGAAAGAGTCTGAAAGAGTTAATGTGACATTTGGCACAGGCTAAGTGGCCTGTGTCATACATAAGTGTTGCCCCTATAGTTACTTTGCTAAAAGTTGAAGGAGGTACACAGAGTTGGATTGCTACTATATAGTTTTTTTAAAAATCTGAGCTGAACTTTCAAGGAGAATTTGTTTACTCCTAGCTGTTCTGCTCATCAGTAGAATTCTTTGTGGCTTGTATAGTTCCTATCATGGCAGAGTATAATAATTTTTGATACATTTTCTGACATCCTGATATTATTGTCCTTATACAGTGTATAAAAATCAGAGCTAGGAAGTGTTCCTTGATTTTGTGCTCAGTTTCACCCTCTCTTTTTTTTTTTTTTTAAAACCCTGAGTCACTACTGATAATCAGAGGTTATTCAGGCTTCTCAAAAGCACATCAGGAGCAGATGCCAGAAACAGACAGACATCTTTCCTGAAAAGAAGTAGTACTGAAGTAAACTGTATTACACTAGAATAGATTATTCAATTTGAAAATTGGTAACTTAGATATAGGCAGACTCCATTGCATAATTCTTAGTGATGTGGCAACAGAAGTGGAAGAGCAGTTTATAGCCACTCTTAATACTCTTGAGACAGCAAATGCCTAATCAGCTAAAGATAGAATAAGTGGTGAAAATGTAACCCAGGCCTAACTGATGGCAGCTCAGTCAATTGTCCTGTAATGCAAGAGGAGTTGCTGCACAGAGCAGTGCTAAGGAAGGGCTAACACCTGCTTACTCCCTTCTTAATGATAATGTAACATCAATAGGAAAACATCCAGAGAAGGACTTCTGTTGTTCCAGGCATAACCAGTATTTGCCTTTTACATCCTGATACTGTGTCAATCTCCAGTGTTCTATTTTGCATACTCTTTTTTTTTTTTTTGCAAAATTCTTTCTTAATTTTGTATTCCTCTTTGATCATATGCAGTCTCTTGCAGTTGGTCACCTTGCCCAGGTGGTCACATACAGCTATTGGAGTAGAGATTGGATATATGCACAAACTAGTGTTCTATGCCCAACAGAAGATCAGGTCTTAGAGGGAAGTGGAGTCCTTATCAGTCCAAGGTCAGGAGTGTTCTCAGAATTATAGTGTTTTATTCAGTGCAGGATGCTTCAGGGGGAAAAAAAAAGGAAATATAAATCCTGGTCAAGTTGAGTGAAGAGCCTCAAAAACATTCCTATGTGGTATGCTCATTATTTTTTCACTTTTGGCTTTAGTTGGATTAAAGAAGCTTTTAAGGAGCTAGGAGAAATGGGAACCACAACAAGTGCAAACACCTAAGACATAAAAAAATTGAAGTGAAAAAGGGAAATGCAGGTAGTACATCAAGGAAAAACATCCTGTATTTGAGATGCAGTAGCTGGTTGTTGGGAGCACTTATTTGCCATGTAAAAAGTTAAAAGACTGCTGAATTGTGAAAATGAAGAAGAAACTGCCCGTGTGTTGGAGAAGGTTAGATGTGAGAGTGTGGTCAGTGCACAAGTTAAACGGACAGGTTCATAAACTGGTATTAGTAGAAGATGCATTCTTTTGTTGAAGACATCTCTCCATTCAAAGTAGGAAGTTGACAAGGATGGAGATCTAGAGAGAATTGTAGTGACAATAAGTTTTACATAAATCATAACGTAGAAGTCTTTCCCTGTGCAAAGAGCATGTTTGGAGGACACATTTCCTCTGAGATTTTGTTTGAAGAAAGTGAGATTTTTTGGGTGAAGAACGTGAGATTTCAGGGTGGTTGTTTCATTCAGGGAAGAAGTTTTGCATTTGATTTGTGATAGGTGATTGACCTGGTAGTGATTCTATCACTATCAGTAAATGACACTTTTCAGGCCATATGAACTGACTTTCCCCTATACAGTTAACCTACTCTAAGGTCTTAAACCTCTTTGGTTACTTGCAGTTTAAAAGTTGACTGTATAAGTTTACAATAGGAGAACGGTGGATTTGCTTTCTGAATAACTGAAGCAATAACAAGACAATGTATTTTTTTAATGTAGATTAGAATTTGGATGTGCTGTTGAAGTTGACTTTCTGTTGTTTTACTGTTGTTAAAAACATCCACTGCCACTTGTTCTTGGAAAACACACACTACTGTTAGATGAGGCATGGTAAAAGGAGCTGTGGGAGTATGTTCCTGGGAACAAGTAGGCTAAATCTAGCCTTTAATTTTTTAGCCCGGTTTTCAGAAAAAAAGAAGTTATTTGTGAAGAAAACAGATCATTTTTCCAGGGTGGTTGGTGGCTACTAATGCTAAGTTTAAGTAACGTCCTGTTTTTCCTTACAAACCCATTAGGTTAATTTGAAAAGGCAGCTGTAAATTAATTCTGTATGCAGTAGTGTGTTGCAAGATTAAACAGTTACATAAATGCAAAATCAAACAGTTCTAACCCTGCAAGTGGATAAAAATCCTTTTTTACACTACCAGCAATAAACCATTTATTAGGTGTTCTTTTTAGTGCAATTTGTTCCTGAAATTGCCAGCACCTGTGCAGGCCAGATCAGAGTCAAAGCTGCTCTGGTGGTTAGACATGTTGCACTAATTTTAATGTTTCTAACTTGGGCAAACTCAGTCATGTCCGAAATTACAAAAAGGATTGTGTCAGTCTGTAACTTGAGTGCATGTTTCCATGTGACGTGTAGAGCTAAATATGTGACTGTGACAGACCCTATTTGCAGGCATTTAGGTGATTGTATCTGTATGAGGGTGTATGTCTTCTGTAGCAAGACCTAAATTAAAGTGAGGTGAAGGGAGCCCAGGTGCTGTAAATCACCACAGCTCCCTTCAGGTTTTGGCCATGTATGTTGGAAAGCATGAGAGAGACAGGAAAAAGCTTCAGAGTCACGTGGGAGCATTGCTGCTTTTACATGAACAACAGATTTCTGTAAAACCTTATCCTGGAGGGAAGATTATACTAACTCCCTTGTTGTGTTAAACACATGACCAGAGAACGATGGAAGTAGCTACCAACACCTGTGTCTGTGACATGATCCTTCTGTTTCAGTTGAAGGATCTGGTCCACTGTGTGTAGAGATTAAAAAACAGATTAGGGAATTGGATGCTACCAACACATGCAGCCCCTTTAAAAATACCTACCCAGGTAGATCTACTCAGGCCACCACAGCTCAGTCTTCCCACAGCATGTATGGAAGTGACAAATTATCTGGAGGTCTCAGGGGGAAAGAAGAAATGCGGTAAACCACGATGTGTTCAGAATAGCTTACACATTTATCTTTCCAAAATTATTTCTGTAAGAACTTTATTTAGGGTTTATTTCTCTCATACCTGTCTTGAGATAGTGTTTTTTTGGAAGCAAGCTAAAATCATACTCATCACTGAAAGTATTTTGTTCTCTTCCTGAATGAAAGGAGTAGGGTTAAATATTGTTCTCTGCTTTTGCCAACCATTGTTCCGAGTCACAAAAGATCCTTCTATATTAAAACCTGCAACAAAGGTTAAAAAATAGCTCAGTGCCTCTTCTGAGGATTCAGTAGGTATTATCAGGATATATTTTCTCCAAAACCTTTAGAAATAGTGTGGTACAGCTGATAAATGAATTACAAAATTTAAGAGAAGCAAGAGAAAAGTGACTTTGCTGTTGTTACTTGAATAACAGGAGCAGTAGCAATAACATGATACAGAGGATTGAGTTTCCTTCTGGCAGGAAGGGCAGCATCCTTCCCCTGTTTTCTGCCCTGGAACTACTGGTGAATTACTTACGAAAATATTCTCTTCCTGGCAGAAGTGCTAAACTTCTGACTTCTTTGTGGTGGCAATCATTAGTCAAATCCACATTGTTTTGTCAGCTCCCTGCCTGAACCCATATGATGTGAAAGAAGTCTTACATCATCTCTTTCTGTCCCCTGCCCCTCTAAGCCTGGGGAATTCCATGTCCTTCAGCTGACCCTAGGTGAGGTGTTAGGCGGGAAGATGGGAATGGGCTCCCTGTGCACCAGGTGGAGTTTCCTGCAAGCTGCTCCATGCCTTTTGCTGTCAGCTGTTGTGCCATCCTGCAGAGCGCAGTTGCTGGATGTCAGGCCATAATCTGGGTTACGAAAACACAGTTATTAAGGCTGAGTCTCTCATACCAGATGGAAGCATTCTGAAAGTGAAATCTAGACTTGAATAGTTTTGCTTTTAATTGGAGAAGACAGTAATAGATCCATCATAACCTTTGTAACTTACTGGATTACTGAGTTTTAATGGGAAAATAAACATAACTGCTTCCAAATGTCTTTTCTCCTCTGCTTTTGAATGCAATACTGTTGATACACACCCTTGTACCTCTCAGTGCTTTCTTTGATGTTTATTATAAGCTTTCTCTTTCTGTTTTACATTCTGTCTCTCATCTTGATATATTTGTAATCTTTAAAATACTTACAGGCTTTGATTGTGTCATTGCAAAGCCCTCACAGTAGGGATTTCAAAAATACTTAGTCCTTGTTAATCAATTTTTCTAGCCCCTTTGATATATGCTGGGTTTGCTGTTCTTCATGTCCTTCCCGGAATCTGCCATCTTGTCAGTAATGACATTCCCAGTGTGCTCAAATGTCTGCACATAAAGCCCTCGGTGGAGAGCTTGCAGTGCAGTATTACACAGCTCTGGTGTGCATGGGAAGATACTATTGCCTCACTGGGGTGGGATATGCTGCTTCTCAGCATTCAGTTCAAATTTAACTGACTTATCCTGTTGCTGTAATTGAATGAGTAAAACTTGCTGTCCATAATCTCTGCTGTCATGTTTAGAATTGCTGGCTTGTCTAGGTTTCTCACTCTATTGAGTATTGTTTGGGATTTATTTAAAGACTTTTGACTCTAGGTGACTTGCTGTGCCTGTGAAACACTTGCAAAAATTCATTGGAGAAAAGAGCTTTCTTTGCAAGATAGAAATCTCTCATTTGATCTGGGGAGAGAATTAAGATTAAAAGTTAAATCCTGCAGGAGAGCTAACTGCAAATAGTATTTGTGTGTGAAATCAGATACAAAAGAAGAGATGACCCAAGAAATGCAGTGAAAACTAAGAGTGGGTGATAAAGCCACTAAAGAGCTTGAAGCTTTTTACTAAAGTAGAAAACAGTTCAATGCTAAAAAAAATGTGTAGTGGAAAAAATATTCCTTGCCATTTTATATGATCTTAGTGATAGAGAAAACTCCCTGAATGAAGGACTAGGCAAAAATTACGTCTTGGAACTTCAAAATCAATCTAGATGTTGTTTGAGTTTTCCATATTTTGTCTGTGTAGCTTTACCTTCTGGTTTTAGCTATAGAGAAAATAAAACTATATTTGCAGGCAAGGAGATAGAAATATTGTGAGTGGCTATTCTTTACTGCAGAGGTTGAATGTCCTGTACATCCTAGGCCTTTTTCTTTTTTGAAATCATGGTATAGATTAGACAAATACATTTAATTTTCTTTTAGCTCTGGGGGAGGTTGTCTGTTGCTGTTAGTGCAAAGAGATGACTGTATACAGGTTTACTGCACTAGTTATGTAGCAATTTAAAAATTCAGCTGCAGTCATGCAAGTAATTGGGCTTTGGTTACCTTAGTATAACAACTATTCTTTTTTCCAAAGAATTCTAGGTAATCGAGTGGCAGAACTGGAAAAGAAATTAAGAACTTTGGAAATTGCTGGCTTGTGGAGTCTTCCAGGTTAGTAAAAATTCAAGACAGTAGCTTGCATTATTTCGTTTTCAGGGGTATGTTTGCATTCAAGAGAAGTTTGGGTATAATTTTTTAAATGACAGTTATTTTGTGAATGTTCTATTCAGTACATTTGCAAAATTAGAAATGTCTAATAACTGTTAAGTGGAAACCAAAAATCACTGGACTTTGTAAACTCTTAAGTCAAATATGTGTTGAAAAAAACCTGAAAAGTGCTGAAAGAAGTGGTTTAAATGTTTAAGTAATCAAACTATTTCCATAGACTGCAGACAAAAAACAAAGTGAACTATTTTATTTAAACATTGCATAAAATGATACACAGATTATTGGCCATTATGTTTTTCAGAAATTTTATTTATTAATTTTGTACTTCTTGTAACTTCCATGGATTGTTTTCACTGTTTTTTAAATGTTTTTCTGTAGAATCATAAACTCCTAGAAACTGGAAATTTAAATGGTCCTAAATTTTCTAGTCCATCTCTCCAGAACCGACTTATTCCCTGTAGTATCTTAAGTGTTGTATTTAGTTTTGAATTACTGAAGCAATGGGATATTA
Organism: Atrichornis clamosus; assembly: GCA_013400975.1. NCBI lineage: Eukaryota > Metazoa > Chordata > Aves > Passeriformes > Menuridae > Atrichornis > Atrichornis clamosus. Next base: position 30,027 of record WBMZ01009349.1, on the reverse strand, counting down.
ATCTGCTTCCTAACAGACCTCATTGTTAGAAGAATGTGTAATATTTAATTTACATTTCCTTTTTTGCTTCTTTTCTTCTCATTGCACCTAATTGTGTCTTCTTTAACCACTGTAAATTTACTACTTCGTTGTTGGTGTTTGCATCATTAGGTTTCGTTGTTTACAGCTTCCTATCAGTGCTAGTGGGAGTGGGGGAGAGTGTGGTTTAGGCTTCTAGTTTTTTTGGCTCTGTTTTTTCCACCAAACCTTTACATCTAGAAGAAAACCTCCGACAGAGCTGAAGAAGCCTTGTAACAAATCTGTGCTCTTCAGCTGTTTGGGCTGATGTGTGTTTCACTTCAGCTTGCCTGTTTGGGCAGTCTCAGTCCCCTTTCTGGAACTGGCTCTCTACTTGACTCTTTCCAAAACTAGAGGTGCAAATTTGTTCCCATGGGTTACTCCTCAGTCACCTAACATGCAGGGTGTCCCTCCCCACACTCTCCAGAAGACGAAGTGCTTGTCTAAGACCTTGCTAATGCAGTTTTGTACGTTACTACAAACATGTATCATAAACTCACCAGTTCAAGGTACTGTAGGGGTTTGTTTTGTTTTGTTTTACAAAAATAGTGTTCCATTAAATTTTTACACTAATAAGTGCAGCATTTATCATGTTTGCAAAACGTATTTTAAAAAAATGGAAGTGGGAACTTCTTGCACTGTTATTGATCTGTGTAGGTAAGACATCAAATTAATGTTTATACAATAACAACTGTCTCTTTCCTTCCTTTCTTTTGCTGCCTGAAGGCCTGAGCTACAATGTCTCAGTGGGATTTGGGAGTAGGTTCTGCTTAACGTATATTTTTAGTAACTGATTTTAGCAGTACGTTAAATATTGTCATTGCATGTAAATAAATGGAAATGTTACCTGAACATTTTTATATCCAGCAGATTAACATGTTCAGTCCAATTAGTTTGATGACCACAGGAGAAATAGAGGTTGCTGTACATGAAAATTCATTTACATTAAGGAAAATAGTAAGAGAGGATGTTCTTAAATAGTTTTAAAGGAATTCTGCACTGGATTGTGAGTTCTGTTGAGCCCCAAGGTTTGTTGATTTTCTGCTTGCCTTTTAAATCAACAGTGCACTTTTGTTTCCAGGTGCATTCTAATCTTGAGGTGATCAAAAAGAGCATTGCAACACCTGGTGGGTCACCAGTTTTCTTTTCAGAGCGTATAAAGCTTCCACTCCATAGAACAGCAGTGTACAATAAATAGTGTGGGAGTACCACAGTGGATTCTGCAGCTGAATGTTGGCTTGGGTGAGGAGGAGAACATGGAGAGTATCTCATCCAGTCAGTCTTAAATCCAGAGTGAAAAAGTATTATTTGGTTGTGAGTGGAACTTTTGTCATTGAAACAAAAATGCAGATAAAAGCTGATGTTCATTCTAGCACTGAAAGAAACGCACATTATAAATTGCAGGGTTTTAATCTGAAGTTAATGTTCCTATTTAGTCATCGTTTGTATAACATTTATAACATCCACTGTCACCATTATAATAATATCTTCCAAATGCTGTTAATATACTTGATCCTATTGAAGAAAGATCTTGAACACTTCTGGTTTTTTTGTTAGGTGACATATTTGTCATCTGCTTCTTGAGGAAGGCATGAATTAACTATGGGGAAGCTAATCAAGAGGAAGTGCATGTTTAATTTTTGAAAAGGTGAAATCAGTAGCATAATTCATTTTCTGTGGAAGTTCTGCCTACCACAGACTTTATATTCCTCTGCTTGGAAAATGGGCTTTACTTAAATGAATTTCTTGCGAGGTTTGTTTTCATTGCTGAAAAGAAAGCAAGCTTGAGCATAGATTTGGCTTTGATTTTCTCTTTTGATCCTACTTCCCTTGAGAAGGAAGCAGAGAATGTGATGCTCACAGAAGCATTTAATTCTTTGCTTTGTCTTGGGTACATTGTGGTTCAAATATGCACACAGATAAGTTAAATGTATTCAATAATAGTACATAATAAACATGACCTTATTCCTTTCACAATTCGATGTCACTAGACTTTCAGATAAGTAATCCTGTATTTTTAAAAATCTATCATTTCCTGAAAATTCCAGGTTTCCACTGGAAAAAAGTCTAAGGAAAGAGTCGACCATGACTCAGCCTTTTTCTGTGTGGGATGATAAGAGAGTTTTGGTGCTGCCTCTTGCTCTGCAGTAATCAGTGCAGAGCAGAGGCAAGGTAGAATTAATGGGCTCAGCAGCTGCTGTGACTGTAGCCAGGTACAGTGGCATGGGTTGCAGCAGAGGTTATAAGAGGATACCCAACCCTGGAGAAGAAAATGAAAAATTTACTACTGCTGAAAACTTACGTGTATTTTGAGATCTGTGTACTTTTCACTATAGTCCTTGAAAAACTCATTAGAGGAATGTGAACCTTTACAGGTATGAAATTGAGCTTACACAGCAGCTAGTTGAAATTCCTTGTTTGTCATCCAACTTCAGATCATGATTCACAGAACATAGTGCAGCAGTACCCTCATGTCCCTCTTTCATGAATGGATGTGAGTTGTTGTTAATAAATAAATATGCATCAGACTCTTTGGGCCACATCTGTTGTTAAGATGTGTGGATACTGAGCTTAGCTTTATTTTCTGTAACCAGGTTGGTTTTCAGAGAAAAATGTGAAAGTAAATGTGCTTACTGTGTAAATGCTGGCTGGAAGTCAAGAAGTATCTTCTTTGAAGCTTGTCTTGCAATCTTCAGGCACTTCAGCTCAGGCTTTACATTTTTTATTAAATAAATAAAAAAGCCTCTGCTTTCCACTTTCCTGTTAAAACCTCTACCCAATTTTTTTATTTATCATCTTCTAACTTCCTCTGTTGGATTCTTTTGTATCTTTTGGGATATGTGGCTGCTTTTGACTCTGTGTAAATATCTGTTTTCATACTACAAGTTCCCTGTATGATTTAGTTCTTCACACAAAATTCTTTCACCATACAGGAAAGTACATTTATCTAGGGGCTTTTGCATTTTGTAATAGCGGCTGGATTTGTTTTTAATTAATTTTTTGTTTGTTTGTTTTTAATTAATTTTGTCTTACAGTATGGGGGGTTGTCCTCTTTGCTGTTAGTTAATATTGGGTTTTGTTACTGACTCTGGTGAAGGCAGAATTCTGGTGCATACTTGACAGGGGGTCAAAGTTCGACAAGATCCACATTTCAAAAGCATTCATTGCATTCATATTGCTGCAGTGTATTGCCCAACATGGTAAGGGTCTAGAAACAATATTAATACCTTCAGGATCAAGGTATTTGCAGGCAGTGCCTTTAAAAGTAGTTAGGGATTGGGGTAGTCCAGTTAGACTCCATTGGAACAGCTTGACTTTCATTATTCCTTTGTATGTACGAGAACTTTCTCAGAGCTGGATTTATTCCGGGTATCTCCTGACCTGGTGCTCTTTTGAAAGTCTTTGTCTTGGATGGGTGATTAGATTTAGGATGTTGCCTTAAGGTGAAACGTACAAACAGATTTAGAGGGGAGAAGTGGTTGTTACATAAATGTCCATTCTCATGGAGATAAATAGAGCAGTATCTTGCTGCCTCCCCAGCCATTACTTATCGGTTGGCACTTGTTCTGGAGGCCACACAAACACCATGCTTAGCTGATCTTGCACATTTCCTGCTGTTTCCCCTCTAGGTTTAAGGTAGCATCAGTCACTAAAAACATGAGCATCCTGAGTAGTGGAGGACTTCCTAAAGGATCTGCAGGTGTTGCTTTCTGTACTGCTAAAATATGTAAAGACTAGGTATCTACAGCAGAGTCGTCAGATGAAGAGTTTCTCGCACTATTTTGTCTGCAAAGAAGCTGGGAAATTGCCTTTTCCCATGTGGTTTAAAACAAAATTGCTCAGAAATGTTTTTGGAATTTTTCCATTAAAATCCCTGCTGTTCCCCAGCAATGTGTACTTGTTTGCTCCCTCAGTTCTTAGTTATGCTAAGCTTTTAGGGTTTTTTTAAGGGAGCATTGCAGGATAATATGTACATCTGAAGTGTAAAGCTACATAATGATGAACCTACTTGTATCATCTGAGGCAGAATGGTAGAGAGTAAAGAGTCAGTGCTGAAAACTTGATGGTAATAGCATGCAAGTGATCCATTACTCTTCGTAAAACTTTTGGTATGATATGTTTATTAATATTTTTAATTGAATGCTAATTGCTAATACAATTTGCTGCATACAGCACCTGATTTTTTAAAATCTGGTCTTTACTCAGTACTGCAGATAAAAACATACACCTTTTTTGCATTTGCCTTGCATATTCTGCCTCTAGTACAGAGTACTTTTTTCCATGCTGTAAAAGGATCATTTGAGATGCTTTTCCTGTTCTGTGCTTTTCACTAACATTGTTAAAAAATTGTAGGGTATGTTTGAATATCAGTAGTGCACAATGGATGTAATGGGTGAAGTGGCAGTTCTAACACTGTGATTGTTCCAGGTGGGAAGGATACGATAACATTCAGTGACCCAACCCTGCCCGTGATACAGCGGTCCAGGTCACCGTTGTTAGCGTTTGCTGATAAGCCACAGAAAACTGAAGTACAAGGTGAGCACCTGGAACGTAAGGAACACGAGGAGAGCTGAGCACTCATTCCTTTCCAAATAAAATGTAAATTTTCATGCCGGGATAACAGAAGGCAAAGTTTCAGTGGTCACAGAGATTGAATAAATCATCCACGAGTAAAACAGATAGATAGTCCCAGTACAAATAGCAAAGAAATGACTGAAAAGTTACTGTCGACTAGATTGCACAGGGCTAGGGATCAGGGCTTACACCTCAAAGAATTTTCCTGCCAGATAACTTGATACTGTGAAAAGTTACTCATGCCATCTGTGTCACAGTTAACCGATTCCTGCACTTTTTCCCTCAGTTAAAATGCGCAGTAGGAAGCAGTCTGTGGAACTGGTTTAGCACTTTCCTGCATTATAGGTGATATCTAGATGAATGGCTTCCTGATTGCACAGGTAAATTGAAATACCCAACTCATTTTCCCAGAGAAGTTGATTGCTTTTTTATAGTCTTACGTGTGTTTTGTTAAAAATCCTTCTCCAGTAGCAAGTTTTAACATCTCTCCAAAGTCAAGATTAACTTTATTTGACAGTTGCTGATAACCTTGATTTTTTTTTCCTTAGTTTTTCATAATAGATGGATTATTATACTTGCTTATTGGCATTTGGATCAGATCTTTAATGGGCGTAACATTATGGTATGCCCAGATCTTTCTCAGCTAACCGTGAAGCATCATAAACAATTTATTTGTTAGTCCTGAAACAAAATAGATTGTGGCTTAATTTTGACTTTATAGTCCATGTCATCATCTGATAAAACCTGACAGCAGGACTGATCTTTTTTATAATCTTGATCAGCTGATATTTTTGCTAAAAATAAGAAGTGAAACTATAATGAATAGTTCTCTGGTGAGTAATAATAACTCATAAATATTCATTCTTTTGCCTACTTAATTGTTGATTTTTAATTAAATCTGCGGTTACTGAAAGTATTTACTTGGTGGCATTATGCTCTTTTCTTTCCCTATTTGTCCTAGGTGAGGCTGGTATTACAGTTGTGATTACAGGCTGATCAGACAGGCTGTCTGATCTGCCTGTCACATCTTATCAGACCCTGTTGCTGTTGCTTTGTAACACTGCCAAACCTTAGCTCTGGGCTGAAGCTTTCCATGCTGTGTTTTCTACCTCAGCTGATTTTTTTTAATGACAGCCAAGTAACTTACTTTTTGTGTTAGATACTGATGACCATGTGGGGTTTTTGGTGAGCTTTTTTTGTCTTTTGTTTGTTTGAATATGTTTTTTTTTTTAAAACATGCAAACATTTAGTATATCTATAATTATAGGAATTTGAAATCTGGGGAAAAAGTTTCCAGCCTGAGAAAAAAGTGTGGAGTTTCCACCCCATTCTGCATGACTCACTTAAAAATCTCATCTGCTAAAAACAGTGAAAACCAAACCAATGATTCTGTTGAGCTTGCTTTGTGCCACCAGTGCTGGTTAAACTCTGTATGCCCCTTTCCTTTGAGATGATGTAAACTTAGAGGGAACAAAACCTGGAGCAAAGAGGGAAGAAAGGCCAAGATCAGGACTCTCAAGTGGTGGGAAGACTAGAGTAGATGGGGATTGAGAGAGTTGAAGGAAGTCTGAATGAGGAGGGACCAGCCTGTGGCTGGGCAGAGGTCAGAGCACAGGAGTGAGGAATTAGAATGCTCCCAGTGAAAACAAGATGTGATAAAAAAGATTGAAAAGTGGATGAGAAATGGGCAAAGTGAGTGTAGGAACTGGATAAACAAAGGGATATANAAAGGCCAAGATCAGGACTCTCAAGTGGTGGGAAGACTAGAGTAGATGGGGATTGAGAGAGTTGAAGGAAGTCTGAATGAGGAGGGACCAGCCTGTGGCTGGGCAGAGGTCAGAGCACAGGAGTGAGGAATTAGAATGCTCCCAGTGAAAACAAGATGTGATAAAAAAGATTGAAAAGTTCATGAGAAATGGGCAAAGTGAGTGTAGGAACTGGATAAACAAAGGGATATAGAGCAGGAGCAGAGGGAAGAGAAGTACAGAAGAAAACAGTCTTGGAAAGGAAAAGGCAGACGAGGATTAGACCTGTGGCAATCACAGGAAGAATCAGCTCCCAGTAGATTTCTCCTTTCCTCCTCTCCATCCCATGAGCGTAATGAGAACCAAGGTCAATCACAGAAATTCTGTCATTAAACTGGAGTAGGGTAAGAAATTACTGTTCTGCCTGCACCAACTGCTTGGGTTTTCCCTTGCCTGTGTCCCAGTATAGCTGATAACCTGCAGTGAGAACTGAGACAAAACTTGCCTCTGTGGTAATTAAACGGGGCCAACTTTTTTGTGCGTAGATGAACACATATATACAACCAGCTGCGCAGGGGACACCAAGGTTTCTAGCAGTAGATGAAGCAACAATAACCTGTTCTTCTGTTTCAGATGCTTTTTCTGAAGGATGTTTGGGGCTGCCATCTTACGTTTGAAGCCTGGAAAGGAAGCAGTGTGTTTTTAGCTGTAGGGCATGTCCCTGTGCTTGAAGTCACACAGCTCGTCTGCAGTCAGCATCTGTATGGCAGTGATACACTGGTACCTTTTGTACCACCCTGCACAGAGAATGACTGCTGCTGAGCTTTAGCAGCTTGGTGCATATTGCAATTTTTCATCTACACCATGTAACTCCAAAATCTGGGGGACCTTAGCAACTGTGAAGAACATAGGAATGTGTTCATCTGCCTTCATTTACCAAGCCAGTTTGCTCTTGGTTTAAAGTATTACTGAAATGAAAACAAAACCACTTTTATTTTCCAATTAGTTGAATGATCAATTGAGTTGAATGAAAACAGTTGATAACCAGAATAACAATTAAATTCTTACATATCATTATTAGGCCTCATGTCACATTGGTCAGTTATGGTCTTTTAAATAGTGGCACCAATATTCGGTGTCTATTTGACCCAAGAAATATTTTTAGCTTTTGAACGAACATATATTCTATATCAGAACTTCCTATAATGCAGCAAGTGTTGCTTTACCTAGATCTACAGATAATCAGAGGGCTTTTTCAGGCTTTTTTAATCCAGTCTATCTGCTTACCCTGGTGTCATCAAAGCCTTCTTTAGTCTGTACTTGTAATCATTGTTTCAGTTAATCTGGATAGTGGATGTCAGTAGGATATACTGTGCGGTTCCTGTGTGAAAATGCATAATGACAGAGTACAATCACATGAATTAAAGTCTGTCTTGTGCCACCAAATCTCACTTTATCCAATGCACAGGATGGATAGTGTCGTGAGATAGATTGTACTTGAGCATTACAGCTTCTAATGAACAGCTATTTGGAGTTTTTCCTCTGCACTGTTGAATGCCTTGTCCCGGCTGTATTGCCTGGGTGCTGTTTCAAGAATTCCCTGAAGACAACAGTTCTGTTTTTGTATGAACTTTTCTCTGGTGACTTAGTGCTTTGAAACAATTTATCTTCAGAAAATTGCAGCAAGGTGATAGGCTGGTGTTATCCTACTGTAAGAGGGGGAAACTGAGGCATTCAAAGAGTAAAGTAGAGTCCCTTCTAATTTCTAGTGCCAATTTCAGGTACAGAGGTTTAGGCTCTTTTTGGAGCACTCTGATGTACAGCATGAGCAGAGCAGTACTGCACATCAGGCTCCTAGTTCTCCAGCTGACTGCTCAGATAATGAGGCTTAGATCCAGTGGGTGATCACCTTTTGAAAGTTAATTTATCCCTGCCTTTTCCACAGACTTTAATTCCAGGTCTTCAGAGTTGCATTCCTTCCTTTGTTGATGGTAGTAAGAGTGTCTGTTCCCTTCGTGCCAAGCCTGGTGTCACTGGCTCAGTAGCTCCCAAATTCTAGATGAGGCAGGTCTAATAGAGACAGTAGGCTGGTCCTCCCTGCAGCCAGGCAGTCCCATCCTTGTGTGAGGCAGGATTCCTGTTAGAGAAATGGAGCAAATGCTTACATACTACAAGGTAATGCATCTGCAGGACAAGAGTCATTTTAACATGTCAATGCAGCCTTACTTCTGGCATTTCCTAATTTTTCTTACTTTACTTCGCAAGCTTATTTTCAGTGAGGCTTCTTGTCCTTTAATGATATGAAGACAAGTTCTCTCTTTCACAAAAGTGTTTGTTTAGACACCACTGTTTTCTCTATTTTGACACTTGTTTCAGTGTTTGCCTTTTGGTATAATGTTATATTTTAAATTCTTCTACTGCTGCTTTGTTTTATGCTGTTACCCTAATCAAAATAATTTTTATGTTTGGAGAAATGTTGCAGGACCAAAACTTCATTATTGGATGAAAGCCTGTGAAAAGCTCCAAATAAATGGAGCTTATGTTAACCCCTGAAAGTGGTAGTGATGAGGGGATTAATGGTAAGCTGTGCCAAAAATTTCTGTAGCTAAGTGCCTTGCTTGGAGTTGGTATTGCTCTGAAAAAGTTTGCCTGAGCTTGCTGTTCTACAGTATGGTATTGACTGATTCTTAGAGTTCTTGGTATTAGGGAAAGGCAGGATCCGAAACAGGATCCAACAAGAAACTTAGTGTTGACTGTTTATTGTTTAAGATACAGGCCTGGGAAGGGATAGGGAAGCACCTTAAAAATTCCTTACTGAGGTAAACATCTCTGTGGTCTAGCACTGGTAGTGATGGTCTTCAGGTCAGATCTATAACAAATACCTCCAGCTGACTCGAGCATCTCACTGTTCCATTTCTCTTTCAGCAGAACAGAAGGGAGAACGTGATGAAACTTGTGCTGTTGCAAATGAGTCCCTGGCTCCAGAGGGAACAAACTTAAATAACAGAAACCAAAATAAACATTTTTACCCTTCATTACCCCAGCGACCTTCTGAGGAAGAAGAAATAAACAAGCTTGGAAGTCAAGTAATTAAACTGACAGTTGCAGAACTGGAAGGAAAAAGAGGAGCTTCTCCTGTGGGGGAGCAGAACGTGGCAGTTGGGGCAGAGCTTAATGGTTCATCAGAGGGGGAGTTCCCACTTTCCAGCCCTGATTCATCTGACCCCACAGATCCCTCAAACTCTGAGAATGAACAAATACGTGAAACTGAGGCCCTGAAAGACAATGACAAAACCTCAGAGAGGGATTGTGAAAACCCAAATGAAAGAGGGCATCAAAATAGCAGGACCTTGGATGTGGTGCGTACCGAAGAGGCTGGAAGGCATGGAGGGCTCAGTGTCACAAATGCAGACACAAATAACAGCTTTGAGGAGCTCTCTGAATCTGAAAACAAGAAACCATCTGATGCTGCTGAAAACCGTGAATATTTGGATAACAGTTTGGCTTGAGGTACGAAATCCAGGCCCTCGAGCGTCTCACTGTAATCCTTTTGCAGTGTCTGTGCTGTTGCAGATACGATCAGTGAAATAGTGTGCTGTAGGGTTGATTATTTTACACGGAACTGTTAATAACTCTTTAAAAAAGATGTTTTTCTGTTAGCTCTGGCTGTAGTGTACCAAAACTGTAAATTACCTGAGGGAAAGAATTAGTGATGAGGTTTAGTCATGTTGGGTTTTTGTAATGATTTGAAGTTTCCACATAGAATGATGTAATTTACATTAGTGTAGCAAAAAGGCCAGTGATAATGATTTATGTGGTTATCACTAGGCTTCTGTGACATGTATGGTCCTACTGCTGGACTGTATTTTAATGGTGAGAAGTGTCTCTCAAGGATGAAAAATCTGGAGTGATAAATTGAGAAGCATCTTAAGGCTGTGAGCTTTAGCTTCTTTCTCAGACTGTGTGCTGTTTCTCTTTATGTATAGTGACTGTAATTACATCCTTAGAATAAGATCACTTTTCCCTTGCAGGAAGTTTCTGAAAACCATCCCTGCATGTATATGGTTCTCTCATTACAAGCCTTTATACGTTTATATTTTGTCAACTGTACAAAATTTTTCCTTTCCTCTCCCAGCTCATCTCATGAAAATGAAGGGAGTTACATTTCACCAGATACTGAGAACCCAATTTAATGAAGCTCTGAAGGAAACATCATCAGAGAAGCCAGAAGTCTTACTGAAACAAACAGCAATGTTGTTCCAAGGCAAAGAAGACAGCAAGAGGAGAACCAGTGATGCCCTGTCTAGCTACTTGGCTCTGTCAGTTACTGGAATTGCATTCCTCAACTTACAGGAGCTGGAACAGCCCTGGGGCCTAGTTAACGGGGTAGGTTTCAGCCTACTCCACCTGTGCTCTCCTTTCTAAAGGAATCTATGTCTTTTTTATTTTCTTATTATTTGGAATTAAGGATTACTCTTCCTTTCCTCCTCATTTCACCAGGCTGTTATATGATAGAAGGATTATTTGCATTGTTGCCACTTTCTTAAACTTCTTCTCTTGAAGGTGTTTAGTCATAGAAAAACATTCCTGTAATAACTGGGTAGAAAGGGAGACTGCTGTGTCATTCCCTAGCTTGGTCCTGATGCTGGAGCTGTGCCACTCTGCTTCTAGGAAGGCAGCAACGAGGGAATGCTTAACATTGAAGTTAGCAGCTGTTGGAGAAGGGGAGGCAGGTCTTTCCTCTCCTGCTTGTGGCACAAGGAATGGTCTCTCCAGCTGTGGAGCTTCTATGGGCCAGCAGCCGTCAAGGCAATTTTTCTGCTGGCTTGGGACCTAATTGTCTGTAAATGTTCATTTCTCACTCCTAGAACTTGAAACCGATCAGAGAGAATTAAAGCAAATTTAATAAAATACTACTAATAAAAAGGAAAATCCCTCCCAGATTGAGTACTTCTTTGACAAATAACTGCCAGCTGCAAGTTTTTACAGCCCACTTGTCAGCTACTGAATAAAGAGAGTTTATATTAACAGTACTGACAAACTCTTCTGTATGGGTAAGATGAGCTAGCAGGTGCTGCCACAATCAAGGTGTCAGGGTCTATGAGCGGTTTGTATTCAGCAGAAGAAAGGCTGTATGTAAATTATTACATATAAATATAAGGAGTGATAGTTGGAAGGTGAAAAATGTGGCTTGTCTCTGTTCTCACGTGTTTTCCCTGGCAGGTGCATTTGTGTAACCCTTTCAGTGTCTGCAGGCCATAAAGCCATACTTACAGTGCTCCTCATATATATTTATTTGTCTTTGAGGGTAATTGGACATTGCAGCATTCCACTGATGTTAAGCAGCAGTCCATAGGAATGAAAATTACCTGAATATTTAAGCTTATTAGGGACATGAAGCAGGAAAAAGTATTTATTTTGTTATCCTGATCACCATTTAAATTCCTCATTACCTGAAAATAAACAAGAAGAGTTTAAGTGTTTGAAAAAGTGTTAAGCTGTTCCCAGTAACTGTAACCAACTGCATTATTGACTCATTTTTGTGACAGTCAGAAGAGAAATAGCTGTAGAAACGAAAATCTCCAGGAGAGTGTGGCAGGATTTTTTCCTCTAATGCCTGAATGTCACATGTAGTGGCATTTTATTTGAGATGTACTTTTTCCATCTTTCATTGACTAATCCTGCACAGAGCTAAATATCGATGCAGTCAGAACTGAAGCAAGCAAATAAGAAGGTCAAGATTTCACATAGTTGAACTCAGAAATGTTGAGGGTCTTTTTCTGTTTCTCTGTCCTGAGTCTTTCCTGACCTAGAGATGTGTGAATGAGCATTTTGCTCACGGTCCCTTAACAGCCAGTTAATGCTATTATTTAAAGAAGAGCTTGGTGTAAGGTAGAAGCAGTGCTGGATCAACAGCTTTTTAGTGTCTCATTGGTTGTTTCTTTTCAGTGTGTCAGTTCTGTGAGAGCACAGTGATGTACAACCCAACAATTAGGGCATCTTGGTAATTGTCTTCACACCATTCTCCCTCTTAGATGCCATTTTTATATCTTTGCAATCACTAAATTCCAGTAAGATACATAGATCTCTGAAAACCTCATTTTCAGTGTGATGCCACCGCTGCAATACTGCCCCTCTGCTTTCTGCTCTAGCAAATGTGTATTCTAGATACATCTTTAGCCTTCTCCCAAGAACACAAGACTTCAAAGCCAGGAGACTTTAAAAGTAAGGCATGATTGCACTAGGTGATAAGTAATTAAATATTCTTGTCAGTATCTTCCTCGGATATTGCTTTAATTGATATCATTGTGCTATAAGAACAATGATTTAATTTTTTTCCCAGTAAATTTAACTAATGTTTTGTTGTGGAATCAACACTACCTTAGATTTGGGGGAGTGGTTTTGTTTATTGTTATCTTTTGGGGTTTTTTTTGTTTTTTAAGCCTTGTGTTCCCTTTTCCTACTTCTACAGAAGTGGAGAAATCACGACCAGACATATACACCTTTTTGGTGTTGGGCTTTGGGGAAGCAAACTGGGAATGAAATGTTGTGGCAGGATTATGGAGAAGCTGCATTTCACAAACGGGTTTTAAGGAGGTTGTCTCATCTAAAAGTAAAATCATGCATTATCTATGAGAAGGATTTCATTTGAAAAGTATGATGTTGTGATTATTGGAAAAACAATGTTCACTGAATTTGTAAAATAAGTGTGTGAAAATGACAGATTAAGAAGCATCTTTTAGAATGCTGCTTGTTTTCTATGTGAGACTATTTTTAAGCATATGGGAATTTGTATAATAAAGACAGTGGAATTTCTTTAATCCCTATGAGCTCAGGAAAGTATTTCAAATTCTTAATTGAGATTAAGTTGAAAATCTGCTGCATTTCTAAAAGATAGCATTTTGTTTTGAAATTTGCTTTCTAAATTATGCAGTTTAATTTATTTGCAAACCACTCCTTTGTTGCTGCCTGGATTAACAGCACAACATGGTTAAACTATATTAATAAACTTTGTCATCTTTAATAAAAACATTTCCTGATACACTTGTTCTACCTGCTTGTTTCCTTTTCTCTTCTCAGTAGCAGATGAATGATAGCCATGGCATGGTGTTTTAATATTCTCATGCAGTTGTGTTAAATTAAAAAAGTAAAGCCTTATTGAGCTAGAGTTTTAAGTCTGAAAATTATCTTAAATCTTTTCACTGCCACTTCTCCCAGCCTAAACTGACTTACTTCCTACAGTTTTGTATGAAATAACACTCAGATTTTTTGGCTTTGAAAATAATATTTATCTCTGGTCTGCTAACTTTATCACCATTGTTTAAGCAGCATTATAACTCTTGTATACAACTTTGTTACTACCAAGCACAAACTGGAGACTTATACAAGTAGAGTAACGTCATGGATCTAAAGTTCAACACAGAAATTTCTGTTCTTTCCCTCATTTCTAGGGGAAGTCCATTACCGAGGTGTTGCAACCCAACACTGTTAATAGCAAAGAGACCTTTTTGCTTTTCAGGTTTGCACCTAACTACAGAATAGTGTCTAATGAGAGGGAAATTCTTACTTTTTTCCTTTAGTATCCAACTAATGATCCCTTAAGAGACCCTTAGAGCACACAAACTCTTTAGCCAACTCACCATATCCATCAGTACTCTTACTTACATGCATTCAACTCCCAAACTGCATAAAAGGGAATCTTTTTTCCTCAAGAAAACACATCACAGTGTTGAGTTGATGCTGATTTTATTGATGTGCTTACAGAAAGGAGGCTCTACAAAAGTGATAAGCATTTAATAGAGGAGCAAGTGAATGGAAACAGGAATCCATTAGCCATATATCTTAGTGGCCAACAGCACAGCCCAAGTTACTTTGTGCTGCCCAGGCTGTAGCTGGCATTTTGGACTTCACTTAAGCCTGGTTGTATGTTCGTTTGTTGAGCCCTCTCTTCTTCTTGTCCGTAACTTCAGGCAGTTTCTCTTCCCACAAGTTCTTGTTGCTTATCCCAATCACACAGCAAGCCAGACGTCTCCCAGCATTTCCATTTTCCAAACTGGCCTTATTATTGCCCTTGCCCATATCATCTTCCTGCTCGTGGATCACAACAGATCTGCCAATGATGGAATACGGACCAAAGATTGTGGCAAAGAGATTTGTTTTGTATTTTCTGATTTTGCCTTCTTTAGGAAGAAAGTTGCCAAAATCCCCTGGGTGACGAGGATGATTCACTCTGAAAGGGTTATAGTGTCCTCCTGTAGAATCACAGCCGTTGCTGAGGTCTCCAAGCTCGTGGATGTGTATAGCTCTACTAGATTGATTGTTATCCAATGGAAACCCATCCAAGTAAAAAATGGCTTCCAATCTTCCATACGAGTAATACTGCCTGAATAAGACTTGTCCAGTCACTTGTGGCTTGTCCATGTCTATTTTGGAGCTGGGCTTCATTTCACAAGTGGCGTAAATCATCCCATCAGTCTCATTACCACGTGTTACTGGGTAGAGCAAATTCTGCCAGAGGTCGTTCACTTGTTTCTGTATTTCATGCAATGACTCTTGGCGTGGATCAGTTTCTTTGTCTGTCACGACACCAGAGGCAGACAGGGTGAGCCCAGTGACCAGAGAAAGAATCAGAAGCATCTCGGCAATTTAGAGCCTGCAAAAGGTACAGGAAGGTACAAAGAATTCAAGGCATTTTGCAGCAGTATGGCTGGAGAGAAGGACACGCAGACGATGAGGAGCTGAGTGAAACAGCTGGAACGTGATCCCGGTGGACTGCTGTTTGCTAAATCTGTCTAATGTGATGAACTGAAACTAAATCAGAATGCATATGTGTGTTTAAACACATATGATGGACACCCATGACTAAAAGAAATTCTAGTGATTTTATATTTAATGTAAAAACATCTTGATCTTAAAAACTGCCTCTGTTTCCCTGCAGGAAGCAAGCAAGCCAAAATATTCTTAAATCTATTTCTGAGTTTGTATTGAGGCTTTTCTCCTCCAATAAATTCCAGCAAGACAGCTTGCCAGGAGTTTTCTCTTGGTCCATCTACTTAACCACTAGTTAGGCATTAGAAACAAAAAGTAAAAATCCAACAAGTTGATTACCTTGCAGAACCCCTCAGTAGTAGCTCTTCGCCTCTGCTCCCCTTAAGCAGGATGTGATCAGACAGAAAGCCAGAGCTGCTTGAAAGTGATGCTTATAGGAACTGCGTACTTGTGTAGAAATTAGGTAACCCTGGCTCGGGAGGCGGGAGAACTGTGGGAGGGGAGGGAGGCGGGGAGGGAGGGAAGGAGGAAGGGAGGGGAGAAAGTTCTAGGCATTTTTGTTTTGGGCAGGGTGAACATTTTATCCTTTCTTGGTGAGTTTGTTCGTTTGGCTCTCGGTTCTCAGCAGCATTTCAGAAAAAAAAGAAAAGGGCCGTGAAGCTTTGAAATTAATCTGCCTTTTGGTGACTTCAAGCTCTCATCTAAAACTAGTGAACTTCAGCAGGCAGGGAGGGGAGAGGAAGGAGCTTTATTAAGGCACAATTGGGCAGTTTGCTCACTTGTGTGCTGGTTGTCTGGAGCTGGTTTGCATTTTTATTTCTTCATTAATGGGACGTGGTGCTTGAGCAACATAAACTGTTCTACATGGATGTATATAAAAGTTTTTGTGGTTTTTAAAACTGAGTTTAAACTGTAGATGTTGAGATGCATGTCAATGATGCCTCTGAAATTTTAGGGTTAGTTATCATCTGCTGCTTTTTACTCACCAAGTTATCTTCTCCACTGCAACCCTTTTGCTTCTTTTTCAAACCAGCAGTGATTTCATTCCTAAGAGAAGTAAGCACTCCTGAGGCTGTGCAACATCAGACTGAGGTGCAGGGAAATTGCTCAGAAGCTGGCTGGAGCACGGAGAGTTCACATGCGTTTCAACATCCCATGAACTGAGAAATGCTCTCCTCTCAGGGGTGTTGCCCTGCCTACAGCACTTCCCACTGTAGTAGCTGAAATGTGGATGCGGCTGTCACAAGATCAATTTAACAGGGTGAGATTTCTGTAGAGAGAGAAGAGTAGCTCTTATTACTCTGGAACAATTCTCAGTGCAAGAAAATTGCAAAGAAAATCCTTTTCCCAGTTCACATCTCCTGCCACCTGGGTAAAGAATGGAACTGTCAGCTTCTGGAATGGTAAAATTGTGTGTGTTAATCTTAGCAGTATCATATAGTACATCAGATCCAAGATACTCAGTTATCTGAGAGAGACAATTTTTTTTCTTTCTGTATGAGGGAGAGTAGAGCTAAAGGAATGTCAACTACTCAGATCATTAGCCAGGGGCAGGAACTACAGAGTTAACTTCATTTTGGAATAATGGGATATTGAATGTGTTACTTTAGCTCTGGGATTCAGTTCCTAGTCTATGAAATAGGACAACTAGTATTTCTTCAGGGTATTTGTGAGTTGTTCAGATCACTGTGCTCCTGGGCACCGTGCAGAGTTCAGGGGAAGCTAAACGCTCAGAGAGGCCAAGTGCCAGGACTGCCTGTCACCCCAAGCCTACTGCCACCTCCTGTGCAGCTTTTCCCAAGTTCATTCACTGGCAGTCTCTGAGCTGGGGAATTCCATACTTGCAGTGTGGCGATATTATCAAATTGCTTGGATTTAAAACATTTGAAAGTTTCATAATCAAGTTTTATAAATAGATCCAGAAAAAGTTCAGCTAAGACTAGCTACAGGCAAAGGGGGATGGTTTCAGTTTGTAAAATGCAGGAAGCAAATGTTCAATCTAGGCACTATTAGAAAAATTATTTCTTAGCAGCCTAAACCATTTTTTAAGGGGTCACAACAAATGGAAGGAAGAATGGAACATCGTTCATCATTTACTCTTTGAGTCACAAAGTAGAGAACTGCAATTGAGTTGAACACTTTTACAAGGAAATTTCTGAGGCAGCAGTCAGTGCTCCAAGAAGAAAAATGTAAAGCTTTAATTGAATTATAAGGCATTTTGAAATAAGAACTAGGGACAGAATTTTAGCTAGCTTAAATAGAGGAATGTTTCTGACTTCAGTGGTGTTTGTGCTGTCTGCACCAGCTGGGATTCTGTCCCTGGAAAACCTACTTGCTACTCTTTTTTCATGTACTGCACGAGGGAGTGAAGAAATGCAGAAGGTGTAAAGGAGATGATCAAAGGGACAGAAAGGACTGCAGTAAAGTGAAATGATCTATTTGTAGTGCTCTGCACTTCAGAGAATGAAAAGGAAATAGTAGCTGTGGGCCGCTGTCAGAAAGATGTATTTTAAAAAGGAGAAAGGCTGATAACTACAAGAAATGCAATTGCCAGGGTGATTTGGCATTCAGCTTGAGTCTGAAAAATGGTCGCGAAGTACTAACCAGGTGTATCATTAAAGTCTGTTGTTACCCACTGCCTATGTTTTAATTTTCTGGTTACAAAGAGGTACGAATAATGGGCTTAACAGCCTTTAAAGCAGACAGCAGTTACTGGGAAAAAAGCCCACAGTGACCTGACCATGCACTTGTGTTACAATCACTGCTCTAAAAAAATAGACCTCTTCTTTTGTTCCAGATCTACAAGATCTTTTGTATCCCGAGTTTTAGGCGATGTCCTAAAGTTTCCTGGACTATACAAGGCAGACTAGTTAAAACAACTTCTGCAAGGCTCTCTAGACCACATAGGAAAAATATTGTTTTACGGTGAACTTTATACCAGACTCTGCTCCCAACCCATGCTATGACCTTCTGGACTGGTGGTTGGTGGGCTTGTTTTGTAGTGACATCCTCCTATTGCATTACCCTGCTGTTCAACTTAATGTAATTTGATTTGTCCAGCACAGAGTTAAACATGATGAGAAAAACACTGCATAGGAGAGCATCCTACTTTAGCACGCTGTAGCCTTTTTCATGTCTCCAGCACTTGGATATGCTCTCAGTGGTTTTTTGATAGAATGATTCTCCATAAAAACATCCAGAGATGGAAGCTTTTATGTCTTCTGGAGAGAGTGAAGCAGCTGACTGCTTTTCTCTACATATTGCTGAGGCTGGAGCAGCTGAAAGAAAGGGGGCATTTGTAGTCTGAGGGAAACAGTCAAGATCTTTGGGCACCTCATCTGCTCCTTTAGTTCTGGGCACTTTTGCCATTTCTGAGTCATGGGAGCCAGTTATGCTGGTGGGTCATCAGGCAGCAGCAGGAGCATCCAGCATTTGTTGGTGTGTGGAGTTAGAGACTGCAGGGCACCTGAACTTCCGCGTACTGAGTTTGGAGTGGTATCACCTGTGCTCTGTGCACCAGCCCCGCGTGACACCTGGCGTGTCCCGGTACCTGCCCGAGGGTCTGCAGGCAAAGCCTGCAGGGTTGGTTTTCGTCTGTAGCGCCACGAGCAGTGCGGCCAAGGGGGGCAGGACACAGAAAGCAGCAGTGCGGCCCAGGGGGGCAGGACTCATCAGCAGTGCTGTCAGGCTGGGCAGGACACAGAAAGCAGCAGTGCTGTCAGGGTGTCCATGAAGGTGCAATGGCTGCGGCTATTTACTGCCTGTCTTCTTGTCCGACACGGCCCATGAATGTCTGTCGGAGCTCTGGTGCTTACAGGAGGGGACTCCACCCTGAGCTGAGCTGTTTTAGCCTTTTTGCCTGTCTGATGAGCACAGGGCTGGCGCTGGACTGCAGGCAGCACCACATCCCACAGGAATCATGGTGGAGCAACTGGTTTGCAATTCCTATGTGCAGAAAAAAAAGAAAAGAAAATGAAACATTTCCCTGTAGCAAATGGAAAATCTGTTGCTGATCATGGCTTATTCTTCCTGTTTAATCCCGTTCCTTTACTCGGTATTTCTATTTAAAGAAATAAAAATATTTAGTGCCTGAGATAAGCATCCATTTATAATATTCTTGCAAAAGAGCTATAAGCATTTCCAACTCTTCAGGGCATTAGCCATAAAAAAATCAAGTTAAATAAATATACAAAAGGGAAACAACACTTCTCTCTGGGGAATTATTTCTCTTGAAAATAGAAGCTCATAGAACTGTCAAAGTACTCTGCATCAGCCAATTTGAAAAATTCTTGAAATTCTTCCTCTTTAATAGCTTGTGAAGAAATGATTTTATGAGAGTGAGGGAGAGATGATCTGTAAGTAAGCTTTTAGAAAAAGCTGCATTCAGAAACTCATTCTAAGTCTGTCAACATAATTTAACAGAATTTCATCTTCAAATGTGAATATAAAATACAAATATGTAATGTAAAAAGTAGGGATGCAGCCCAACTATTAGATAATTTATTATTTGTGTTTGCATTTATTCCCTGATCTTTTATAAAATGTTTATCCTTTCCTCTGCGTAGTATTAATCTCATGAGGGTCTTGCTGTTTGAAAAGAGATAAGAATTAAACCCAAGACTTTTTTCAAACTCAGTGCCCAATGGCAATGAATGGAAATGTCTTGATTTTTTTTTTTAATTTCAAAGTGCACATTACACACACTGTGCATATTTGCACAGCTTCAACTCCGTGTGTAGCTTCAATTTGCAGCTCTGGAGCTGCAGGAAGGCTGGACCATTAGGTCAGATATAGGAGCAGTGGTTACCTACAAATAACTAAATACAAATTGTTTTCTCTTTTTATGATGCTTAATAGCAGCTGTCTCAGTAGTCTAATGATCATCACAGAAGAACTCAGCATAATTTTCAGCTATTTCTATGCTTAGTGTACTAAAAAGATACAACCACTGATAACATACCAAGCCCTGCCTTCTGCTTGTGTGTGTCCACCCTTTCATGATCCTTTCTTTTGTATCTGTGCTGTGGTCTGAAAGGGATTTAGAGACACCATACCAAACCTTACCAATGTAAATCAAGACTTAGGCTTCTCTGTCCTGTTTTTATAACTCATCATTGTTGAAGAATCTGCCATCACCTGTGGCTTGACTATGCTTTCTCTTATAGTTTTTCCAGCTCTCTAGCCTAGTTCTCACTGCAGATTGGAACCACTGTTTTGATTGTACCCACTACAGACATGGGGGACAAATTATTCTCTTCTTTGCAAAAGCCTCATTCAGACTTGAGAGTTTCATCTTTCAGCTAAATATTTCCAATTCTTTTAAGCTTTCCTCCTAAATTTTGTAAGCTCCTGTGTTGAGTAGACCACCTATTCCTATGGACTGTGCACCTCGTTCTGGAAGTCACAAATACCTCAGTGCACCAGAAAAACAGCATGAGCTACCACCATGCTTGTCATGCAGACTATATTATTCTCTACATCATAATGTGATCTTTGCCTGATCCTTTTCTGCAGAATTGCTGTCTATGCAATTATTTCCATTTTATATTTCAGTAGTTGCTATTTCTGCCATGTATGGGATTTTACCATTGTCTTAATAGAGTTACTTCCTTTTTTTTTAAATTTATTTTCCCCACCCCTTATTGTTTCTCCAGCTTGCCACTAACATTTTGAATTCTAATCCTTCCCCACAGTATATTTACAGCCCTTCCAGATTGGTGTCAGCTGTGAATTTAATCAGTTTACTTTTTGTTCCGTCATTCAAGTCATTAACAGGAGGGCTGAATAAAGCTGAATAAAGACAAACTTTTGCACCCCAGGCAGGCTGCTCACCCCATTGGGAACTGGCTGGTTTCCAGACTGGGTAGAGATTTCCTGCCATCTCCGTACCTGCTTTATAAGAGTGTGATCAAGACCAGTTTTTTTCCCAAGCTTGTGTGTAAGAATGCCATGTGAGATAGTAGTTAAAGCAAAGTAAATGAAGTTCAGATAATCATCTACTTCTCCTCAATATGCAAGATTGATTATTCTCCTGTAGAAAGAAAATAAACACTTCCTCATACCTTTTATCAATTTCCCTTTCCAACTTTCAGGTGAATGCAAGAAGTTTGCCTCTTTTACTGGTTTTTCTGTGGCTGTGACTCCTGGATTACCACACCAGTCCTTACAGAATTTTCAGACCTCATAGGAACCAAAATAATTTACTGGCCCTGTCTCAAAGTGTCTGCATTACCATTCTTTCCCTGGGAGAAGCAAAGTATCTTTGAAGAGCTGCCTGGCATTTATTGGCATCTGAAAGCTTAAGCATACAAAAACTAATGAAAAGCCACCATTTAAGTGCACATCCCCACATTGCTTTCTCCCTTCTGCCAAAAGAGTCAATGGAACCCATTGGATTCTTATATTACATCAGCTGTGAAAGCAAGAATTAGGTTAATACATGCTAACTAGACTAAATAAATTTCCTGAGGTTCCCATTCTGATCTTATTACTTGCAAGCAGCACCTGAAGGTCTCACAGTTTGTCCATGTTCCCCACCACTCCATTACAGTTGCCAGTACTGAAGGCACACTTTGCCAAAACCAAGGAAGTTTTGCCAAAACCAGGGAGGTTAAACCCATTCCTAAGTCTACATTTTAATGTAGACTCATAGGTGCATGTAAAGTTACTAAATCAAGTGAAAAATCTTGACGTTTTATTTACAAATTCAGACAGATCTTGGTACTCCCAAGCCACAGAGCAGAGTCCCCGTCAGCACTTGAATCCTTGGTAGCACCTGCAGGTGCTGAGGGCTCTGCTCTGCATTAGAGCTCAGCAGAAGCTGAGAGCAGTCATGCTCCATGAGGACGAAAGTCCACCTGGCTTCATCAGCAAGAGCAGCTCCTGCTCTGGTGAGAGGCCAGCCGGGCTGTGGTGTGTGGAGGCAGGGGCTGTGGACCAGCAGCTCTGGATGGAGACAGCCCTGGGCTCTTGCTGGAGTCAACACTCAGCAGCATCTGGGAGGATCCTCATCCTTGAACACTGCAAGGTGCAGGAGAGCACTTGAGCTCCTGGAGGCTTTCTCAGAGCAGGTGTTTTGCCTCAGATGATGTGGTATGCTACTACAGAATAAAACAATATGTTGGAATAAAACAATATGTTATCTATGTTGGATACCCACCTCCTTTGAAAATTCTGTGGAGTAGTTCAGGACCTGAGCTTTTGAGTACTTTTCAAAGCAGTTTATGGTAAAAACAGTGTATTTGTATCTTTCAGAACAACAGAAGTAATAAAATTTTTAAAATACAACTTTTTACAGAGTAAAAGTAGTTTTTATTGTAAAGTGACTCCCCACCTTTCCCAGTGTTTGATTTTTGTAAGCATAACTGAAACCCTGGGAGACTGATGAAGTTTAACAATGTGTGTTCATTATATCCAATTTTGTTGTCTCGGTGAAAACACAGACTCCTAAATCCTATTTACACTCTGAAATTTCAGAGGTTCCAGCCCTCATCTGACCTTAACACCTCTTAGTTTTGTGCAGCTTTTGTAAGCCTGTGCACATGTTTAAATTCTCCCATGAAGAATGGTTTTGGAGGTCAGATGTTCAGGATTAAGAACACAACCATTTTTTACCTTGTTTAAAATCATTTTGACATTTTAGTGGAAGTCATTAAGATTGTTTTCTTGTACTCTCACATGGGCCACAGTATGAGCGAGCCATTTTTAGGAAAATTACATAAAAATATTTGAATTGCTAAGTTACTCACCTTGAGAATGTTAAATAAATATTTTGAAAACTCTGAAGTTTCTATCTGAGGTAAATATTTTCATCTGAATTCCTCCCCTGGGAGGATTCATTGCCAAATAAATAAATAATTAAAGTCAGTGTCCATTCTGAGTAAAAGCAAGTAGAAATAGTCACTTCTAGCTGAAGATTTCTTTTAACAGTGCAGTGGAACAAAAACCTCCCCAAATGGTGCCAGGTTTAAGGATCTCTGCAGAGGTGTAGCATGGTTCCATGGTTCTGTTTTCCAACCAGGTGAATCTCAGTAGTTCCAGCCCAGCAGCACAGAGGATTTGAGTATCTCTGAAGCTGGATGTTTGGCTTCAGAAAAACAGGATAGATAGGAGGCTAAACACATGAAGGCACTATGTTTTTACCAACTTCGATGTCTGCATTAATAGAAAAGACTGAGAATGCCACCTGCTTACAGAAAGGCTTTCAACTCATAGGGCATGGAGTTCTTAATAGTATTCCATCAGATATAATGAGGTATGCTGCTGCAGATTTCCCCCCTGAAGTTTGCACACATTTGTACAAAATAAGGCTCCTGCTGGGGTGCTTTATGAATGTGGAGTCTTTCAGTTCCAGTTAAATAGGATAACCAGCTGTTTTCCAGGGCACATGGAGAAATCCTTGGATTGGTTGTTGTTCCTACTCTCAGCATTAGCATGCCTGTGAAAAAACAATAAAAACACAGAAATATTTTACTGTGGCCTTTTGGAAGAGAAGGCAATCCTTTGAATGCATCAGAAATTGTTCTCATAGATGTGGGGGGGCGGGGGGAAGATAAGAAAAATCCATTTTCTTTGTCCCTTGATTTTGTTACAAACCTTCTTTCCCACCTCATGGGTCTCCCTCCCATGAATTGTCATCTGTATTGTCACTTGCAAGACTTTATTCCCAAAACCTGCAGATGTTGTTAAATTTGAGGATTATAAGGTTATGTAGGACGTGGTAGAAGTCAGATATGGATTGGATGTTTTTATTAGAGGATTACCGAATTTTGTTAACAGGAGTGCGCCTGAGTAATTCTACTGGAAGCTCTGCTGTATTTGTTATGAAACATCTGATCCTGAAGCTGATATGGAGCTGCACCTTAGCAAGGTCTAGGCCTCTAATCATGCCAAGGATGGGTCACATTCATGATGTGGAAAGCTGGATCATTGCAAATTATGTTTAATGGTTTTACTGGGAAAAGTGTAATGGTTGTGGCAGAAGTATGTCACCATAAAATCCCAAATATCCCAATGACTTGTTCACTTCAGAATCCTTTTCCAGTGCTGGTACATGTCATAGGCAACAAAATAAAATCGACATACAAGGTGTGTACTTGAATGCTAGTTTCAAATACAGTGAAAGTATCTAATGCTTTTTGTGGTTCTTTATAACCTGCATATTCCTAGTACATGGCATGAGAATCTTAAGCAAATTTATTGCTCCTAAGGCATGAGATTATGATGTGAAGGAACTAGCTCTCTAATGTCAATATATTGGTGTGTTTGTGAGTGAGGGACTAACTCAAGCTAGTGAACTTAAAGTAAGAAATCAGAGAAGAATATTAACCAAAAAAAAAAATTAAATAATCTGATCCTAGAGACACCATTTTCTCACAGCGATGAACTTGCCTAGCTAAGGTCACTCAACAGCTACTAAGGAGGTAACTTCTACAGGCTCTTCTTTCAAGATGAGAGTGAGTCAGGGAGTTTACAGAAACTAAGAACAGTTTACATAACAACATGTACCCTGCTGTGATGTGTTTACCCTGGTGGGCAGCTCACACCCGCCCAGCCACTTGCTCCCCTTCCAACAGGATAGCAGAGATAATTGCAAGGACAAAAGCAAGAAAACCCTTGGGTTGAGATAAAGACAGATTAAGGGGAGGTGGGGAATAGGGGCAAAGACAACCTGTGATGGAGAAGCAGTCACCTCTCACCAGAAGACCATTGCCCAGCACTACCTGCAACAGCATATTTGGAAAAGCTTTAGTCTCTCAGTTTATTGCTGAGTTTGATGCCCTGTGGTATGGAATATCCCTTGGGTCAGCTGGGGTCAGCTGTCCCGGCTGCCTCCCCTCCCAGCTCTGTGCACCCCCAGCCTTCTTTTGCTGGTGGGGTGGGGTGAGGCAGAAAAGATCTTAACTATGTGTAAGCACTGCTGAGAAATGGCTAAAACACCTCTGTGTTATCAACAGTGTTTTGGCCATAAATCCAAACCAAAACACCATACAAGCTACTTTGAGGAAAATTATCTCCATCCCAGCCAGACCCAATATACCTGCAAGGCTGGATGCTGGCGCAGCCCTGTACAGGGAGGGAAAAGAGAAAACAGGGGTTTGAGTCACAGCTAATGTGGTTTGCAATTTCAAGAGAAGAGTATTGAATAAGGAATTTGTTTTGTACTTCCAGCTATACCTTTCCTTCTGCTACAGGGCTGAATTACCGCTGCTGGTATAATAAAGTCCACTTGATTTATGTGAGCAGTCTCCTAATCACTTAATAAACCACTCAAAAAGTTATTTGGTAGAGTGGCAAATTATTAACTGGCTGAAGATCCAGCAAGCAGCAGCTGTTTCATAGTAGAAACTTGACTGGGAGAACTGGCCCAAGAATGCCCATGTTCAGTGCCAGAAAAATGATTTTTTTCCTCAGTTTTAAAGTTATTCCCCACTTGGATCTACAAAGCAAGGGAAAATTCTGGTCCATGTATATAATTTGAAATTGAAATTAGTGTCATAAATGAACATTTGCTATTTATACTATATACATGTACTTCCTAGCTGTGAAATAGTCATCCTGTTCCACTCTGAATCTTGTCATTAGTTTGAGCTCTTCATAGAATCATAGAATATCCTGAGTTGGAAGGGATCCACAAGGATCATCAAAGGCCAGCTCCTGTCCCTGCACAGGATACCCCAAGAGTCACACCCTGTGCCTGAAAGCATTGTCCAAACACTGCTTGAACTCTCTCAGGCTTGGTGCTGTGACCACGGCCCTGGGGAGCCTCTTCCAGTGCCCGACTGTCCTCTGGGTGAAGAACTTTTTCCAAATGTCCAACCTAAACATCTCATGAGGAAGCTGTAGACAGCTATGTGTCTCCCCTGAGTGTGGTTATTCAGTTTATTAAAATCCAGTTGCCTGTTTCTGCAGGAAGGATGAGTATTTTTTGCCTTGGTTATGGATATTTACTTATGTTTTTGACTAGATCTAAGATGGCAGAGTAGGATTCTTAATTTTTCTTTTGATTTAATGGATAATTTTTAGCTTCAGGATTGTTCTCACAATATCCAGCTGGGTGAGGATTTTAAAATCAGCTTTGGGAGAGTTCAGCTGGAATTCCACTATAATATTCAGAGTTTAAAAAACTTCACATCAAAAAGTAAATCTCTCTACAAAGTAGAATAGAACATGCACACTATATGACACCATGTAGTTACATAGTTCCTCATTATAGCCCTATAGGCTAATTTTTCAGGCAGAAGAAGAAAATCTCTGTGTTCTTATGGTGTGGTGTGACTAAATAGTCTGATAACTGCTGTGTGTAGCTTCATCAAAGAGTATTGTCGCATCACAACAGGAAATATAGTTTTAAGATTAAAAGACAGATTTGGATTCTGGAAGCATTTTGGACAGTCTCTTGACACGGAATAAGGAGTCTAGCCTCCTCTTACGTCCAATTTGCCCTTCTTCAAAATGTTGATAATGATGACTCACTTCCTCATGGGGGTACTTTGAAGCTTAGATGAAGTCTGAGTTGTTTCTGACACTGAGAAAATTGATGTCAGAAATTGCAATATTGGAATACTAATCTTTCAAGGCTAATACAAATAATTGTCCCCAAATGAAAAGCTATTTTGTCTGCAAATTTTTAGCCCTGTCTATAATAGTCTTTGAATTAGTAGAGTCCAAACTTAGTACAGACAACAGAGGAGAGAGTGGACACTGCTTGCTTAAGTAAACAGCCAGAGCCCAAATTATTAGTAAATACCAAGGCTTCATTTAGGTTGAATAACGCTGCAATTCAACAAATAAATGAGCCATCAAGCTTGAATTTATGTAGCATACGAAACACATTAAAGCCATCTGACCATGACAAAGGCCTTTTCTGCTGTGAATAATGAGGCCACCACATTAGAATATCCTTTAGATGAGACATTAAACCCAAGGTCCTTTCTGTTTGTCTCTGGTGTCTCCTCAGGTGGAAGTTAAAGGCTCCATGGCATTTCACTAAAATCATAGAAAATCTCTGGCCCCAAATGGTATTACTTGCCTTGTAAAGAAATAAAGTAAATCTAAAAATTAGAATACCTAAGGCTGTGTATGAGTTGAATATCATCAAGGAAAATGCCAATTTTCCTATCCATGAGGTCAATGAGGAAAGTTCTCTTGTTTCATTGAGAGGAAGGTCAGTGTCCCTTGTATGAATGTAGGTCTTTAAAAGTCCTTTGGGACTTCGGGAATGTAAAGCACAGAAAAATTGTTCGTACTCATCATTAGCAAAAAATGTGGTCAAGGAGAACAAATCCAAGTAATATATGATATCTTTACCTGTGTCTGTGCTTACATAACTAGATACGCACATTTACATGTGTAATTTCCAAGAAGTGACTTGGACACAAAGAGAAAATATGCCAGGAAAAATTCCTTACCTCAGCCTGTATGTGTGATTCATTTCAGGAAGTCCATTTCAATTTTCGGCTTCTTTTGTATAATCCCAATGATTTTGTATCGCTTGAGGTACTTTAGCTATGCCTTTAGTCTGAGTCTCAGTGAATGTTTATCTGCTGAGTGAAATCAGGTTCTTGTTCCCTGAGCCTGCATGGTAGTTGTGTAGTTTCACACCAGAGTTTCTTAGCATTAGGCGCTCATAAGTAAGAGGCACAAGAGATCACATGAAAGGTACATTTCAGACTCCTCTCATAGATGTAGATGTACTATTTAATTGTTATGAAGCTGACTGGACTCACCCATTTGAATCTAAAGAAATTAAAGCAAGAGTAACCCTCTTGAAAGAAAAAGAAGAATTAGGTTAGAGCTGAACCCCCTTAGCAGCAGAGATAATAGAGCCTTTCATGAAGAACTGACTGATGAATCTGGGCATCATTCAATATTCTGAATAATGAGCCAGTTCTTCCGTCTTTCTGAGAAACATATGGGATGTGAAGAAACCAGCTATGCACCCGGCCATGTCTGTCCCATCCAGCATCCTCTCTGCTGGAGGCAGGAAAGTGATGCCTTATGGGGAAAGATGGTTTAAGGGAAACCTTGGTATTCAGTTAAAGCAAGCTCAGTCTTTGTGAGTCTTATGCGGCTTGAAGCCCCTGTTTTATCAACAGGAATGCCACAGAGAGCTGCAGTACTTGTCCAACAGGGATTAATGCTGGCTGGCTTAGGGAATCCATTGTGTTTCCTTTTTTTAATGCATATCTGCTTGAAACTTCTGACACAATGGAAACGTCCCACAGGTTGTGCCTTTCAAGGTTTTATATCTAAAAAAGGCACTTTCCAAGAGAAAAGTGGTAAGAGGAGAGCAATGTAAATATCTAACCATGACACTTCTTCACATTTATTTCATTGACTTTCTTTTCATTCATCCCCACATTAGTGATAGGAAGTCTAGTAATGAGGACTGAAAGGACATGTTTCCTTTTCTGACTGGTCTGACACATAGGGGATGTGTGTACCTTATAACAGTTGGATTTTAAGCCATGCCATTTCTTTCATGACAATAATTAAAGATGCTGTTCTAATCTAAGAGGCCAGATCCAGCCTGTGCTTTGTGACAGCCACTTTGCATGAGGTAACTACAAATCTTGGAAGTAGCTTGTGTGGTGTTCAAACAAGTGGAGATTTCCTAGATGGACCCATAAAAGAATTTGTCTCTCCACATTTAGCTCACTAACTTCTAAAACAAATTATTTGAGCGAGCTGAAAATTTTGTATAATCTTCCATTTTATCTGCTTTAGTATGATTGGGTACTCTTCCAGACATTACCTATAGAGCTTTATTCTATACCTTAAAATATTTTCAACATGCAGTATTCAGCCTAACAGGATTATTTTAAAATTTACTGATTCCTAACCTTCCTTTTTTGTCTCTTTAACTGCGGTCCAAAAAACTGGAGGCAGGGTGCTCCCAACATGGTGTCCGTGATATATGAGTGGATTGTTTGGACTCCATTCAGAGGAAGGTGGTGATAGACATCTGCCCAAAAAGCAACTAACTGCAATGTATTTAGAGAGACAAAATAATTCAGTGGTGATTTACCACCTCCAGAAAGGGTTTTCCCTAGAAACAGTGTTGTTATTTATTGTGGGGGTTTTTTTAGCTGTTTTACTCTCGATTTTCAAGAATTAAGAAAACGAAAAGTTGCAAAATATTTTACCATATAACACAGACAACAATATGTAGAAGTAATTAATAGGGACATTTGAAGGGAGAACAGGGTTGCACCATTAGCCCCTAATAAAATGCATCAGAGTTGATGAATTATTTTAATGGGACAGAATGACAAAAAAGGGACTGTTTCACCTAAGCAGGGACAGCTGGTCCCTCTGACAAGGATACATTGCTGTCTTGTGGAGTCTGCCAGCCAGCAAGGCTGAAATAATAGCACCGAGAGAGGTGTGAATGCTCCTCGTTCACCTAAATTGAGAGGTAATATGAAGTCTAATTAAGGGCACTTTGTATTAACTGCTTCGTGTCTGAAGGCAGACAGCAGATCAGCCGCCGTCCATCATGTCCAGGGAAGGTCTGCTTTGATTTTACGGAAGTTTGCACTTCCCGATGCCACCATGCCAGCTATGCCAAACAACATCCAACTAACCACTGTCCCTAACAGAGGGTTTTGATCCTATTTCTCTTCCCGGGCAATGGGAGCTTGGGACAAAATTTCCATCTGGGGACCAAACTGTGTGTTTCTCAAAAGCAGACCTGCTCCCTTACCACAGCCTGCGGTGCCAGGCAACAGCTGTGGGGGACCTTCACAGGCTGTACCTACACAGAACATTTCTGTACCTGCACAGAATATCCGCCCTTGCTGCAAAGCACGTGGTGCATGGCGGCCCTGGCAGCCCGGCAGCGGGGCTGATCCCGTTGCCCACGGCTGCCCTCACACCT